>CM031948.1:3122500-3285000 GCA_018749465.1 Paracanthobrama guichenoti | reverse complement strand
TCGCCATCTCAGTCAGCATCCTCAGAAATGCTTTGCACACAGTCAGTGTGGCATATAGTTCATAACACTGTTAGGGTGACCAAACATCCTGTTTTCCCAGGACATGTCCTGTCCTGGCCGTCCTGGCTGTTTTTTTATAAAGTGACGAAAATGTCCTGGTTTTCATTATTTTTCATTGGGCCATTAAACTGACCGGCACTAGGGCAATCTACAAGTATCTCATTGCCAGGCCGAGTGTCCTGGTTTTCGGTAGTCAAAATATGGTCACCCTAACATTGTAATATACACTCACCTAAAGGATTATTAGGAACACCTGTTCAATTTCTCATTAATGCAATTATCTAATCAAGCAATCACATGGCAGTTGCTTCAATGCATTTAGGGGTGTGGTCCTGGTCAAGACAATCTCCTGAACTCCAAACTGAATGTCAGAATGGGAAAGAAAGGTGATTTAAGCAATTTTGAGCGTGGCATGGTTGTTGGTGCCAGACGGGCCGGTCTGAGTATTTCACAATCTACTCAGTTACTGGGATTTTCACGCACAACCATTTCTAGGGTTTACAAAGAATGGTGTGAAAAGGGAAAAACATCCAGTATGTGACAGTCCTGTGGGCGAAAATGCCTTGTTGATGCTAGAGGTCAGAGGAGAATGGGCCGACTGATTCAAGCTGATAGAAGAGCAACTTTGACTGAAATAACCACTCGTTACAACCGAGGTATGCAGCAAAGCATTTGTGAAGCCACAACACGCACAACCTTGAGGCGGATGGGCTACAACAGCAGAAGACTCCACCGGGTACCACTCATCTCCACTACAAATAGCAAAAAGAGGCTACAATTTGCACGAGCTCACCAAAATTGGACAGTTGAAGACTGGAAAAATGTTGCCTGGTCTGATGAGTCTCGATTTCTGTTGAGACATTCAGATGGTAGAGTCAGAATTTGGCATAAACAGAATGAGAACATGGATCCATCATGCCTTGTTACCACTGTGCAGGCTGGTGGTGGTGGTGTAATGGTGTGGGGGATGTTTTCTTGGCACACTTTAGGCCCCTTAGTGCCAATTGGACATTGTTTAAATGCCACGGCCTACCTGAGCATTGTTTCTGACCATGTCCATCCCTTTATGACCACCATGTACCCATTCTCTGATGGCTACTTCCAGCAGGATAATGCACCATGTCACAAAGCTCGAATCATTTCAAATTGGTTTCTTGAACATGACAATGAGTTCACTGTACTAAAATGGCCCCACAGTCACCAGATCTCAACCCAATAGAGCATCTTTGGAATGTGGTGGAACGGGAGCTTCGTGCCCTGGATGTGCATCCCACAAATCTCCATCAACTGCAAGATGCTATCCTATCAATATGGGCCAACATTTCTAAAGAATGCTTTCAGCACCTTGTTGAATCAATGCCACGTAGAATTAAGGCAGTTCTGAAGGCGAAAGGGGGTCAAACACAGTATTAGTATGGTGTTCCTAATAATCCTTTAGGTGAGTGTACATCATATACTCACCCGCTATATTGCTAAATCTGCCCTTTTTTTTCATATCAACAGAAAAATATACCGGATAACCTGCTTCTCTTGAGACTCCCTGCTTCAGAGAATAGTTAATGATAAGCTAAAGCCCCTCCCCCCTCATGACGTGAAGGTAGTTTGTGACGTCAGAAACACCAGTGTGATTTCAAACCGTGGTTCTTTGGTTCACTGCAGTTTTAAAGAGAATATATTCAGCAATGGTGTTGACTGCTTTAAGACAAAGTATGTGCAAATTCATCATATTAAAAACACCACACAGACACACTTTAAGAGTGCTTTGTTTCAATTTAAGTATGCAATTTTACTTTAAATGTTATTTCATAATTACTTTTAATGTCTTTGAAATATTGTTAAACTATTTACTTTGACATAGGCTACTTTAATGTCATTTATATTGAAACTTGTTTGCCATGCATTTAAATAGCCTATATTTTCGTATAATTTCACATGATGATGAAGCAGTTTAGTACATATTTACTTTAAATGTAATATCCATGTAGTTCAAATTATATTCAAGTATGATACATGTGCTTTTAGTATGTTAGTCAACACACACTAAAATTACTGTACTTCTTTAAAGCGCAACAAAAGATTAAAATATGATTTAAAATGTACTTCAAAGGAAAACATTTAATTTTACATTATTACAAAGTCCACTTTTTTTAAAAGTGTGGTAAGTCCTGAAAGTCTATTCTCTTTAACCCTTAAACAGGCACGACTGGAAAATGAGCAGCAAAAAATTATTTTCATGTCACTTCTTATTTCATCTGGACTTAAGTAAAACATATCTAAAGGAATTGTTTAAATATTTGATGTAGTTTTGATTTTATGAGTTGTAACTCCCAGTTCACGTTGCCTGTTTAGGCTATAAAAAAGGCATTTAGGCAGTGAATGGTGTTTCAAGGTAAACTGGGCTCCCTGTACTGGTCATTGGATTATTGCGAATTCCGGGGTGTAGAGTGAGGGGACGGTGGTGGGAGGGCCAGTGGAAATCTCGCTCCAGGACCAGGGCCCTTAGGGAAGACCCTTATAGGCCTTCCAGGCCTCTGGGCCCACACAGTACAAAGTCCCCCTTCTCAATCTTTGTAGTTTGAGTAAAACAATGTGCAAATGTTAATATTCACATGTAAAACTGATATTATTACTTTTTGTTGACTACATCTTTGCAGTTTTCATTTTGCTATGATAAATGATAAAAGGATTTGATGAAAACTTATGCCCCAAACAAGACACTAAAGAGTATATAGGTTAATCTCATGGGTTATGTTGCCTGTTTTAGGGTTAAATACACTTAACTGGCCTTTTATTTCACAAGTACAGGTAATACAGGTAATAATGTTTAAAAAATAAATATAATAAATATATACTTTTTAGAGTTGAAATATACACTACAATAGAATTTGTACTACAAACTACAAACACACTTCTTTTTCATACCTGTTTTTGCTGTTTTTTGGTGTGTGTGTGTGTGTGTTTGTGTGTGTGTGTGTGTGTGTGTGTGTGTGTGTGTGTGTGTGTGTGTGTGTGTGAGAGAGAGAGAAAAAATGTACTTGCAAATTGTATCTGCTGTTCCAGTATGTTAGTGTAGCATGCAAGCGGAGAAAGGAAAACTGTTCGGCCAGAAAATGTAGCATTTAAATCTTCTGCTCGTCTGGAATAAATCAATGTAATCTGTTCTTTATCATGTTACTCCGGAGAAAAAAAAATCTATATAATGATTTAGGATTCTGTCAAGCCGTCCTGCACATCCTTGATTTGTGCATTCATACGCGAGTCTCATGAGGTGTGTGTATAATATGCAGATGATTGACTTCTTGGACCGCGCGGCGTGACTCTGGGGTCAGATGCTGGATGTGTGTTTGACCTGCAGCGATGTCCAGCGCTTCGACACGGCTGGGCTGATCACTTTGAGCTAAATTTGAACTATAAATCCAATACACTGGTAATCATATGGAATGGTGTGGCTTTATTTGTTAAGAATATTATTTGTTGCACACTGAGCCGTGGCACATTAGTCATCAGCATGAAGTCTGGTAATCTTTTCTGTTTATTTTGGCCATTTAGAAATAGTCTGATGTGTAAAGTGGCACTTTTGTTTTTGCATGCTGTTTAGTTACAGCTCAACAGATTTATCTATGTATGAATTTTCATGTATTAATCATGTTTTTACTGACAATGTGTGAACAGCTTGTAATGAAACTTTAAAAAAAGACCTTCCCTGACTTAGGTTGTTTTTTTATGGTAAGGACTTGGGACGTTGTTTTTCTATGACACACATGAAACAAATTTGTTTATTTATTTGAATCCCCATTAGCTATGCCCTAGAGTACAGCTAGTCTTCCTGGGGTCCACACAACACATACAAACATACATTACATAAACATACTTATACAATGTTCAGGATAATGCAGAAAGAGCCATTCTGTACTGTAATGTCAATGTGTCATGCAAGGACAATGAATTAATTCAAACTAGAGTCTCACTGAGCCAGATCTATATTGGTCTCAAATATACTTTATAATCAAACGGTCACAGTGTAATTTTAATTACCTCGACATGATGACGGTGAATCGCAGAGCTGGTGCAAACACATCCACGTCGCTGTGATCAGATGCTGTTTCAGAAAGCATCATATATTTAGCATATATTTACATATTCATATAAACGTCACTCTCATCAGTGTGGATAGCGTTGGGATGTTTGAGTGCGAGCGCAAGCAATAAATTGCAGGCTGCAGTTCGCTTAACGGCCACCGGTGTCGCTAATAACAAGTGTTTCTAAATTAACCTTTAAATAATTGAGACCAGAATAGACCATGGTGGAATATTTTTTGGGGATAAACATTTGTGCACATCCAGAAGGACTGGCTATTTCACAAATGTAATTAAATATAGCATTTTTTGTAGCTCAAACAGTAGAGATTGGCGCTTGCAACACCAAGGACATGGGTTCGATTCCCAGTGAATGCATGAACTAATAAAATATAGGCAGCAGCTATTTGCAAATAGCAACAGATGCTATTTACACTCCTTAAGCCTTATGCTTTACTTACTGCACCACTGAAGCAAGGCCGTAACCATGTCTTGAACATTGGGGGGACCAATTTTCTTATTTTTATAAAGCATAAAGAAACTTCTCTAATTCTAGTTGGAAAATAATCATTTTGGGACTATTTGTAAATAATATTTGCATTAATTTGCGTCAAATATATCGTAAGTCTCCAGATTCTTCCTGTTTGTGAATAAATGCATAGATCTGCTGAGAGTTTTTATAAACCGTGTCGAAGGTTACAGGTTTCAAATCCGCCCTCATATAGTTTTTTTCTTCTTTAAAACCAAAAATGTTCAATGATTGTATATTAAGAGCAGGGACACGTTTGAGTGCATTGTTTTGTGATTTCACCGGAAAGAATAAAGTCCTCGCAACAGCATTAAGCAATAGATTGACGTGCTCGTCTGTGTGAAAACAAGAACATAAACCCCGGCTACTTTGATTTGATTGGCCATCTCAATCATTTTGACATTGACGAGCATTTTGGGCATTTCTAATTATTGTGGGGGACTTGTACCTCTATGGTGGTTACGTTGAAATATGCACGTTTTTCTTTTTATCTTGTTTGGCCCAATCAGGCATCGTTAGGCGGAGCTTGTGTGAATAGCACTTGCCAACAAGGCACATTATTTGCCCTTGCACGCAATAGACACTTCGTAAAAGGCATACCTTAAATGCAATACAAGTCACTATCGATAAATGTGCACAAATGCATAACTGTAAAAGTCTAAAAGATCATATTTAGTGTATTTACTACTCAAGTGTCTCAGACAAAGCATTGAATATCTTTCAAAGATTTGATCCCTCTAATAAGCAACCTTCTCAGTCGGAAAAGGGTGGCTTGCCCACTTCAGGTTGGTGGAGAGTTTTTGCCTCAGGTGGAGGAGTTCAGGTATCTTGGGGTCTTGTTCACGAGTGAGGGAAGGATGGAACGGGAGATTGACAGACGGATCGGTGCAGCTTCTGCAGTAATGCGGTCGATGTACCGGTCTGTCGTGGTGAAGAAGGAGCTGAGCTGTAAGGCGAAGCTCTCGATTTACCGGTCAATCTACGTTCCTACTCTCACCTATGGTCATGAGCTGTGGGTCATGACCGAAAGGACAAGATCCCGGATACAGGCGGCCGAAATGAGCTTTCTCCGCAGGGTTGCTGGGCGCTCCCTTAGAGATAGGGTGAGAAGCTCAGTTACTCGGGAGGAGCTCAGAGTAGAGCCGTTGCTCCTCCACATCGAGAGGAGCCAGTTGAGGTGGCTCGGGCATCTATTTCGGATGCCTCCTGGACGCCTTCCCGGGGAGGTGTTTCGGGCATGTCCCACCGGGAGGAGGCCCCGGGGAAGACCTAGGACACGCTGGAGAGGATTATGTCTCCCGGCTGGCCTGGGAACGCTCGGTTCCCCAGAAGAGCTGGAGGAAGTGGCTAGGGAGAGGGAAGTCTGGCCGTCTCTGCTTAGACTGTTGCCCCCGCGACCCGGTCCCGGATAAGCGGAAGATAATGGATGGATGGATCCCTCTAATCTGGCATTTTGAGCAAATTCAGTGACTACTTATTCTTGACCCGCAGTCATGAAATGATACTATTTTTTTTTTTTTTTTGGTCCAGAAAGCTTATATCATTTCATTTTTGTAATATGTTTTCTATTTTTAATGCTTTTTCTTTTTTTTTTTTTTTTTTTTAGATTTTTAATTACTTATTCATTTTGTTTACCTTTTAGATTAAAATTCAAAATAACTCAACATTCCATGCACAACCCTGTTAATTCAGCTCAGAATATCACATATATAACACATATATAATATGATATTTCGTGACTCTTGCCACAGATGGCCTTATAGCTCTATATGGACTGAATGAGCTGTTCCGCTGGGTCCTAAAGTCAGTTCTCGATTTTATCTCTTCAGAATGCATTCATATACTCATGTAGACAAGTTTAGTTTTAATTTTGAGCATTTTTTTTAGGGTTTTCTTTGTATACTGAAGCATTCCGTTTATTCCTAAGGGGCTTAAGGGGACCCGAGAGGGACTGATTTGTTACTTTTTTTTATTTCAAACACATAAACTCCTTGAATCCTGTGTGTGTGTGTGTGTGTGTGTGTGTTCATGGTTCAAGTGAGACACAAGTCCTACGGTCTTGGACCACTCAGATGAACACTCAGTTTTTAAAAAAAAATTATAATTTTGTGTCAAAATGACCCAAGGAAAGGATGAGGGTTAAACATGGTACTTTTTGTAAACCTTGTTTCCAGGTGCAATCAATATGTTTATAGACATCAGAGTACTTTAGTTTAGAAACAAACAGCTGTGTACAATGAAAATGACTTGCAGTTGTTGGTGCAACAGTTCTTTTGCCTGATTCCTTTATTTACGCTACTTAATACAGAGGTTTAAGAGGGCACTTTGCTGATTTGCATGCCAAGCAGGCGCTAGTTTTTAAAAAGCTTAATTGTGTAGCAATTATCATCTGTGCTACCTTTCATTGTGCGTACATGTAACATTTTAAACATCTCTTTAGTTTAAAGTATTTAGTTGATTGCCTTTGCTCGGTTTATCCCCCAAAGAAACCATTTCATTGCATTAACAACTGATAATGATGAAGGTTTGTTCCCGAGCACACACTCCCCATCATGTTCTCAATAGGTACAATAGCTGTCAGACTATTAAATAGCAATTAAGCATCGACACAAGGAGGTAAACACACTCCATGCATAATGTGCATTAACATTTGATGCTTTTGACAGGCATATTGTAGTTGCGTCTGTGTTTTGACTCAAACTGTGCACTGAATCTCATACATTCTATAGGGAGGCTTGACTGGAATAACACTGCAAACAGCTGCCCACGGCACCTAAGAATGGATGATATGATCTATATAACAGCAATATTGGTTTTGCCATGCACATCCTCTCCATATGAGCGCACACGATTATCCTTGTGTTTGCAACAGTGCACTCGCTGTACTTCTCACATTCCTCTGCCTTTGTCAGGGGCGAAAAGTTGTTACATTTAAGTAGTCTGAAAAGCACGGAAAATTGCTTTTTGTGTTCGGCCGCAAATGTGCATGCTATAATGCAACGGCCTCCTAATGTTATGTGACTAAAAGAACTTTCCACTGGAAATGTAACTGAATTGTATAGCCTGTACAGTGTCTCCTCAAGATTAATGCGGTAAATAAGTAGGCCTATTTTTAGATGCTGGGTTGTTAGAAAATGACTCATTGCCTTTCTTAGATCTAATTTGCTGTATTATTAAAACAGAAAAAAACAAAAAACCAAAAATCTAGTCTAGTTCTTCGCTCTGCTTGTGTGGTCTGCATTGGATGCAATTTCTGAAACTTGTTAATGGGCAATATTTATTGCCTGTACACTAAGAAACACTGAAACAAAATTGTGTTTTTTTAACCCAAGGACTGGGTAAATATAGGACAGAACACATATTGGGTTAATTTGACCCAGCAATTTGGGTAGTTTTTTTTTTCTTTTTTAGCCCAGCATAATGGGTTGAGTCGTTTTTTTCTATAATACTAGCTTATTGGAGCCATAACCTGTCCATAAACAATCAGTGTACAGTTCTGAGAACATATTTAAACATAATACGTATTTATATTCTGTATCTTTTTGAATAAAATCATCATGACATTTTATGCAAGGGCAAGGCGACACTCGTTTAGGTGACTCACATCACGCTCCTGTATGTTACTTTGCATAAAATGAAACGATATACAGAACAATTACAAATTTATAGATCAAATAAAATGTACACAAACCTGTATTTTACATGACAAGACATGCACCAATTTGACGGAGCTGCACTGCTCTCTCCTGAAGAGGTGCAAAAAGCCAGTGATAAATAACTCAAACACTGGGTTGTCACGTCTGACCCAGGATCTGGGTAACACAAAAACTACCCAAACACTGGGTTGTCACGTCTGGCCCAGGATCTGTGTTACACAAAAACTACCCAAACACTGGGCTGTCACGTCTGACCCAGGATCTGGGTTACACAAAAACTACCCAAACACTGGGCTGTCACGTCTGACCCAGGATCTGGGTTACACAAAAACTACCCAATGCACATATATATGCATAAATTGTTGCTTTGAATTGAGTATGACAACTTAACAAAATAAATAGTTTGTAATGTTTTTACAAATGATTTGCACAGATTTGTTCTTCTCATTTGATGTTCTTACAGTGTTTGCACTAATAATACATACTGTAACTATGCATTATTACTTTTGCAATATTTAGGACATTTTGCATCATTCCTAAACCCTGACTGCATGATTTAGGACATCTTAAAAGAGTTGCAAAATTTAAAACTCCTCTCTGGACCCGAGCAGTCGTGTCAGTGTGGATGCTGTGGGGAAAGACGAGAGATAGAAATCTTTCTAATGTTTGAGATACACTCGAACAGATCCTGAACAACGATAGAGGTGGAACTTCCTGTCTGTGTCCATCAAACTGCAGATAACTCTTGACAAGCCTTAGGCTTGCATTGTGAGCGTGTATTGACAACACACGCACACACGCACACACGCACACGCACACGCACACACACACACACACACACACACACACACACACACACACACACACACACACACACACACACACACACACACACACGTGTTGTGTTTTCATGTTTCATGGGGACTTTCCATAGACATAATGGTTTTTATACTGTATAAACTGTATATTCTATCCCCTTACCTACCCCTAAACCTACCCATCACACACACACACACACACACACACACACACACACACACACACACACACACACACACACACACACACACACACACACACACACACACACACACACACACTAACCCTAAACCTACCCATCACAGGAAACATTCTGCATTTTTACATTTTCAAAAAACATCACTTAATATGATTTATAAGCTGTTTTCCTCATGGGAACCAAAAAATGTCCCTACGACCACAAACATTTTGTCCTCATAACATAGGGTTTACCTGGTCACCCTCTCCTTGTAATACCTATGTCATACCCGTGCCATTATACACATTTGTGTCCTGATCTTTCACAAAAACAAGCACGCACACACACACACTTTTGCTCAGCGTGTGTTGTTCTTGAGAGTTTTAATAAATTGAATCATGCTAAGGATTGACTGCTCAAGGTCAACATGAAATCATTTACTTTTATCATTTGAAAAGATATAGCAAGAAAAAGTTTGGCTTGACTTTATCCAATGGGAATGATTGGATTCTGATAAATGCTGCAATATGTTGCAGAATATTATTGTAAAAACTGCGTGTACTGATGAACCGTGCACAACAAGACCAGGAATTTGAGCAAGTATAAAGAGTGATTTCATGTTGACTTTTTTGGGTAGTCTCCCCTGACAACTCTTCAATTCTGACTTTCTCATCTCTCTCTCTCTCTCTCTCTCTCTCTCTCTCTCTCTCTCTCTCTCTCTCTCTCTCTCTCTCTCTCTCTCTCTCTCTCTCTCTCTCTCTCTCTCTCTCTCTCTCTCTCTCTCTCTCTCTCTCTCTCTCTCTCTCTCTCTCTCTCTCTCTCTCTCTCTCTCTCTCTCTCTCTCTCTCTCTCTCTCTCTCTCTCTCTCTCTCTCTCTCTCTCTCTCTCTCTCTCTCTCTCTCTCTCTCTCTCTCTCTCTCTCTGTCTCTCTCTCTCTCTCTCTCTCTCTCTCTCTCTCTCTCTCTCTCTCTCTCTCTCTCTCTCTCTCTCTCTCTCTCTCTCTCTCTCTCTCTCTCTCTCTCTCTCTCTCTCTCTCTCTCTGTCTCTCTCTCTCTCTCTCTCTCTCTCTCTCTCTCTCTCTCTCTCTCTCTCTCTCTCTCTCTCTCTCTCTCTCTCTCTCTCTCTCTCTCTCTCTCTCTCTCTCTCTCTCTCTCTCTCTCTCTCTCTCTCTCTCTCTCTCTCTCTCTCTCTCTCTCTCTCTCTCTCTCTCTCTCTCTCTCTCTCTCTCTCTCTCTCTCTCTCTCTCTCTCTCTCTCTCTCTCTCTCTCTGTGTCTCTCTCTCTCTCTCTCTCTCTCTCTCTCTCTCTCTCTCTCTCTCTCTCTCTCTCTCTCTCTCTCTCTCTCTCTCTCTCTCTCTCTCTCTCTCTCTCTCTCTCTCTCTCTCTCTGTCTCTCTCTCTGTCTCTCTCTCTCTGTCTGTCTCTCTCTCTCTCTCTCTCTCTCTCTCTCTCTCTCTCTCTCTCTCTCTCTCTAGAGAAGGATTTATCTTGGCCTGCTGCGCCGGAAAACAGCATTATTTCCAGAGGGCAACATTAACCCAAATATTGTGGTAACGTACTGATTGCCAAAACATTATGTTGATGTAGTAAAGCCTCACAGCTTTTGATGACTTGAATAAACAAAAAGAGAGGCAGCCACTATATCAAAGTGCACCATTATTTTTATGTTAAAAATGCACTTTAAATTTAATTTGTTTATATATATTTATATATATATTATTTATTTAAAATAATTAATGCTTTTATTTATTTATTTATTTATTTATTTATTTATTTATTTATTTATTTATTTATTTATTATCTTTGGGATGCTAGCACTCAAACTTCATGCCATATTTTCAGTCATAATCTCGAGATAAGGCAATCATTAATCATCTATAATATAAAAGGTACAAGCACTCTATTGGAATTTCCCATCGCATATGAACACTGATTCCTAAAATACTAAACAGGCATCTTGAACCTTCTTAATTGAGTTATTTTCCTCCATATTCTGACTGTTGTTTTGACTGGTTTCAGAAACTGCTTCTGTAGAACACAGTACACTACAAATGACAAACTTTAAACAAAATAACATGCACAAATGTGCTTCTCTTTTCACACAGTCAAGTGTTGCTTTAGGTAAGCCTGGGGTGAGTCAACATGAACAGATGGAGATGTTTGATCACACACAAGTGTTTCTTGTCATTATATTAATGTAAGTGTTTCATATTTATATGTTGTTTGTGAAACAGTTCTCTAGTTAATAATGCACTAATTATAATGTGTTCTGTAATCTGTAATGAACTGGAAAATGTCATCTTTGATGAGATGCACCAATTTTCAGGGACTTCGAGCGAGTGTTTGTGTGGGTTGAACTGATGGTGGAATACGTTTGAAGTTTGCACAATCCTTGCTTCAATTAATCTATGACAGGACAGACAGAGTAAATACAGGCAACTCCCTGGAAAAGATCCACATTCAGAATCTGACAGCACTAGCGTATGGCTCCTACATGCTAATGGGATAATCACTTATGCTAACAAAGAAAATTACAGAGAAATCACTGTCCTTTAGCCTGACAATAGCATTTATATGGATCTTTCTACTGTAGGGTGTTTTGAATTCATCTTGGACCATAACTCTGGGTTAAAATGAAATGCTAGCATCATACATGTGTGTACTTTCTATGTCCGGCTTCAAACAGTAATAGCACCACAGTGTCAACTTGTCTTTGCATGCTAAGCCGGGACACAAGAGAGTATTTTACAATAAAAAAATGACACACTTCAACTTTAATAATATAACACCCTGTCAGTACCGACATATTAGGAGAGACAAAACTAGATAGCGGCCGTATAATGAAGGGAGGTGTTATTTCTGAACGTTCAAAACATCTGTTTTTCTTGGTTATATGAACATTAAGGAAAAATTTAACTTTTTATCATTCTTCAAACATTAAAGGCTACATAACACACAGTTTCTGCCAATCTTATGTTAATCTGGAGTATCTCTAGAGTAGTGTTGATCCTTCATATCTCCCAAGAGTCTTTAGTTTATCAGATTTATAAAAGACAGATACACTGTACCGATTCTTTCTGAAAACAGCTGAGCTCGTGGAGGCGTGCAGTGGGCGGAGCTAAAGAGACACACAGTGGGCGGAGCTAAAGAGACACACACACACACACACACACACACACACACACACACACACACACACACACACCACACACGCACACACGCACACACACACACACACACACACACACGCACGCACGCACACACACACACACACACACACACTATACGTTGGTGTTGTTCACATTATATGCACTTACATGCCGATTGCCAACAAAACACGCACATTTGCTGCAGTTTCACTCTCCACCTGCGGTTTCCACTCATGACCGGGAACAAACACACACACTTGCAGAACTCCAGAAACACAAACTGCATCCACTGTTCCCTTAACGCTGGGTTATTTGGGAAGCTGAACAAGGTGATCTTTCCCTCACACCAGAAACACACTTCTTTAGTGACATTGTTGATCTCGTGTCTAAACACAACGCCAGCGCCGCTGACGGCTCCCGTAACCCAAACGAAGCTCTTTGATGGACGTGCTCTTGCTCTCACTCTGGTTAATGTATGTGTGTGTGTGTGTGTGTGTGTGTGTGCGCACGCGCTCATCCGGGAGAAGTGCCCATACAAGGAATTCCGCCCTTTATGACATCATTCAGGGCCATACTTGAAAAAAAAACTTTGAAAACTTGTATCAATCCTGAAGGAGTGTATTGGACACAGAAATACTCCATCATACGTCCAACTTGCTTTATTTTTTTATTGTTTTATTTCTCTTTAGCATGAGAATCAACTCTTTAACAGTGTAAATAAGACAGAATGCATGAAATAGCATTAGACACGTATGCATTAGCATTAGCCAAGTATGTTTTCATCCAGCCTCCCTACGATGGGCCCATCCGTGTCCTGGCCAGAGAGTCTAAGAACTTCATTGTGGATATGGGGGGGGCAGGCCTGAGCGGGTGGCTATAGACCATCTCAAGCCTGCTCATGTGGATATTGGCGAACCGCTTAGGCTGACCCAGCCCCCATGGAGAGGGCGCCTTCCTGCGGCAGCCTTGGCCCCTGCCCTTGCCCCCGACACTGTTCCTGCCCTGCCCTGTCCCTTTGCCCCTCTCCTGTTAAGCACAGCCGGTATGGCCGCCTGGTCCACCCCCCTATACGTTGACTCTTAGGGACTGTTATGAGCTGGACTGTTCTGTTTTGCACTAGTAAATAGTGTCCTTGTTCTGTTTTGGGGTACCTGTTCAGTCTGGGCCTGTTATTATGGGTGAATTCTGTGTGGTGACCCACAAGTAAAACTGAAAGAGACATTCACCCAGAGACTGTACCTTTAAGGGAGCGGCTTTCTGAGTTTAGCAGTTCCAGGTTAATGTTGTGTGACTGTTGTTTACATCAGTCGCTGTACAGTTTTGTGATATATTGAAGTGGAGAGTAAAGCTGACTCGACGCATCTCTGTCTCCTGTCTCCGCACTTATAGCACTCCACAAATGCATGAAATAGCATTAGACACCACCCCCCACCCCCAATGGAATTTTACTTTTGCATGTTTTCTGGACATTCTGAAACGGGTAGTAACATTTAAAAAATGCTACACATCTAAAACATTTCAGGAAAAAAAAAAAGCCCCATAAACGATGTATAATAATGTTTTGTGCTAACGTTTTGAGAACTGTATTAGACCGGATAACTTTGAACAAACATTCTATTAACGTTACTATAAGAACGTTTGTTCATAACTTTGAGAGAACCTTGTGCAGTCCATAGCAGTAGATTTCTGTTGAAAGTTAAATACAAAACAAAGAAATGAACCATTTTTAACAACCAGGTTCATTGGAAAAACATGCCAGTGGTGGCATTTTTACAAAATGATATTGCAAAAACACACTTTCAGAGAGAAATGTCCAGCGAGTGGCAGCAGAAAGGCGTTTGGTTTAATCCAAAACAAATTCTGCCAATGTTTTATCTATCGCTATAGAAAATAACGTTCCTCCTACACTAAACCTAACCGATAGTGTTAATGACGAGATACAAACACACAAGGCTTTGAGCTCTTTTATCGTGACTCGTGTTTCACAGGACTCGTTCTCGAGCTGTACCAGCTGGGCTACTGAGCAAGTTTACTACATCAGAAAAGACACACATATGGAGCTGGTTATGTGACGCAAACAGCAAAATGTATTAGGGTAACACTTTATTTTACAGTGTCCTTGTTACACATGTTACATGTACTTAACATAGTAATAACTAATGCATACTTACATGCAACTAACCCTCAACCAAACTCTAATCCTAACCCTTTAGTTAGTACATAGTTAATTAATATTACTCAGTGCTTAAATATATAATTATACTGTAACAATGACACCTTAAAATAAAGTGTAACCTGTATTAGTTTACAAATCACACACTATGGTAAAAGTGTTTTGAGATCAAAATATAGTATTGCACTCTAAAAAATGCTGGGTTGTTTTAACCCAATTTTGGGTCAAACCCAACCATTGGGTTAAAAATGTAATGAGAAAATTACCACCTAACGGCTGGTTTTGCCAAGCATTTTTTAGAGTGTGTGAAAGGAACCACATACAAATAGGTCTTTATTAATTGATAATCTAACCGTCTAATCATAATTTGTGAAAAGAAATACAAATTGTTGGGGTGCTTCTCAATATCCCTCCTCGTTTCCTCGCTCCTCCGTCCTCCATCCTATATGACCCGGAAGCTGATGGAGCTCAGCCATCTTGTAGGACACCTCAACTCTCTAACTGCACCGTGAGGAGGCTTCCTGAGGAGTCATGAGCGAGGATACACAGGCGTATCCTTTGTGGAAGTGTTTTATCGACTAAACGTGATGCACATATTAATTCTCCTCCCCCTTCACGTCATCTTGCTACAGTTTATTAATGATATTATTATGTTTACAAGACACAAATGTATGTCAAATAACAACAACTGTAGGACAGTGGCAGAATTCTATCAAAGCACAAGAAAATGAAAGAAAATGAAACAAACTGTAATACTATACAAATAAAAAGCAGTTAACTGGAAATAATTCATTGTTAATAATAACATTTTGTGGAGGTTGAAATCTCTAATGTCTCTAATGTTCAAGAATCCCAACGTGCGAGCTAACTCCAGCGGTGTAGAGTCATCATTAATTGACGACGCGTTGAAGTGACGCTAAAGGGAGCGAGGATATATGCACATATGAGATTTGAGAAGCACCCCTAGTGTTTTACTGCCACTAGTGTTCATTTCAGCTGGAAACGGCAGTGAATTATATGAGTATGGGTGTGTTTTTAGATGAAAGTGTGTTTTTTCCATTGAGCCTATAGATTGATTTTTAATGTTTAACCACCTGGTACTGTTCGCGTGTCGGTCAAAAATGCCAGAAAATTTACTAAATTTTAGTTCAGTAATATTTTTTATTTAATATATTGTATTTTTAGAGGATTTATGGTACTAAATTATATTTATGCAGTATTTATAATCCATTTATTCCCTTTTGAGGACCTGAAAATTAAATTTCCAACTTTAACAGACATAAATCTTGAATGCTTTGGACCACAGACTTAAGTTTTGTCTCCTTTTTTTTTTTTTTTTTTTTTTTTTTTTTTTTTTTTAAGATGACACTGGGCAGATTATTGCTGAAATGAAAAAAAAAAATGCAAAATAGACAAAAATACCATTTTCAATATGAAATGCATATTTTCCAAAACACGTTTTACTCTAAAACTGTGAGAAAATCAAAGCCAGAAATCTAAACATATATCAGGTTGATATCTTCCACTAGATGAAATTCGTCTCCCATTCATTTCCAATGGGCTCATTTTTGACCGTGAACAATACAAGTGTGACTACTTTTTCAGGACCATTTAACCTTTTCAAATCATGTCTATGATTTTTGTTTTGTGTTCACACAGCAAGTGCCAAAACCTTTCGTACCATTACAATGAAGTCAGAAAAAAAAAAAAAATGTAAAACGTAAAATTTTTGGGTCAAAAATGACCAAACAGCACCTGAGGGTTAATGATTTTTAATGGGCATGTGAACATGACGTGCAATTTGTGTCAATGTCGATGAAGAGAGTGATGCGAGAGATTTGCTAGAAATGAAACACAAAATCTTTACTGCATTCAGTCTTTGGGCAGGTGGGTGGTTTGTACACTTATTAATAATTTTGGTATTTTAAAAAATTGAAACGGCATGCGTTCTCGGGATCTCTGATGTGGCCGGCTGATTGAACCTCGGTCGTGCACAAGAACCTTTTAGCACCATCCAGTCCCACATCACCACCATCACTTTGTTTCCTCAGTCCAGACCTGTCGCTTCATGTCACTGCTGACTTTGAGGACGACGCGTCAATGAGTAACACCATTTCTACAAGATGTCGAGGGATTTTCCATATTTCTCTCTCCTTTTGTTCAGACTTTGAAAAGGCAAAGCTGCACTCGATGAAGAGAACTTTTTTTCTCCCTTCCTTTTCACAGTTTCTCTTAGAAAGGGAATGTAAATTCAGTGTCTGTCACAGACGTTGGTTTTGCATTAGATAGCATTGTTGGGGAAGCTACTTTGAAATTGTTTTCCAAGCTACTTATATTAAACTGCAGTCAGTCTACTCTTTAGTTAAAGCAGTTACTGTAACTACACTCAATAAGGGAACCTTATTTTTTATGTATTTACTATTTAATGTGCAACATATCAGGCACAAAATTAAGGTGACTCTAAGGTGACTGATCTCTTAATTTTACAATAAATATTATACTACATATATACCGATCATGCATATCATTATAACCATATAACATTGTGTTGATCCCCATTTTGCTGTTAAAACAGCCCTGACCCGTCAAAGCATGGACTCCACTAGACCCCTGAAGGTGTGCTATGGTATCTGGCACCAAGATGTTAGCAGCAGATCCTTTAAGTCCTGTAAGTTGCGAGGTGGAGCCTCCATGGATCGGACTTGTTTGTTCAGCACATCCCACAGATGCTCAATTGGATTGAGATCTGGGGAATTTGGAGTGTCTCAAACCCGTTGTTGTGCTCCTCAAACCATTCCTGAAACATTTGTGCTTTGTGGCAGGAGCATTATCCTGCTGGAAGAGCCACAGCCACCAGGGAATACCGTTTCCATGAAAGGGTGTAGATGGTCTGCAACAATGCTTAGGTAGGTGGTACGTGTCAAATTAACATCCACATGGATGTCAGGACCCAAGGTTTCCCAGCAGAACATTTCCCAAAGCATCACACTGCCTCCGCCAGCTTGCCTTCTTCCCATAGTGCATCCTGGTGCCATGTGTTCCCCAGGGAAGCCACTCACACGCACCCGGCCATTCACGTGATGTAAAAGAACACGTGATTCATCAGACCAGGCCACCTTCTTCCATTGCTCCGTGGTCCAGTTCTGATGCTCACGTGCCACTGTTGGTGCTTTCGGCGGTGGACAGGGGTCAGCATGGGCACCCTGACTGGTCAGCGGCTATGCCGCCCCATACGCAACAAACTGAGATGCTCTGTGTATTCTGACACCTTTCTATCAGAACCAGCATTAACTTCTTGAGCAGTTTGAGCTCCAGTAGCTCGTCTGTTTGATCGGACCACACGGGCCAGCCTTCGCTCCCCACGTGCATCAATGAGCCTTGGCCGCCCATGACCCTGTGACCGGTTCACCACTGTTCCTTCCTTGGAGCACTTTTGATAGATCCTGACCACTGCAGACCGGGAACACCCCACAAGAGCTGCAGTTTTGGAGATGCTCTGACCCAGTCGTCTAGCCATAACAATCTGGCCCTTGTCAAACCTTGTCAAAAAGTAATTTAGTAATGTGCTTAGTTTTAAAATATAATTTTTATTAATTTTTTATTTAAATTTGCAATTTTAGTACTTCAAACGTCAATGTTTTCATTTTTATTTAGTTTTATTTCAAATAACAAAAAAAAAAAAAAAAAAACACTGGAAATAAGTATAGTTTAATATGTGAAAAGTAACTTAAAAATGGCTGAATTCTACTGAAATAGTTAGTTAGTAAATTGTTTGTTTGGAGCATCACTGTTTTAGTTAGTCATTTAGCCCCATAAAAAGTTTACATGCATGCATTTTTTCTGGTGGAGTAAATGCAAAGTACAAACAGAATTAGACAAGTCATTACTAAAGCATTTGTTTGGCCTTTTGTGGCAGTCTGTTCATTGACCGCATGATGAACGTGTCTCGGTTATTTGTTTTCCTCTGCTGGTCAGGTTTGAAAGATTACGGACTCCACGCCTAGAACATCCTGCAAACAAAAATATATACATGTAATATTCAGAAGCAATTGCTATAGTCAGCGTTTCCCAAGACAAGATATTTAAGGCTTCAGAGAGAGGGAGGGATGAAATATGACAAGCAAATTCATGCGAGACAATGATGGATGAACCGCATCCGTAAGTCAAGGTATGTTATGGGTAAAACAGGGCTGTAACTTACTTGTAACATTCAGAGATGGAGGAGGATGTGAATGAGAGAGAGCGAGAAAGACGCTCTAGCACCACCAATCTGCGGTAAAAGATTTTTGCATTAGATTAGAATTCAATTCTCCAGATGCAGAGGGCATGTAAGGGTGACCGGGGCTAGTTGTCACACGTCACAAGTGCTGTACCTTACACGTTCGGTAAGAAATACATTTGGAACAATTCAATGTTGGTTTAACTTAAAAAAAGTAAGTTGCCTGTTTGCCTTAAAATTTAGTTCACTGAAATAAAAAATTGATTGGTTTAAAAATTTAAAGAGATTGGTTTAATCGACAGAAACTCAAAATATTATGTTATCTAAACCACATTAATTATTTAAGTTGATTTGACAAAAGAAAACACTTGTGATAAATCATAAAAAATATATATATATCACTAAAAATGTAAATTGTCATTATTTACTCAACTTCATGTATTTTTCAACATCTTCTTCTATACATGTTAAATTATAGTGACCACCAAAAATAATAAAAATGGTCCAAATGACTCTCGAGCTGAATTCTAATGGCTTTGAGTGAGGAATAGATTGAAATTTAAGTTATTTTCTTAAAATCTGCTGCAATTTTCGTGTTCTTTTACATATTCAAACTTTAAACAGAAGGTTTGAATTTGATGAATTCTCAATCCTTAATTTTTAATTATGGGTGAACTATTTCCTGAAGAAATGATTTGCAGTATCAGAAGCAAAAGCCCTTCTGTCGCATGAGCATTCAAGCACACAGAGGAACATTGTGTGAGATAAAATCTCGAGGGTGTTGTTGGCTTTTCTTGCGGTGACGTACAGACAGCATTTCACCTTTCACTCAGTGCCTGCATCTGTGGGTTCACCGTTAGGTGAGATATTGATCAAGACCTCCTCAGCTCGGTACTTAACCCTCGACACATGGTAAATGATGCCACTATCTGCTGGCCTTGTTATGCCGTGTTGCTCATGTCAGGGGAAAAAGGAAATCTGCTGTGGCGTCTGTGATATCTTTCCCCCATCCTCTGTCTTTGTTTCTGCACAGGAAAAAAAAGGAAAGAGTTCTTCATCACTGGTTCTATGCGGCACCTTTGGTTCAACAAGGAACTGCTTCTTATAATGTTTGTGGCAGGCAAATGATGAAGTGCAGTAGGACAGCAAATATAGGCTTTTCAAAAATGCTTCCCATATTTATTTTGCCATTTAGGCTATTCCTGTATTTATTTATTTATTGAACTGTGGCCTGGTTCCACAGACAGGGCTTAGATTAAGCCAGGATTAGGACTTTTAGGATCTTTTTTATAAAAATAAAAAAAAAATCAAAAGTCAAATAAAAAAAATCAAATCACCTTTATTTATATATATAAGTCCAATTGTTTCAAAGCAGCTTCACAGTGTTAACAGGAAAATAATGCAACAGAATTTGATTCGGCTGTACAGCCGCTCTGGAGAAAACCGTGATGTCATCCAGCTAATTTCAATTATCATATAGTGTCAATGTCAGTGCGGGCAGATCGATAATATAGTTGAAATTTTGGTGTCCCCAACTGAGCAAGCCAAAACAATAATAATAATAATCAAAAATAATACTGGTGTGCATCTTGACAATGCAAAACAAGTTAAAACAGCTCAAACATGCATTTTAGTCCAGAACTAGCTTAAGCTTTGTCTATGAAACTGGGGGTGACATTTTTTTATATGTTTTACAATAAAACACTTTCAGGATTTTTACAAAAGATCTGCCTCAGTTTTTTTTTTTTTCTGCTGCTAGAGGTTGCTTATTCCAAACAAAGGTGTAGCTTGATGACGGCTGGATTTCGCGGAGCTTTTATTCTGCAGCAGTCGGCCGCTTCCGCTTCTTCCGCTCTTGTGTATGTTGGGGAACGCACCATATCATATTACACACATTTGAGTGTGAGTTATGTGTTTACAAGACGATATTAGGCATGGTAAAACATGGTACTTGCGAGACAGTGAGAGTGCCCGATTACCACCAGAGGGCACTCCACCATAGTGAAAGTAGGGCTCATCTGCACTCATTGTTTACACCTGTGTCTCATTTACCTCATTACCTCTGCCTATATCTAACCTGTTTGGGTTTCTGTGCATTATGGCCAAACATCTCCACTTTGACACTTCTGTCCAAAATACATTGTTCCAGAAGTCTCGAGGTTTGTTCAGATGATATTTTGCAAACCTACACCATGCTGCTGCGTTGTTTTTAGAGAAGAGGCTTTAGGCCGTATAACCCTTCTCAGATTGATGGCAGCAACAATTGCTGATGTCTTTCCTCCTTCCCTTACGAAAAGAAGTATACTTCAAGTTCATTTTATGTATACTTAGGTAATGTTCAAGTATTTTTTTAAGTATACTTTATGTAGTTAGTATACTAACAGTGTACTAGTAGTAAACTTGTAAGTGTACTATTTCAATACTGTTTGGGACTAAATTGGCACACTTTTAGTATATATAAGTATACATTTAAGTGTACTATAAGTGTAACAGTAGTAAACTTTAAGTGCACAACTATGTTTATTATTTGTACTGCATCTGTACTATAAGTGAACGTATCATTTTTTAGTTTATGAAAATACTCTTTGAAGTTTACACTACTAGTTTAGTAGTTTATACTGCAACCATACTTGTAAGTTTTCTTTAAGTGAACATAACGTTATACATATAGTTTACTATTTATATATTATCTATGCACTTTCAGTATAATACTGTGTTCAAATATAGATATTCATTTTTTATACTTGAAATATACCTTTAACTGTACTTTAACACATTTTCAAAACATTTTATTATAGCTTAAACAGTAAAGTATATTTTAAGTAAATTCCTATGTACACTACCAGTGGACTACCCAAAAATTCAGATACGCATGAATTAGGATCATATCTGTTTTATATCAATATTCTAATCAATATTAAAATAATGTACGTTTAATAAGACATAAAAACTATGTAAACTATGTAAAAAAAAAGTTCTCATCAACTCAATCAAAAGATTAATCACAATTAAAAGCCAAGTATAGTTTGAATACTTAATTATACTTTTAAGTATCTCGATCAAAATATTGAGTACATGTATAGTCCTAATATACTTAGACCTTTCTGTCAGTATAAGTCATGTATACTTAAGTGTAATTTTAAGTATATTTCTGAGAAGTATATGAAGTAGACTGAAAGTATACTTTCTTATGTTTAGTTTAAACGAAGTACACTCACCTAAAGGATTATTAGGAACACCATACTAATAAATGGTGCCAGGTTCAAAATGGCGCCGCTGTGTTTGGTCGCCGTTCAGGTCGCTCCGCGAAGACTGTGCTTTTATTTACTATTTTACTTTCTTTTACTCTCAGTTTTTACAAACTTATCATCTGCATTGATCTACTACGACAGCAAAACTCTTTTGGACATTGGTTACCTCTACACTGGACTGTTTCAGGACACTTTCGCCGATCCTCTGTGGCCATCTGAGATCCTTCGGAACGCCGAGTTGAACAATGGACAGAGCCAGCGGCGTAGAACAAAGAAACACCGTGGGAAACGTGCTGGTATCCGTAACAGACTGAGGAAAAGGGCATTCAGACCTCCTCTCCCGAGCATTCTTCTAGCAAATGTTCAATCCTTGGATAATAAGATGGGCGATCTTAGAGCCAGGATAAGTTTTCAACGGGACATGAGAGACTGTAATATCTATTGTTTGTCTGAAACATGGCTCACGCCCGCGGTCCCGGACACAGCTGTGACGCCGTCGGAGAACTTCTCTGTTTTTCGGATGGACAGAACAGCCGAGGCCGGTAAATCAAAGGCGGTGGAGTGTGTTTCATGATCAACAAGAAATGGTGCGACCCCAGGAACATCACCATTCTCTCGCGGTCCTGCTCACCTCATCTGGAACATTTAACAATCATCTGCCGCCCATTCTATCTGCCTAGGGAGTTTTTCTGCGGTTGTCGCGCGATCGCCGTTTACATCCACCGCAGGCAGACACAGCGCTGGCTTTATCTGGCCTTCATGATGTTGCCAGCGGCGTCATAAACCAACATCCCGACGGCATTCATTGTCGCGGGCGATTTTAACAAAGCAAACCTAAAGAAAGTCCTGCCAAACTTTCACCAGCACGTCTCCTGCCCCACACGAGGAGCAAACACACTGGATCACTGCTACTCTCCGTTTAAGAACGCCTATAAAGCGCGGTCACTTCCAGCGTTTGGCAAATCGGATCATGCCGCCATTTTCCTCACTCCCGAATACAAACAAAAGCTCCTCCAGGAACCCCGGTGAGGCGGAAGTTAAGCGTTGGTCACCCCACTCAGAGACCGCGCTACAGGCAGCTCTGGGCGATGTGGATTGGGACATGTTCCGGCGAGTTCAGCTGACGTAAGCGAGTTCACAGGGCGTGGCGCTTTGCTTCATCAACACGCTTACAGAGCAAGCCACGCAAACAATAACAATAACGTCCTTCTCAAATCAGAAACCATGGGTGGACAATTCAATCCAGCGGCAGTGAAGCGCGACGCACTGCTGCTTACAACGCCGGTCTCCATTCAGGAATATGAATGAATACAGATCGTCCTGCTATGCTCTCAGGACGAGCAGTTAAAGCCGCAAAACTCCGTTATAAAGACCGAGGTGGAGTCTCATTTCCAACTCAACGACTCGCGGCGCATGTGGCAAGGTCTGAGGTCCATCTGCTCCTTTGGATCTAAATCCTCTGCAGAGGTGAACGCTGATCCGTTGCTCGTGAAGCGAGTTAAACTCTTTCTATGCTCGCTTTGACTGTAACGCGGCAGCGCCGACTCCGCCAAGTGGCGCGTTAGAGGAAATTACTCAGAGCAGCAACAATCACGTGATCTCTGTCTCGGAGGATGAAGTTCGGAGAGCACTCAAGCGTGTGGACGTCAGGAAAGCTGCTGGGCCGGATGGTATTTCAGGTCGTGTTCTGCGGTCCTGTGCTGATCAGCTCACCGGGTTGTTTACATCTATCTTTAATGAGTCCCTCGCTACATCTGTGGTCCCCACCTCCTTCAAAAAATCCACCATCATCCCTGTCCCCGAGAACAGTAAACCCTCTTGCCTAAATGACTATCGTCCAGTAGCTCTCACGTCTATAGTCATGAAGGTCTTTGAGAGACTCATTAAAAACACCATTTGCACCTTCATTCCTGACACTTTGGACCCTCTTCAGTTTGCCTATCGTCCCAATAGATCGACTGAAGATGCCATCTCTCATGTCCTCCACTCCTCCCTCACTCACATCGACAGCAAAAGTGGGAACTACGTAAGACTGCTATTTATTGACTATAGCTCAGCCTTTAACACCATAGTTCCCACCAAGCTAACCTCCAAACTCCTGGATCTCGGCCTGAATCCTTCTCTCTGCCACTGGATTGAGGACTTCCTCACTGGCAGGCCTCAGGTGGTGAGAATAGGCCAGTCCACCTCCACCTCCATCACCCTGAGTGTGGGAGCTCCACAGGGCTGTGTCCTGAGCCCCTGCTCTACTCTCTACACGCATGACTGTTTGTCCACACACAGCTCCACCTCTATCATCAAATTTGCTGATGATACTGTTGTCCTGGGCCTCATTTCCAACAACAATGAGACGGCATACTTGGACGAGGTGGAGCATCTAACATCATGGTGCCAGGACAACTGTCTCTCTCTGAATGTTGGCAAGACCAAAGAAATGATTGTGGACTTCAGGAAGAGACAGCAACGGACATACTCCCCCTCATGATCAGCGGGTCACCAGTAGAGAGAGTGAGCAGCTTCAAGTACCTGGGAGTAAACATCTCCGAGGACCTGACCTGGACTGCTCACATTCAGACACAGGTGAAAAAGCCAGGCAAAGACTGTACCACCTGCGCCAGCTGAGGAAATTCAGGGTTTCACCAGCTATCCTGAAAACTTTCTCTTTAGGGGCGATAGAAAGTGTTTTAACTCAGTGCATCACAGCGTGGTATGGGAACAGCACCAGTCATGACCGCAAAGCCCTGCAAAGAGTAGTGCGCTTATCGAGCGTATCTCAGGGTCAGCTCTCCCGTCTCTGCAGGGGCGTCTACACCAAACGCTGCAAAGGTAGAGCTACCAAGATCATCAAGGACTCTAATCACCCTGCAAACCCTCATTTCACGCTGCTACCATCTGGTAAGCGCTTCCAAGCCTGATGGCCAAAACTGAGAGACTCAGGAGGAGCTTCTTCCCCAGGCCATCAGACTCCTGAACTCAGTCACTTAACATCACGTGACTTCACTTCAGGATAAACATCGATACACTGACATTGCACTGCACTTTCTGTTCTCGTTGTTACTGTGTAACAACCTGTCATAAACCTGTTTGCACATTATACTCTTTATACATTTGTTAACCACATATTTATAAGTCTACAGTTTACTCACTGCAAAGTCTACTTCAATTATTTTATTCCACTTTATCCTTATTTGTTACCTTTTTTTCTCTTGACTTGATTATTTATAATTCTACAGATATAGACATATATATATATATATATATATATATAGAGAGTACTTTTTTTATATCCTATTTCTATTATAATTTCTTCCTTGTGTTTTTAACTGTGAATTTGCACTGTCCATGGAGCGGACCTGTTTACATTTCACTGCCGGTTGTATATTCTGTATATAACTGTGTATGTGACAAATAAAACTCTTGAATCTTGAATCTTGAATCTTGAATCTCTTGAATCTTAATACTGTGTTTGACCCCCTTTCGCCTTCAGAACTGCTTTAATTCTACGTGGCATTGATTCAACAAGGTGCTGAAAGCATTCTTTAGAAATGTTGGCCCATATTGATAGGATAGCATCTTGCAGTTGATGGAGATTTGTGGGATGCACATCCAGGGCACGAAGCTCCCGTTCCACCACATCCCAAAGATGCTCTATTGGGTTGAGATCTGGTGACTGTGGGGCCATTTTAGTACAGTGAACTCATTGTCATGTTCAAGAAACCAATTTGAAATGATTCGAGCTTTGTGACATGGTGCATTATCCTGCTGGAAGTAGCCATCAGAGAATGTGGTCATAAAGGGATGGACATGGTCAGAAACAATGCTCAGGTAGGCCGTGGGATTTAAACGATGTCCAATTGGCACTAAGGGGCCTAAAGTGTGCCAAGAAAACATCCCCCACACCATTACACCACCACCGCCAGCCTGCACCGTGGTAACAAGGCATGATGGATCCATGTTCTCATTCTGTTTACGCCAAATTCTGACTCTACCATCTGAATGTCTCAACAGAAATCGAGACTCATCAGACCAGGCAACATTTTTCCTGTCTTCAACTGTCCAATTTTGGTGAGCTTGTGCAAATTGTAGCCTCTTTTTCCTATTTGTAGTGGAGATGAGTGGTACCCGGTGGGGTCTTCTGCTGTTGTAGCCCATCCGCCTCAAGGTTGTGGCTTCACAAATGCTTTGCTGCATACCTCGGTTGTAACGAGTGGTTATTTCAGTCAAAGTTGCTCTTCTATCAGCTTGAATCAGTCGGCCCATTCTCCTCTGACCTCTAGCATCAACAAGGCATTTTCGCCCACAGGACTGTCACATACTGGATGTTTTTCCCTTTTCACACCATTATTTGTAAACCCTAGAAATGGTTGTGCGTGAAAATCCCAGAAACTGAGCAGATTGTGAAATACTCAGACCGGCCCGTCTGGCACCAACAACCATGCCACGCTCAAAATTGCTTAAATCACCTTTCTTTCCCATTCTGACATTCAGTTTGGAGTTCAGGAGATTGTCTTGACCAGGACCACACCCCTAAATGCATTGAAGCAACTGCCATGTGATTGGTTGATTAGATAATTGCATTAATGAGAAATTGAACATGTGGTCCTAATAATCCTTTAGGTGAGTGTATACTAATAGAACACTTGAATGAACTTCTTTTTTGTAAGGGTTGGCATTGTGTTAACACACCTGAATGCTCCAGACCAACAAAACCTCTGCTTTTATAGAGGCGATAACTTGCAGATGATCAATCAAAGGCATTTGATTAGCAGTGCCTGACTGATCCTTACCCTCATCATTCCCATGTTAACAGCAAGGGTGGGCTTCTCCATTTTGGCCTAGTTTTTGTTAAATAAATAGTGATGTGGTGTAATATGTCATGTGTTATCATTCATCTGAGGTTGTATTAAATTTTAAGACTTGCCAAGGACCAGATGATCTTTTATGCCTATACATAAAACCATCGAATTCAACAGGGTGTCCTTTCTTTTTCACATGACTGCATATGTTTCATTGTTAAAATGTCGTAACAATAATCTAGTATCAATTGAGTGACAGCACAACCCAATGGTCAACATTTCAAAACTAGAATGCTTTACCCAATTAAATTTACTCGCATTTTGGCCTCACCGCTTTCTACTATAAACGGTTGTGCATCATTAGACTATATGTTTTAATACCACTGTTATCGGATGTTTTTAACATATTTGCATGCATTTTGTTATTGTAACCCCAACCCAAAAAAAAAAAAAAAACTGCATAGAGTGCTTTATTGATGTTTTTGAGCACTAACTGTACTAATGCATGCACAAGAGGATAAACATTTTGACAGCATCATAAACTGAGAAAAATATAGAGGAATGTATGTGCAATACAAATTGATGGAATGATGTCCATTTTATGCACGAAAGGTAAATTAAATGTCATCATAACGCATGCACACAGGGTTAACACAAGTATGCAAACAGCAGTGTGTGAACTCTCAGCCCTGCTCTTATTCAGTCAGTTCTGCTCATCGCCGCACGAGGCTGCGCGCTGCTGTCAGACGCGCGCGCTGGAGACAGAAGAGACTCTCATCACGCGCGCCGGCGGAGAGGAGCGCAGGCATCGCATCGCATCGCATCGCGTCTGTGCCCAGCGCTCACACCGCGCCGCATTGAGGATCGTACCGTTATAGAGGAGCAGCACGAAATACGCGGAACACAGTGCGTAAAATCCACAGCCGAGGCTTCATTCTGACTGCGCTTCAGGTAAAGCTCCTCTCCATAAACTTATGCTTTTACAGAGACTTATAGCCAATGTATGTGTCCAACTCTCGGATTCTTATGCAGAACATCTACTGAGACGTATAACACGGCTGGAGATGTGTCTACACGGCTAATAATGTCATGTATGGAAGGGTTACGCGCAACTTGTTGCCGGTAGTTTGTGTCTGAATCAGTAAGCCGTTTTATCTTCAATGCGTCTTTTGTTTCCGGTATTGTCGATATGTGTATTTGCCAGAATGAAAAGTTGAAAAGAGTTGCCTATATTTTCTTTAGACACCGGCTGAGATGATCCTACATTGTTCATTATCAAAATCTGCTGATCTAGAGCGAGCGGACTGTGATTTACTGGGTTCATTTGGCATGTTGTCTGTGTGTCAACTTGGCGGTATTTTCCAACATATAGGCTATACATATAGCATATAGGTTATTGTATATACAAATGCAATTAATATATAGGGTGAATGCAGTTTTTTGTACAATTTATAATTATGAACATACTAGTTTATCGTTTTTAGTAACAAATATAGACACAATGATGATTAAGCATGCCCTATTTTACCTGTATTCACTCTTTAAATCTGAAAAGCATAAGTTTCTGTGATTATTTTGCATGGACCGATGCATATTTTAAAGGTTGCAGCGAAAGAGTCCACAATTTAGCATCAGGTATTGAAAATTGAGCAGTGTGTTGTAGAAATATCAACTGAACTTCTCTCTCCGTGTGTTTGAGTGAACGAAGGCTTGGCTCCTCACTGGAGTGATCACCTATTGATCAGAATCTAAATCTGCTCAATTAGACTGCAAATTATTGATTATTGGTGTGATTTATTGGTTTGGTAGATAATTTAGAGTATTGTCAATAGCATTTTGTCTGAAGGGGCTACAGCTCTCAATTGCAATATTAACCAGCGTGATGTGCATGTTCTGAAATATGACATTCATGTATTTTACAGGCTTGTGTTTTTCAGCACTGTAACTCGTGTAACGTTATTTAGTAACACTTCAGTGTTTAAACCCGAGGAATGTTTTCTATAATAGTGATGGTCTCCTGTGCGACTACTGTAAAAGGAAGTTGACTGTGTGCTGAGGATGAGTGAGCATCTCTAATGTTTAAATTACATCTTTTTGAGTGTATGTTTTTGATGTAGCATCCCCTTTGATTATCTGAATTAAGTCATGCTTTGTTTGATATTGTAGTTAATTGAGTGTTTAATGAATATCACAATGAGAACACCCATTTCTTTTTTTTCTTTTTAGTCAGTAATGAACTTAATTAACATTAATTAGTCAATGCGTTAGATCCCTAAAGCATATGTCTGCATTGGATAATGCATGCATGCATGCATATGATGTGCTTTAGAGGTCTAATGCATAGACTAATCAATGCATAGAATGGTTAATTATGTTAATTTTGCCATAGATAGGGTGACAAGGGTGACTCTTTAGTGATTGGCCACATCATAAGTGCATGATGCAGTCTTTATTCGGTAGATGTATGTAATTTGTTCTTGTGAAATTAATGATCTTTTTTCAATGAGTAAAGAAATGGCACTATAGTTGGATTCTATCTCTGCGCCCATGATTGATTTTCTATGCATTTGGATTGCTTAAAACCACGTTCCCTACTACACATTTGGTTTATCTTGTAGTTTCCGGTAAGAGCAAGGCAGCTTTGACCGTGTGGTACTTATCCACGTCGATATCTCTAAAGGTTTGTCCCCTGAGCGAGCACATGCCTTCATGTCTTCTACGTGTGTGGGAAAAACTCAGTTTAGCAAGGGGAGGCAGTGCGAGTGAAAGTGTGTTGACAGAGTTTCGTCTCTCGTTCATGAACCGGTGGCTGTTTGCCCCTTGTTGTGTGCCGACATGATCTCAGTTTAATCCTCAAGCGCCTCGGCTCTGTTCTCTCTGATTGTTGTCATTTACCCAGCTCCCCGTCGGGCCCCTTGGAGCCCGCATTGGAACTCGATATCCAATCAGTGATTTAGATTATCCAATTAGGCGAATGATGTATGTCCAGAGATGCCCTAAAGCGTTGCACCCTCGGATTATCCGCCGCTAATGAAACCTGAGTTACGTCAGAGCATTCCAGCTTGCATGTAATTATGGCATTAATTTTTAATGCAGCCTGCAATTATAAACAGAGCGATGTGAATTATCGGCTGCTTTCACTCTATGGCTGTATTTATGAGTGTCATTGCATTCCCATGCATTTTCTGAGCGCTATTGGCAGTTATGTTGATATGCGATATAATGCGGCGCATTGCCGCCCATAATGCGACTGCAGAGGCCTGTCGGCAGAGCTCCTGCCCGCATATTTTTTTCATACAAGCACATACATGCTGCAAACTCACATAAACTAATGTGTTATAGATTCGTCTTGATTTATGCCTCGTGACTGGCCACGTCGCCTTCGGGTCCTCAGACTCGGGGCTCGGACACGCGGCCCTCTTTGATAGATTGTGTGGAAGAAGCGACGTGCCATGGACAACATTGATTACCTTTTACTGAGTCTGAGTATAAACCTTAGCGCAGCGGGACTGCGAGGGTGGGGGAAGTTGATGTATGTTGCCTGAGGGGCGGTAGAGATGACAGATATGGGTTACAAATGAGAGAGGTTTTATGACTCCTGGAAGGAGGACCATCAGGCCCGTTTAATTGATCTGGATCTGGCGGTGGAGTTCAGGGAGCGCCGCTGGAGGTTTGCACCTGCTTTAGGTGCCTTTTCCGCAGACCTTTGCTTAAATTATCTGCTGTGTTTCGGTCCCACACCTGCTCCGAGATCCGGTTTATGCCAAAGGAACGCGGCCCCCCGCGCTTCCGGCCTCGTTGTCTTCCTGACTGTGTGGGCTTTTCACCCAGTCGCTCGCGAAACAACGGCTGCTTTCTCACTGTTGTTGTAAAGCAGAGTGGGTGATATGAAAGTGATGAAGTTTCACAGCAGAGCGGAAGAGTTTGCTTAACATTTAGCACTGATAACAGTTAGACATTACAAACTTAATTGAATCTTTATATATCTGAAGCCTATAGTCAACATGGCTTTTGCATCCAGCGTTCAGCCAAACATCCAGTATTTCTACTGTAGTGACTTTCCGGCTACCTTGACTACCTTGAATGAAAAATAAGAAAATTTTTATGATTCAGAAAAAGTACAAATTTATATTCCATTATTCTATTTACAAATATTTGTTTACAGTATATAAGTGTATATATAAGCATAAAAGAATGCAAAATAAGCATTTTCACTTAATCTCATACTTTTAGACCTCTCTCACACGCACGCACACACACATTCATTTATTTTATTTATAAATTAATTTACAACAAATTAATTCTTATTCATGCAAGATAACTAACTTTCATATGTGCTGTTATGAATTCAAATGCACAATTTCTGGCTACATTTGCTCTATACTTAAAAAAAGAAGAAGAAAAAAAACACACACATACAATAAATTAAACTATTAAACTTTTTCAATATCTTTTGCTTTTTGCTTTTTCCCCCCCCATCTGAACAAGAGCAACATCAGAAGTGTGTACGGTATTTTGTGTACTACTTTGATTAATTTTATGTAATGTGATGTAATTCAGAGTGAAACCAGATATTTTGTGAGACATCTATGCCTGGATTTGATTTAATAATTGGGATTTGATTGGATTTGGATCGTGAAAAGTGTGATTTCCATATTAGAAGGTTTACGAGACCTGAATGAAACATTTTCTATTTGAACCAATATTTCATCCAATAACCCAGTGTGGACAAGGAAAGTAGCTTTAGACGCAGAGCAACTTATGATGTTTTGCACACATATCAGATTAACACATTGATTTGAACAGTTCACCCTCAGTCTGTTATCCACAAGGCTCCATACCTTTGAAATAAAGAGCGTATTTTTAGAATGAACACAGTTTTATCTTGTACTGATTTTGCCTCTTTCATTGTTCTCTGGCTGAGAATAATTGTGAAGCATGCAAACAGCAGTGGAATAAATTGAAACGCTGTGTGTTTTTTTCAGGTGACAGTGATTACATGCAGGTCAAGTGGCTTTTTCAAGTGCGTTTTTTTTTTGAGCACCACAACAATAATTTAATAATTACTGTCATTACTCTGTCAGGCTGCATTACGGTTATTCAAAGCGGTACCCTTGAGATTGAGTCTTTATTTGAATATGGACCAAATAAAATTATTCTGGCATGAGCCCCAAAAGCATTGTGCATGCTTAACTATTCATGCATAGCATGTAGCGGAATAAGCGCATGGTGAAATCTTTTAAGACCTCTGTGAGACGTACTGCTTGAAAGGTTGAGCTTATAGCACTCGTAGTTCTGATTTACTTGAACAAAAACATTGTTTACACCTGGTCACTTCACACGTTTCCTCTGAGCGGATATCTATCTGATCGGGGCCTGATGTATAAACGTTGCGTACACTCAAAATGGGCATAGAAATGCAATTTTATACGCACATATGAAGTTAATGATTTAAACTTTGTTTTACATCTGATACACAAGCTTAGTTGAAATATGCCACTCACATTAATTAAGCACTGACATTTCATGAAATCATTATCCAGAAGTTACAAAATTTTTATGAATTTAAATATTAATATTTGTAGTGGATGCGCTGCTTTCGAACACTTTTCTTGTGGCATGCTGTGCTTTAATGTTTTAACTACAGCGAGGATTGCATGGCGCATGATAATTCCGCTTTAAATTGTGTTCTAAATAGCAGAATTCATTTTCTGGGAAAAAATTCTGCACAAATAAAAATGTTCCATGAAAAATATATAACCATCCTAAAATATATGTTTGCTATGGAGGCTTGTTTCCGACACAGAGTGAAATATTTTAAAAGAGAACTGTTTTTTGTTGACTTTTTATCTCGTAATTGCGTGATATAAAGTCAGAATTGTGTGATATAAAGTCAGAATTGAGTGATATAAAGTCAGAATTGAGTGATATAAAGTCAGAATTGAGAGATATAAAGTCAGAATTGAGTGATATAAAGTCAGAATTGAGTGATATAAAGTCAGAATTGTGTGATATAAAGTCAGAATTGAGAGATATAAAGTCAGAATTGTGAGATATAAAGTCAGAATTGAGTGATATAAAGTCAGAATTGAGAGATATAAAGTCAGAATTGAGAGATATAAAGTCAGAATTGAGTGATATAAAGTCAGAATTGAGTGATATAAAGTCAGAATTGTGTGATATAAAGTCTGAATTGAGAGATATAAAGTCAGAGTTGAGAGATATAAAGTCAGAGTTGAGAGATATAAAGTCAGAATTGAGTGATATAAAGTCAGAATTGAGTGATATAAAGTCAGAGTTGAGTGATATAAAGTCAGAGTTGAGTGATATAAAGTCAGAATTGAGTGATATAAAGTCAGAATTGAGAGATATAAAGTCAGAGTTGTGAGAAAGTCAGAATTGAGTGATATAAAGTCAGAATTGAGTGATATAAAGTCAAAGTCAGAATTGAGAGATATAAAGTCAGAGTTGTGAGAAAGTCAGAATTGAGTGATATAAAGTCAGAATTGAGAGATATAAAGTCAGAATTGAGAGATATAAAGTCAGAATTGAGAGATATAAAGTCAGAATTGAGTGATATCAAGTCAGAATTGAGTGATATAAAGTCAGAATTGTGTGATATAAAGTCTGAATTGAGAGATATAAAGTCAGAATTGTGAGATATAAAGTCAGAATTGAGTGATATATAGTCAGAGTTGAGTGATATAAAGTCAGAATTGAGTGATATAAAGTCAGAATTGAGTGATGTAAAGTCAGAATTGAGTGATATAAAGTCAGAATTGAGTGATATAAAGTCAGAATTGAGTGATATAAAGTCAGAGTTGAGTGATATAAAGTCAGAATTGAGTGATATAAAGTCAGAGTTGAGAGATATAAAGTCAGAATTGAGTGATATAAAGTCAGAGTTGAGTGATATAAAGTCAGAGTTGAGAAAGTCAGAATTGAGTGATATAAAGTCAGAGTTGAGTGATATAAAGTCAGAATTGAGATATAAAGTCAGAATTGAGTGATATAAAGTCAGAATTGAGTGATATAAAGTCAGAGTTGTGTGATATAAAGTCTGAATTGAGTGATATAAAGTCAGAATTGAGTGATATAAAGTCTGAATTGAGTGATATAAAGTCAGAATTGAGTGATATAAAGTCAGAGTTGAGTGATATAAAAAGTCAGAGTTGTGAGAAAGTCAGAGTTGAGTGATATAAAGTCAGAATTGAGTGATATAAAGTCAGAGTTGTGAGAAAGTCAGAATTGAGTGATATAAAGTCAGAATTGAGTGATATAAAGTCAGAATTGAGAGATATAAAGTCAGAATTGAGTGATATAAAGTCAGAATTGAGTGATATAAAGTCAGAATTGAGTGATATAAAGTCAGAATTGAGAGATAAAGTCAGAGTTGTGAGAAAGTCAGAATTGAGTGATATAAAGTCAGAATTGAGAGATATAAAGTCAGAATTGAGAGATATAAAGTCAGAGTTGTGAGAAAGTCAGAATTGAGTGATATAAAGTCAGAATTGAGTGATATAAAGTCAGAATTGAGAGATCTAAAGTCAGAATTGTGTGATATAAAGTCAGAATTGAGTGATATAAAGTCAGAATTGAGAGATAAAGTCAGAGTTGTGAGAAAGTCAGAATTGAGTGATATAAAGTCAGAATTGAGTGATATAAAGTCAGAATTGAGAGATATAAAGTCAGAATTGAGTGATATAAAGTCAGAATTGAGAGATATAAAGTCAGAATTGAGAGATATAAAGTCTGAATTGAGTGATATAAAGTCAGAGTTGAGAGATATAAAGTCAGAGTTGAGAGATATAAAGTCAGAGTTGAGAGATATAAAGTCAGAATTGAGAGATATAAAGTCAGAGTTGAGAGATATAAAGTCAGAGTTGAGAGATATAAAGTCAGAATTGAGTGATATAAAGTCTGAATTGAGTGATATAAAGTCTGAATTGAGTGATATAAAGTCAGAATTGAGTGATATAAAGTCAGAATTGAGTGATATAAAGTCAGAATTGAGTGATATAAAGTCTGAATTGAGTGATATAAAGTCAGAATTGTGTGATATAAAGTCAGAATTGAGAGATATAAAGTCTGAATTGAGTGATATAAAGTCAGAGTTGAGAGATATAAAGTCAGAGTTGAGAGATATAAAGTCAGAATTGAGTGATATAAAGTCTGAATTGAGTGATATAAAGTCAGAATTGAGAGATATAAAGTCAGAGTTGAGTGATATAAAGTCAGAATTGAGAGATATAAAGTCTGAATTGAGTGATATAAAGTCAGAATTGAGTGATATAAAGTCAGAATTGAGTGATATAAAGTCAGAATTGAGAGATATAAAGTCAGAATTGAGTGATATAAAGTCTGAATTGAGTGATATAAAGTCAGAATTGAGAGATATAAAGTCAGAATTGAGTGATATAAAGTCAGAGTTGAGTGATATAAAGTCAGAATTGAGTGATATAAAGTCTGAATTTGAGAGAGATATAAAGTCAGAGTTGAGAGATATAAAGTCAGAATTGAGAGATATAAAGTCAGAATTGAGTGATATAAAGTCAGAATTGAGTGATATAAAGTCAGAATTGAGAGATATAAAGTCAGAGTTGAGAGATATAAAGTCAGAATTGAGAGATATAAAGTCAGAATTGAGTGATATAAAGTCAGAATTGAGTGATATAAAGTCAGAGATATAAAGTCAGAATTGAGATATAAAGTCAGAGTTGAGTGATATAAAGTCAGAATTGAGAGATATAAAGTCTGAATTGAGTGATATAAAGTCAGAATTGAGTGATATAAAGTCAGAATTGAGTGATATAAAGTCAGAATTGAGAGATATAAAGTCGGAATTGAGTGATATAAAGTCTGAATTGAGTGATATAAAGTCAGAATTGAGAGATATAAAGTCAGAATTGAGTGATATAAAGTCAGAATTGAGTGATATAAAGTCAGAATTGAGTGATATAAAGTCTGAATTGAGTGATATAAAGTCAGAGTTGAGAGATATAAAGTCAGAGTTGAGAGATATAAAGTCAGAATTGAGTGATATAAAGTCAGAATTGAGTGATATAAAGTCAGAATTGAGAGATATAAAGTCAGAGTTGAGAGATATAAAGTCAGAGTTGAGAGATATAAAGTCAGAATTGAGTGATATAAAGTCTGAATTGAGTGATATAAAGTCAGAATTGAGAGATATAAAGTCAGAGTTGAGTGATATAAAGTCAGAATTGAGAGATATAAAGTCTGAATTGAGTGATATAAAGTCAGAATTGAGTGATATAAAGTCAGAATAGAGTGATATAAAGTCAGAATTGAGAGATATAAAGTCAGAATTGAGTGATATAAAGTCTGAATTGAGTGATATAAAGTCAGAATTGAGAGATATAAAGTCAGAATTGAGTGATATAAAGTCAGAGTTGAGTGATATAAAGTCAGAATTGAGTGATATAAAGTCTGAATTGAGTGATATAAAGTCAGAGTTGAGAGATATAAAGTCAGAGTTGAGAGATATAAAGTCAGAATTGAGTGATATAAAGTCTGAATTGAGTGATATAAAGTCAGAATTGAGAGATATAAAGTCAGAGTTGAGTGATATAAAGTCAGAATTGAGAGATATAAAGTCTGAATTGAGTGATATAAAGTCAGAATTGAGTGATATAAAGTCAGAGTTGAGTGATATAAAGTCAGAATTGAGAGATATAAAGTCTGAATTGAGTGATATAAAGTCAGAATTGAGTGATATAAAGTCAGAATTGAGAGATATAAAGTCATAAAGTTGTACCGTTAAACAGTATCATGTGGAAATTGATGTGCAGATGACATACTGCATAGTAAACCTAAGTGTTTTAAGCTCCATATATGGCTATTCTGGGTTATTTCTCACTAAATTGGGTTTAAAAAGGATATTTTGCACATTTTCTGGTGTACACGATTTTTAAATCTGAAACATTTTTTGCATACTCAAAATCTAGCTTTTAGGATGAAATCTACAGAAAGTTTTATACATGAGGTCCCTAGAGCAAATTGTCATTTTGCATTTAAAGGGACACGTGCAAAAACAGTGCGTTTTTGACAATTTTAACATGCTATAAAAAAATTATCTGTGGGGTATCAAACAGGGCATTAAGGACCTCTTTAACAATTCAGAGCCGATCTGTCCGATCAGTAAAAACGCACTTGACAAGGTGTAAACATTCTAAAATGTAAAATTCATAAATGTTATTGTGCTTTCTTTGTTTTGCAGACAGTTGCAAATGAGTTGTTGCTGATATTATGTTTGATGACAAATGTTGCATGACACATTGACAAAAAAGACAAAACAGCCGCATTTTCCTGAATTTTGGATCCCACTGCACACATCGATCATCATAGAGATGTGGAAGTGAAATCTGTCGGTTTTGACTGCCATGAAAATAAACAAATGTGAAATTGACTCCCTCTTCACAGTTTCAGAGTGCGGTTCTCTTTTTTTCCTCAATGCTGGTCATCCAGTAGGATGTTACCATGGTAATTTAGCTTGGCTGGATGAGTTGGCATTTGTCAGAGGAGACGGCAGTAAATACATGTTAGAATGTCTCGCACTGGGTTCTTTTATGAGTTGCATCAGACATGGAAGTGTTTTTCTGGAGAAAGACAGCGGCTCTGCTTTGATGCTCTGTCAATGGTCCGTACGTCGCCCGCAGTGCTTCCTGGCAGATGCACAAACAATATATATATAAATAAGTATATTAACGATAATTAATTTTCATGGCATTGAGTGGAAAGCAGTAGATTTTCAATTGTAATTAGCCAGCGCTAAACAGGCCGTTTGCGAATGCTTTAGAGTTCCCTGAGGACATTTTTGTTGCTCAAAGGTTGCTCTTTCATTGCTCTGGAGACCTGATGCAGTTCTGAGTTTATAAGCATAGACGTTTCTCTGTAGAAGAAGAAATTCAAATAGATGCAAATGTAGTAAGAGTATGGAGGATAGCTCAGCTCATTTGGTCTTGGGAGAATATGTTGAGTTCGCATTGAGAATTTGGGTAATCTGAGAAATACAGTTTGAAACGCAGAGATGTTTCCTGAAACTCTAGGAGACGCATGTGAGATTTCTGGGCTCTTTTTAACAGACAGTCCTCTGAGAAGCACAAAACGCTCTTCATCTAATCTCAGCGCTGTCTAAGAAACATGTTGAGTCAAATTTATTTCTATAGTGCACATCATTTCAAAGCAACAGATAATGTTTATAATATCTTAATATTTTTAGGCCATTCATCACATTTAGCAGACTAGAGCTGGATGATAATATAGTTCTGTGATGATATGTAATTATTTATGAAATTATTTTCAGTGTATATTCAACTTTATATAAAGTGCTTTATTTAAAAGAGCTGGGTGATAATAGTTTACAGAAAAGCAAGCAGTTGAGATTTGCTGTATAGTGTATATCTGTATGTACATTTGGATAACGTTGGGTATACTCTATATGCAACATTAAGTTACACTTTGTTTTAAGGTGTCATTGTTATAGTGGCATTACTGTATATATTTATGTACTGAGTAATATTAATTAACAACATGTGCTGACTAAAGGGTAAGGGTGGGATTAGGGTTTGATTGAGGTTAGTTGCATGTATTTATGCATGTCATTTCATATTTTATATCATATATATATATATATATATATATATATATATATATATATATATATATATATATTAGTGCTGTCAATCGATTAAAAAATAACAACAAATTAATCACACATTTTGTTCTGTAATTAATTGCGATTAAAAACACTTTTTAAATATTTTTATATTGTAATAATTTCAGAACCAACTTAAAGATTTAAATATTTGTTGTAATGGCATCGTTTTATGGATGAAGGCCAGTATCACTGATATTAATACTGCTACTGATGTCTTTTTTAAACATTAATGATAGACATTCTATATTAATTGAAAGCCATCACTTTCAACATTTATTAGGCTTTAAATAATAATAAATAATAAACATGTGTCGTATTGAACCTCTTGAGTCTTTTTTTCTCTCAGTTTCATTTCGTCCCGCTTAACTTTCACACACCATCCGGTCTTCAATTTTTTCAACACAAAGGAAAGGTTCCCATTTCTTTGTGTTGACTTCAGGGCTGGAGCAGGTCATGTGTAGCTACAGGCTTTTTTCTGATATAACCCATCCTCACTGGTGCTGGATGTGTTCGGACTCAGCGTTTCCTGCCTAGTAACGTTCGGAGGCCTCCAGCCTGTTCCCTAGTCTAGGACTGGACGGTCAGTGACTCTACGAAATGATTAAGATTCAGCCTGAACTTCTCCTTCGGCCGCTCAAACTGCAACCCAGGCAGACACTCAGAGGCATAACCCACTGATAGGATGAACTCCCCATCATCACTTCGCTAGTAAGCCCTCAATTCCAAACATCTCCCTGAAAATGATTCATCTTGTTGAGTTATTGCCCGTTGTTCACCTCTATCTTTCGAGAGCGCGGCAGTATTACCGGAGCCATTCATATTTGATTATGGCTATTGCGGACTGGCCCCGGCACAGCTTGTGGAATTCCAATCTCTGGGAATGTGTGTTGATTTTATGAGCGAACGGCCGTTTGGTCAAGCCGGCGACCCTACATCACGATTCTGACACGAGCCCTGCCACCTGAGGCAGGCTTTGATCAGGTCCACTGATGCTCCTTTCTGGTGCCGATCATACGATCCCAGGACAAGGGCACTCTTCAGATCAAATCACGCACAGAATACTGTCTCTATTCGGCTCCGGTGATGGTGTGTGAAATAATGACAGTATTACTCATGATATGAGTCAGCCTTTCAGATTTAATAAATTTTTTTTGTGCTCCCAAAAACTAGACCTGAATTACAGTGAGAGAGAGAGAGAGAGACTTGAAAACTGATTAGAAATGATGGCTGTATAGAAAATAGATAAAAAAGTGAACACTTAAAACTAACATTAGAATAATATTAGAATTAGAATAACATTTTTAAAAATGTAAAGCATTGTTTATATTTTAGAAGTTGTATAGTTTTTCCTGTACAAAAACAAACAAACAAACCTGTGGCCACTTAATAATTATATATCCACTATTTACCTATTTACTATGAATATCCAATATTAGTTTTTTTTTTTTTAATGTTTTAACTGTATTATTATTACATAATTGTATAGTTTTGAAGTCAAAATAATGTCTTATTTATTCTCTTAATACAACATGTATTACTCCAGTGGCTTTATTTTATTTTATTTTATTTTATTTTATTTTATTTTATTTTATTTTATTTTATTTTATTTTATTTTATCATAGAATATTTTATTTATTTAACTTTCATTACATGACAGTTAGCACTTTTTCATCCAGAAATTATCATATTTTTTATTTAATTAATATTTTTTTATTATTTTATTATCATAGAATATTTACATTTTTACTTTCATTATATGACAGTTTCATTTTCATTGATTGAATCTTTTCTTTAATGTAATACAGTAATAGCTAAATTGTATTTTCAGGACACAAAGTTTGTATTTCTGAATGAATTAATATTTATTTATTATTTAGTATGTAAAGTCTTATTGTGAACATAATTCCAAAGCTTGTCTTCTTGATCTTTCATGCATTAATTCCTAATGGATAAAATCTGCCCTGTCATATCTTTTTTCTTTTTGAATATACTTTTTTTATGTGACATTACAGAAGTAGAGTTATGATTTCCATTGCATGTTACTTAGCATGTCGTTTTGATCAGTCACTTCATGACATTCGTCCACGCAACCCACGCCACTTCATACATACGGTTTTACTGCAGCAAACAGTATTTTGTGACATTATTGCAGATATATTGAGATTTTCCATGCCGTGTTGAGTGCTGGCTGAGGACGGCAGTGTTTCAGTGACAGCGTGCAGTTTATCTCTGACTGTGTGTGTGTCTGTGTGTGTGTGTGTGTGTGTGATAGACTGAACCAGAATGATGGTGGCATGCACGAAAGAAAGAGAAAAAGAGAGCTTGCCTGCTGTCAGGCTGCATGACTCCAGCGGCTGACGGTCTACAGCTCAGGTGTGTGTGAAACAGAAAGTTAAAAGCTCAACTAAATCACACAAACTGCTCTGCAAAGGCAGATAGTGCTGCTGCTCCTGGGAAAGATCCACCAATGCGATCTCTTTGATAGGTCGATTGTTTCTCCTAGACATTAATCTGATGAAACAGAAAGCTTCTCCTGCTCCTCAGATGTTTCTCCAGAGAAATCTGTCTGTATTAGTGAGGCATCGAAATTCTGAAACAGCAATTTTGGTTTTGGCCAGAATAGTTTTGGAGGGTCTGAAAAGAGAAACTGAAAAATAAAAACAGCCGTAATAAAAGTTTGGTTTAACTTGAAGAAATTATGACAGAAATATATTACTATTATGTAATAAAATGTACTTCTCAAACAACAACAACAATACTACTACTACTAATAATAATACTAATAATAGCAATATTAATAATAATAATAGTAGTGACAGTAATAAAATAATAACAACAAACAACAACAACAATAATAGTAATCATATGCTAATGATCTAATATTATAATAATCTATTATTATTTTGTTTTATTAATATTAAAGCAATATCATTCAACCTATATATTTTTTCATTCATGTTTTAATTTTTACACATTATACAAGTACAGTTGCACAGCAGCATCTTATCTGACAAAAATAAAAATACAACCTTTTGTTGTAAATTTGATTAAATCTTTAATAGATTTTTAAATTAAAGTTTTATGAATTAATTTCATTAGACACAATTTTTGATGATAAATTAATTTGATTTAATTTTAAGATTAATTTATTTAAATTCCAGAAATTAATTTTAAAGTCTAATATGTTTTACAATTATACAATAAAAAAACAAAAACAAATAAAAGTTTTTTGGTTTTACAAACAAATAAAAGCAATTTTGGTTTTCAGCCAAGTGCATCCTAAAGTATCGGTTTTAGTCCAGAATTGTAATTTCAGTGCATCATATTCTGTATGATCTTATATCACATTTAAATCTGCATGACATCAGCCTCTCTAGGATCTTCTGACATTGGAAAACTCATTTCGGTAGTCCACTAAACTAAAGACTCGTGAGCTATGTAAGAGCAATATCATGTTCCTCAGAGAGTCTCTCGTCTTAATATGATGAGTACAGTCACGAGAGTCAGCATTCTAGCCTTGAAATCAGTAATAATATACATTCATATAGAAACACACTCTCAGATTGATAAATGCACAGTATATTAATGTGTTTCCTTATTGCTAGAGCGTCTGCACTTTTGTAAAAATGTAAATGAGTGACAGCACAAAAGCTGTATATACATGGAATTATGTCCGTGCAGCAAGTATAGAGCGATTTATGAGTGCATATGGATGCATGCCTTACAATAGCACATGCAAATGAATGTTTCAGCCTGTTATTATGTGCTTTGTGTTGTATCAGATTATGCCACATGTATAAATAAGTCGCTGACAATAACATGAATATTTTGTGTTTTTCTTAAGAAAGGATGGCATTGGTTATAGTGTGGGAGATGCTCGATGGGGTTTAAGTATGAATGTTTATATAAACACATTTGTAAATATGGCAGCTGTTTCAGCACGTATGCCTCGACAATTGAACATCCAGATTTTAATCATCTCTGGATTTGTGTCTGGCTGTGTCCTGAAGTGCATGTGCTCTGAATCTCCTTCTTGCTGTAGGACTGCGTATGTGTGCATATCTGTCTATGTAATGCTACGTTCACACTGTACAAACAAACGTGGATAGTTCTGTTTCTATGCTGAAATATATATATATATATATGTATATGTATATATTACTAGTTTGACAGCCCTAATATATATATATATATATATATATATATATATATATATATATATATAATATACACTCAGCTAAAGGATTATTAGGAACACCATACTAATACTGTGTTTGACCCCCTTTCACCTTCAGAACTGCCTTAATTCTACGTGGCATTGATTCAACAAGGTGCTGAAAGCATTCTTTAGAAATGTTGGCCCATATTGATAGGATAGCATCTTGCAGTTGATGGAGATTTGTGGGATGCACATCCAGGGCACAAAGCTCCCGTTCCACCACATCCCAAAGCTGCTCTATTGGGTTGAGATCTGGTGACTGTGGGGGCCATTTTAGTACAGTGAACTCACTGTCATGTTCAAGAAACCAATTTGAAATGATTCAAGCTTTGTGACATGGTGCATTATCCTGCTGGAAGTAGCCATCAGAGAATGGGTACATCGTGGTCATAAAGGGATGGACATGGTCAGAAACAATGCTCAGGTAGGCCGTGGCATTTAAACGATGCCCAATTGGCACTAAGGGGCCTAAAGTGTGCCAAGAAAACATCCCTCACACCATTACACCACCACCACCAGCCTGCACAGTGGTAACAAGGCATGATGGATCCATGTTCTCATTCTGTTTACGCCAAATTCTGACTCTACCATCTGAATGTCTCAACAGAAATCGAGACTCATCAGACAAGGCAACATTTTTCCAGTCTTCAACTGTTCAATTTTGGTGAGCTTGTGCAAATTATAGCCTCTTTTTCCTATTTGTAGTGGAGATGAGTGGTACCCGGTGGGGTCTTCTGCTGTTGTAGCCCATCCGCCTCAAAGTTGTGTGTGTTGTGGCTTCACAAATGCTTTGCTGCATACCTCGGTTGTAACGAGTGGCTATTTCAGTCAAAGTTGCTCTTCTATCAGCTTGAATCAGTCAGCCCATTCTCCTCTGACCTCTAGCATCAACAAGGCATTTTCGAATCTAAAACTACCAGTAGGTGGAGGTAAATGTCATTGAGTCATTAATTCATTCGTTCAAACCAAGCCTGTAGCACTCCTCTCAGAAACTGAAGACTCCACGTCTCGATCGCCCCCCGGTGGCCGGTCCCAGTATAGCTCATAAGCCCCGCCCCTCCGTGTTTTCTAATGGACGTGAGACAAACTAAACAATCAAATTACACTTCAGATCTTTTTTTCCCCATAGCTGGTTTCTGTCATTTTAGCAGTTTTTATCACACTGATTTCATTTCAAGTGTTTGTTTTTTAAATGAGTTTAGTTTTAGTTAGTTATTTGATGCTATAAAAAGAAAATGGGGGGTGTGTGACGACATGAGAGATTGGCGAGATTGATCTCAGCTGAGATTGACAGCTTCTCTGAGTGAAGTCGTCACTGAGGCACTAACTGACTTTTTTCGGGATTTTTGGGAGGAGAGTGGAGCTTTAGCTTTCATTTCTACATTTCCATAACTGTTTATTTCACACCGACATAATGAATTGTTCTGCATCTGCAAGAGTGTGGGTGGGCTTTTGGTATCGCGGCTCTACAAACCCGATTCCAAAAAAGTTGTACAAATTGTGAATAAAAACAGAATGCAATGATGTGGAAGTTTCAAATTTCAATATTTTATTCAGAATACAACATAGATGACATATCAAATGTTTAAACTGAGAAAATGTATCATTTTAAGGGAAAAATAAGTTGATTTTAAATTTCATGGCATCAACACATCTCAAAAAAGTTGGGACAAGGCCATGTTTCCCACTGTGTGGCATCCCCTCTTCTTTTTCTAACAGTCTGCAAACGTCTGGGGACTGAGGAGACAAGCTGCTCAAGTTTAGGAATAGGAATGTTGTCCCATTCTTGTCTAATACAGGCTTCTAGTTGCTCAACTGTCTTAGGTCTTCTTTGTCACATCTTCCTCTTTATGATGCGCCAAATGTTTTCTATGGGTGAAAGATCTGGACTGCAGGCTGGCCATTTCAGTCCCCGGATCCTTCTTCTACGCAGCCATGATGTTGTAATTGATGCAGTATGTGGTCTGGCATTGTCATGTTGGAAAATGCAAGGTCTTCCCTGAGAGAGATGACATCTGGATGGGAGCATATGTTGTTCTAGAACTTGGATATCCCTTTCAGCATTGATGGAACCTTTCCAGATGTGTAAGCTGCCCATGCCACACGCACTCATGAACCCCATCCCATCAGAGATGCAGGCTTCTGAACTGAGTGCTGAGAACAACTTGGGTTGTCCTTGTCCTCTTTAGTTCGGATGACACAGCGTCCCAGTTTTCCAAAAAGAACTTCGAATTTTGATTGGTCTGACCACAGAACAGTTTTCCACTTTGCCACAGTCCATTTTAAATGAGCCTTGGCCCAGAGAAAACGCCTGCGCTTCTGGATCATGTTTAGATATGGCTTCTTTTTTGACCTATAGAGTTTTAGCCGGCAACGGCGAATGACACGGTGGATTGTGTTCACCGACAAAGTATTCCTGAGCCCATGTTGTGATTTCCATTACAGTAGCATTCCTGTATGTGATGCAGTGCCGTCTAAGGGCTGGAGATCACGGGCATCCAGTATGGTTTTCCGGCCTTGACCCTTACGCACAGAGATTGTTCCAGATTCTCTGAATCTTTGGATGATATTAAGCACTGTAGATGATGAGAACTTCAAACTCTTTGCAGTTTTTCTCTGAGAAACTCCTTTCTGATATTGCTCCAGTATTTTTGGCCGCAGCATTGGGGGAATTGGTGATCCTCTGCCCATCTTGACTTCTGAGAGACACTGCCACTCTGAGAGGCTCTTTTTATACCCAATCATGTTGCCAATTGACCTAATAAGTTGCAGATTGGTCCTCCAGCTGTTCCTTATATGTACATTTAACTCTTCCGGCCTCTTATTGCTACCTGTCCCAACTTTTTTGGAATGTGTAGCTCTCATGAAATCCAAAATGAGCCAATATTTGGCATGACATTTCAAAATGTCTCACTTTCAACATTTGATATGTTATCTATATTCTATTGTGAATAAAATATAAGTTTATGAGATTTGTAAATTATTGCATTCCTTTTTTATTCACAATTTGTACAGTGTCCCAACTTTTTTGGAATCGGGTTTGAATTTCCTGCACTCTACTACGCAGACTCCGTTCCCAAATCTGTGCAAGATGTCAGCGCCATATTTGGACCTCCGGAGGCTTCACTTTTCTTCAGCGGAAGAGAATCTAGTCGTGTCGTCCATATTTTTTTACGGTCTATGGTTCAAACATCTGATTCAATCAGGAATGAAGAAAATGTCTCTTTATGAATCACCCGATTGCTGTGTGTTGCTTTATAAGTAATATGTTCACTATAAAATATAACATATAACACAATATTAACATCTTATTTATTGAACTGTTGTATAAAATCAATATCACATTCAATATGCTATTCAAAAACAGAACTCTTGTGATATTGCACTCGTTACTCATGATATTGCTTAATTATATCATAAATATGAGACTAAAACTCATAAAGGGGCATTTTTCCCCTGATATCTTGAATTTTAGGGGCATTATACCTGCATTCTCCTTCACGCAGTCACCAATCGCAGCAAATAATTAATTATTTTATTTTATTTATTTTTTCCTAATATTTATTTAATATTTCCTGAATATTTGACTTAAATACTTAGTAGGCCAACTTAAGTTTAAGTAAATTTACTAGAACAAACTGAAATGAGCATTGTTGTTTCATTTAACTTATTTATAAAACAAATATATTTTTTGGCATTAAAACTTTTCTTTGGATTTGACTAAAGAACCCCAGGAAAACGTAATGAATGTTTTTTCTAAGATTGTGTGATATGAGCTTGTGTTTCTCTGTTTGCCTGTGAGCCGACATATAAACTCCTCTTTCATTGCGAGGATGAGGAAGTTATGATATGACCACCGCACATCTGTTTCTAATGTCACACTGTTGCAAGTGCACACTTTTAATCTGAGGATACAGTAGGATTTGATCCAATGATGCATATCTTGGAGAGATTAGGGGTGGTGCCGGGACGTGACGAGCTGCTGGGATTTTGCATGCATTTCCCTGTTGTTTTACTGCGGTAATGGGCTTTGTAAGTTAATACCCGGGAGACACGACAATTCGCCTGAGCCAGTCTCAGACTGCCCCAGTTCTCCACACTCTCCCGTCTTCATTAAAACCCAAGGATGGGAGATTTTCCACAGACTGACAATAATCACTATGGCTCAGCTCTTACTTTGAGCAGAAGCACTGATATGATGGGAGTTGTTGTTGCATGCTGCATGTTGAATATGAAAGATCATTCTTGACACATCACGGCGGACGGCGGTCACTGGCGTTGCCTTGGCATCATTTGTGCAGTTTCGACATTGTCAGACGGCCCTCATTTGATGCAGAGGACGTCAACAACAGAAGCGCGTCAGAACAGTGCCTTTTCACGCTCTGATTTTGGCCAGATGCGAGTCTGCTGCATCCAAAGCCGTGACCTTTCTGTCGGTCATGGGTGAATAGTTTGAGGCAAATGGAACGCTGGTCATTTCTGCTTAATGAACGTGTCCGGCGTTGGACGTGTAATGCAGATTGCCAGGGGTAAATCTGATCTAAGCTCTGCACAGGCTATTACACATCGTGACGGTGCACTCTCAGATATTGTTAACAGCGGTGTGTTTTAATTATGTCTGTGCATGCATGCTAGTCATCACAACTAATTGACATGCTTTTCTCTCCTTTCTCTGTTTTATGCTAATTTCCCCTCAATTGCTGAAGTGTATATTTTAAAGATTTGCACTTTTTTTTAAACACTGTGATGTGATGCTTATGGTACTGCATGATTATTATATTCACGTAACATGGTGTTTACATGGTACGCCAAGCTATTGCAGAGAATACCATGGTATCACTGTGTTATTTTCCATCAAAACAGAATATCACAAACAAATATTTGGATCATATTTTGCCCTAACATTATTATTTATTATATTTAGCATGAGATTTTATTTTATTTTATTTTATTAATTGTTTCCTAATTATTTTACACATTTATTTTAGCACATTTTCTCCCTGAAATTTTCATTATTCATTATAATCATTTTATTATCTTGTTTGTGCGTTTAGAGACATTTTATGAAAATAATGGTGAACAAGCCTGTTTGTCATGACAATAAAATAGGCTTAATTTCAGTTTCAATTTTATCTTGTTTTTTTTTTTTCTTTGTGAGTGAAAATCGAACCTGTATGGAGCCCCGCACATGACATGCAGGAAAAAATATTAGGCTAAATCGTGTGCACGATTGCAAATTTTTTCCTGTGATTTGCTAAATCATGCACAATTTCCTTTTTTCTTGCACGCCATGTGCGGGGCTGTGTATACCTGGGCATGTTCATGACAGTTTTTGTGACATTCACCCAGTAATACCATGGTGCTATTTTAGTGTTTACCACAATTATTTACACAAGCTTCATAGAGAATAACTGAACACAGCTGTTAATGGAACATCCAAACTTTGTTAAAGTGACTTTCCAGTCACCTCAAAAACACATCAGAAATAAAGACTGCTGTAACGAACCTTCATCTGCAATCTGAACCCCATCGCACATGGAGATTTCTCCCTTCGGTTACAGCAATCAACCCAAAAGTTTCCTACTCGAAATGAAAATCACATTTGAGAGAGACACATATATGAGCCTCCTGTAATTGGTTCAGGCGGCTATTTTACAAGGCGCATATTTAAATGGCATAATTCCCTGTGTGATGATAAGAGCTGGTGGGTTTAATTATGGCTTTATCTTGTAGGTACAGTGTCACGTCATCGTCTAGGTTTGTTTACCGCTGGTGATTTACTACTAAAGGCGGCCTGTTACGTGCTGATAAACAACTCATTACACACAAGGTCTTGAACACGGATAAACGATAACAACACCTGGAGTGGAAAGGCGGCGTCTTACTCAGCCGTTCAGTTAGGATCCGTCCAATGCCAAGCTTCTCAGACGCTTACGTTTTGCAGCGATTTGTCTTTGCATTTGTTTTAATTAATTATTTATCCCTTGCTTGCCTTTTTGCAGACTTGTAGATGAAAGGCTTGCATGTGAAGCCTGTTGTGACATGTGGCGTCTGGAAACTCGAGTGGTATTGCAATTAGTTTGTGTTTGCTGTTGTCGTGCCGGTTGTTGTGATGCTGCTAACATGCACGGGGGTGGACGGACGGCAGTGTGCTGATCTCTGAAATAAATAAAAATGATGTTCTGAGGGGCACAGTCATGTAATTGAATTATTTAATCATGACGTGTGTAATGTCCCACTTGTCTCGGTGGGTCAACAGTGTTGAATTAACTGTCAGGTGACATTCTCTCTCTCGACCCTGAGCCGTGTTGGCGTTTAACTAACTAAAGAACTGATTTTAATTTGAATGATTGCGGTGATTATTATGTTTCTAGCATGTTATATGTTTGGCAGCAGTTCTTCTAACCCTAATTGATGGAGTGTGTAGCTTTTCATTTCTCAAACAATCATGTAGGAAGACACATCATGGCCATATTCCAGGAGGACAATGTTAAGTCTCTCCAGAAAATTTGCACTAAACCACTCAATTCATATGGATTAGTTTTATGATCATTTTATGAACTTTTTGAAATGTCAAATTGGTTGTAGGGTAGCTGTCAATGGAGAGTACAGAACTGCCTACATTTTATTAAAAATTTTATTAAAAAATCCTTAATTTGTGTTCTAAAGATGAACAAAAGTCTTACGGTTTCGAATGAAATGAGGGTGACTAAATGATGACAAAATGTTCCTTTTTGGGTGAACTATCCCAAACTACAACTATTTTGTTGGATTTGTGTGTCATATGTTTTGTGACCCGGCCAGTTATCACCTGTATTCCCCCCAGTGTGCTTTGACTGTAATACAACTATTTGAAATTGTGAGTAGCTTGTAATTTATGTATTTTCCCAACACTGCTCTGGGAATATTATATACCAGCAGGATGTGGACATATCCTCCCGTCACCGGCTCTTGTCCAAGTGGAGGCGCATGATAGCACTGGCAGCCCGTGAGGAGCCGCACCTGGTGTGTATTGCATCTCATCTGCGCTGCCATAAATCCACTATTGCATCACTCCAGTGCTGAATCTGTGTCTCTAGTGCTACACAAATTGTTCATGTGCTCCTGGAATGGTGCCACACTGCCAAACCGCCACATAATTGATTTACGCCTGGCCTTGTGCCTGTGGATGCACCGTGCCTTTGGTGACCGCCTCTATGGTTTTGTGTGTTCCCGCAGGACATCCAGGGGATCTTTCTATTCAATGCTTATTTATATTTCTATGCTTAAAAACTTCTCTGATGCACGTCACTGTTAATCCCACTGTTTAATTTTGATTACCTCTAGATTTCAGTTTTTTAAAAATGTTTATACACATTGGGCCCTATTATACACCCGACGCAATGTGATGGCAGGCATGACGCAAGTGTGTTCTGCTAGTTTCAGCCCAACGCAGTTATCATTTTCACGTCCATCTCCACGTTGTTTAAATATCAAATGTATCTGTTCACCCATGGGCGTCTGGTCTGAACACCAGGTGTGTTCAGGAGCATTGTTGGAGCGTTGCTATTTTGAGGAACTGAAAACCACTGACCATTGACCAACACAAACCACAGCTCAGCTCAATTTTTTGTGTTATTTAAAGGGGTAGTTCACCGAAAAATGAAAATGTGATGTTTATCTGCTTACCCCCAGGGCATCCAAGATGTAGGTGACTTTGTTTCTTCAGTAGAACACAAATGAAGATTTTTAACTCCAACCGTTGCGGTCTGCCAGTTGTATAATGCATGTGAATGGTAACACATGAGAGTGTGAGAGCTATGAGAGCTATAAAAAAAAAGCATACACATATGAATCCATATTAATCCCTGCGGCTCGTGGCGACACTTTGATGTCTTAAGACATGAAACGATCGGTTTGTGCGACAAAACGAACAGTATTTATATGTTTTTTTACCTCAAATACAACACTATGTACATCAGTTTTCAGCACGCCATCACTTCCGGTCAAAATACACAATGTGGTGTAGAGAAACGTGCGACAGATCACTTCCGCCGATTGTATCCGATTGAGATAAGCCATATTGTGTACATTTGACCTCACCCACCGGAAGTGATGGCGCGCAGTGAAGGCTGTTGGACATAGATCACATTCGAGGTAAAAAAAATAAAATAAATAAATACTGTTCGGTTTCTCGCACAAACCGATCGCTTCGTGTCTTAAGACATCAATGTGTCGTCACGAGCCGCAGGGATTAATATGGATTCGTATGTGTATGTTTTGTTTACTCTCATAGCTCTCACACTCTTCATTTGTGTTCTACTGAAGAAACAAAGTCACCTAGATCTTGGATGCCCTGGGGGTAAGCAGATAAACATCAGATTTTCATTTTTGGGTGAACTATCCCTTTAAAAGGTGTGTTAATAATATGCACCTATAGGCTGGTGAACAACACCGCTTATTACACACACGCGCAGCAGCACACACACATTTTTAAATATTAAAAATAAAAGGATTCCTCTGTGGAGAAGCGTTCAGTCTTTCCGCTCGCAAATTCCACCATGGTGAATCCGCCATGGTGTGAGCACAACTGGCTTTTAAAGGAAATGGGAGATGAGACTCTGATTGGTTTATTGCATGTTACGCCCAAAACACACCCATGACTCATTAAGAGACTAGGGACAACCCTTTTGGACCATGTGCCTGGCGCAATGCTGTTAAATGATGTTTTATTAAGGTTCGGGAGGAGCACATTCAGATAATTGACACAAGTGGAGAGCACTCAGTTAATCAACAATAAGAGTTGTATATATACGCAGCAGTCCTACCTCCGTTTTGTTGACAGTTTATCAGCATCCCTCCACCACCCCTTCTCCACTTTTTCTCTTTTTTTAGCTCTAACCACTTACATACACGGGGGTATTCTGGGTTCGGGCCACATTCCGAGCTTGAAGCCCTCCCCCCGGACAGCACGCAAATTCACATTTAAATTTACTCCCTATAAATTATATGTAAGTGTGAACTCGTGAAACTAGCAAAAGTGGATTCGGACCTGCGCCGTGTGCTTTAGACCATGTGCTCAGATCGTTAAAATAGGGTCCTAAAAGTGGTACTTAAAGCCACTCAGTGAAACCAGTCACTCATATAACGTGCTTGCAGTTTTGCAGACTTGGTCTGAAGATTCGGCATCTGCTTTACACTCAGGTTGCATTTGTAAAACAAACTTTTTGCAAAATGTTAAAAAGTTTTGGGTGTAGAGTTTTTACAGATGTAGTCATAGTTTCAGAAATTGTGTAAGCAATTTAAAAAAAACGGTCAGAGCTCTGACATCTAAAGGCAATTAGAAAACCACAGGTGCTTCTGAATAACATTTACTTGATGCAGTTAATATTAGTTTTGCCGAATGTCAACTCATTTGAAATTCATTTAACTAAAAATCCTGCACTGAAAGTTTTCTTATTCAGTATTTCTATTACAGTTTTCTATTATTATTAAATATAAGAATGTTATTATAGTTTTGTCAAGTAATACATTTTAAAAATATAATTATTTTTGTATTTAAATAATTATTTAAGATATCTATATATTTATTTTAAAATATATATATATATATTACATTTTAATAAATAAAAATTAAGAATATTAATTTTCTTGAGATGTTTTAATAAGAAGAATGTTATTAAAATGTTGTCAAGTAATTCGTTCCCATTAACACCCCCAACCCCATGTTTTTTGTAATGTACTTTTTTTTTGTGAGGTTTATTCTCAAATAAACCTGGTAGCGATGATATTTGATGATTATTAATAATATAATTTCTGTAAATCTGCGTTCAGCCGTTTTGGAGCGTCATATGCAGCATGTTTTATTGACACCTGTTAGTCAGTGTGAAGTGTTAACCTCGTCTCACAGCTCACGTCTGCACTGTTCAGAAAGACCTTGTTTTGAACAGATGTAGAGACAGTCTGACCACCTTAAATATCACAGATACCCTTAACAAAAGAACAGAAGTATTGTGATCCAGTAAGCCTTTCTTCCACATTCTGGCTGTTAAACTGCGTGTATTTTCATGTGCAGCAGATTAAAAACTCCATGACATCAGAATTTGAGTTTTTTGGCTTTAACTTTGAGCTCATCTATTATGCATGTTTGCTCCTAAAAGTTGAAAATCATGGCTTTGGTTGTGCTAACGATCATACTTTATTTCTTTCGCATCAATTGATTGAGAAGTGTCTGGAGTTTATTTTATTTAAGTCTGTCTTTTTTTCCGTGGTGCAAGCTGACATGTGACATGTTTTGAAAGGTGTTCAATAGCCATTTCAATGGGAAATGCATCAAGGCAGAAAAGGAAACTCTGTTCGTCAAGTCGATTCACAGTCGTATAAGCATCTTAGCTTTCATAGAATTTATTGTATATTTTATGCTATTGCAAAAGCATGAAATACTCTCAACGGGTCTGTTATTTCTTCATGCAGTTGCATTAATATTTTCAGCATAATTGCTGGTCTGAGCAGGTTTTCTGAAGAGGCATTATTCCTTCATAAACCAGAGAAAGAACAAAGTGTGGATATCAGTCGGGCTTAGGAGTGGATAAAACACAATCCCACTAATAAACTCCTAGACCACATTAATAAAACAGAATAAAACAAGAAAATACTTCTCAGAATGTGAAACAGAGCTGAAAAAGCTATTATGTGAAAATAACAAATGAAATGTCGGACTCATCGATAGTCTTGAAGTTGTAAATGAAAAAAAAAAAACGATTGCTTTCTCATTTGTCTCGGATGTTTCTCCCTTTTTTAGTATCTTACAATCGCATGCAGTCTTGCTTCTCAAGTATTATATTGTTCTGAGTTTTTTTTTTTTATATACTGTAACTATAAAATAAGAGAGACATACAGGAGACTTCAGCTAATGTGTCCATTTGTTGTCATTGTTCTTGGGAAGCAGTTAAAGATCTCATTTGTGATTTTATTTCCCTTCTGGTTTGTATAAGAAAATGGCACGTGGTGTTAGTGCATCCGTCATGCAGTGTGCCAAAACAGATGAAATGCTCTGTTCGATTAAAAACCACAATAATTCAAAAATATGTCGCTCCCAAGTAGCACTTTTCTACAAATGTTTTAACTCATCACTATTTGCTCTGAAATCTGCAGCAGAAGTCAGCAAATGAGCAGTGAGCTTTATAAGTCTTCTGGAAGTCTGGGAGCGCTGCCATGCGCCCGTGGATGTAAACTTGCTGCACATCCAACACGCTGTCCTCTTTTTTTTTTTTTTTTTTTTTTTCAACCGTTCCCTCGCTGCATCCTAAATGAATTCAGTGTCGGCGAGCGATAGTGTCTTCCTCTATGGCTCCTGTGAGAGCGGTGCATGGAGGAACTGCTAACAAGGACGGTCTGACCACAAAGAGCGCCACACTCATCACAGAGATCTCTGTGTGCTGGAGAAACAGAGGCTTTGTTGTGCTGGTGTACACTGACACAGTTATCTACCCATCCATCCGTCAATCCGTCCATCCGTCTGTCTGTCTGTCCGTCCGTCCGTCCGTCCGTCCGTCCGTCCGTCCGTCCGTCCGTCCGTCCATCCATCCATCCATCCATCCATCCATCTCAACTTTTGAATGATTGTCTATGTGTACAAACTGTATACTAATGTTCACAGTAAGACCAGGAACGCATTATTTGCAGGGTATTGCCAAGTAAAGTCAATATTCAACAAATAATTACTTTATATGAGGCTTTAAACTTTTTTCCTTCTTTTCCAGTAAAAAAAAAAAAGCAAAAAAGAAAAGATAACCCTAAAAGAAGATGCATTTGCTTGAGAAGCAAAACTACTGAACGTATTAAGTCTTGTTTTATTTATCAAATACACTCGTTTTAAAGATGGTTTCTCTGAAAACAAGTCTCAAAGTCTCATGTAGTGTTTCCTCTCAAGTAAATTGATTGTATTCCAAGGTTTTTTTTGATATTTTAACTGGAAAATAAGACCAGCATATTACTTTTTCTGAAGTGTATCTGCTGTAGATGACAACAGACAGTGTTTTGTCAATGGGAAAACAACATGATACGCCATCCCGCTGCTGATCTGGGCATTTGTGCGTTTTTGCGAAGCTGTTACTAGTCTAAATAGCCTAGCCAGACTACTATTGGCTTCAAAGTCTTCTTTCGGGGGTCTGGTGCAACCGCTGGTGCTTGAAGTGTTGATCAAAGACGTCCCAAGGAAAGAAGCGCAGACACATTCAACTCCACCTGTTTTCACCCAGTAGTCTATTTGAGCCAATTACTCTGAACGTTTTTATCCTCAACTGCCTGAAGAGACACAATAGACACTTTTGAAGCCATCAAAACGTCTCCTCTGGTTTCTGTCTCTTTACCATCCACTCAGACCTTTGTCTCTGCTGAAAACAACCCGAATGCATGGGATGTTCTGTCTTAGTATGCAATTTCAGCCCAGTTAGCTAATGGCGTTTCCTGTCGAGTTGGCCAGCTCTATGAATCAGAGGCTGTTAATAGCCCATCGGTAATGCGGCTCACGCTGAGCTGGGCTGTGCTGGTCCCTGGGGGCTCCGGCTCTATGGCAGATCCATTATTCATGGTTCAACCTGGGCTGCTGGGAGCCAGTGACACCTGAAGCAGCACAATCACTCAGGGGTTTGAGGGAGATGCCCCTGAAAGGGCTGGAGGACTGGAGGTCAATCCACCCAAAGACCCGCAGGTTGTGCCAAAGCATTCCCACAACTCGACAGATAAGGGAACAGGAAAGCACAGATGCCCTGTGAGTTTGGGGCAGGACATGTGTAAACACTGCTCAAATATTGGCAGTGTTTAGGGTCCAGGCGTGTAGCCTATGTACAGTTCTACATTTGCCTCTAATTACAAAAATTACATTTGCATTTAATTACAAATTACTTCAATTTTCTTCAAACGGGGGTAATTTATCATTCTGGACAGTATTTGGACAGTATTTTCAGAGTATTGGTATTGGCAAATACCAATCTAGGTACATTCTCTGTTTTTTCTTTTGTATTTTCAGTAAAAATGATTGAAATTCATACATTTTGTGTACATCTTATGTGCTTGCATATGAATTATATTATATTATATTTTATATTATATTTAGTACTGTCAAATCGATTAATTGCATCTAACATAAACGTTTTTGTTTATATAATATGTGTGTGTGACTTTTTAAAAATTATTTTAATCAGGGACAATACACATTAATAATAAATAAAAATATGTTAAAAATGCACCAGATTAAGCCAACACTGGCTAAGTTTCATACGTAGTCCAATTTTCATCCGTAGGGATGAAATTTTCATGTGCTTGGATAATTTTGAGCTACAGGCTAAACAAGTGAAAAATGTAGATTTGATGCTTTCACAAAAATTAGTTCATTAAGCTCTTGTCTAGTGATCCCAGTGCTCCAAATAGCAATTAAACATCTAAAAGTATCTTTATTTATATGTTTCCTGAGAGGACTACCTTTCCTTTGTCCATGAAAAACGATCTTACTCTCAGAGTCTCAGACAGCGAGGGATTCAGGTATACACACATGCACAGAATTGCAGTATTTCAGAATATCTGTCTTGGCGAGTGTTCACACAAACATTATCTGTTATGTCTTAAGTGAACGTTTGGTTGACTGTTGGGGAAAAGCGTCTGATGTGCAGTACAGTAGGTCTTAATATAGGCTGTGTTTCATTAATATTAATCAAACAATTGTGGTATCATGGGAAAAAAAGTGATTTCTCAATGTTAAGTGGTCTCTAAGTGAGTTGTATATACATTTTTCCAATATATATACATGGGTTTGACTTTATATGTGCCAAATTTCATGTTATTACAGGGGATTTTAAGGTATTGTTGCTAGTTCATTTTGTTTTGGAACCTTCAAACAGGTGTAGCTCAGTCATTTTTTAATGTATATAATTTTGAAAATTTGCTCATTGCAACTGTATTGGTCAAAATACAATTGGTCAAAATTTGTTCATTGCTCATTTTACCAGTGTGTACACACACACACACACACACACACACACACACACACACACACACACACAATTTTTTTTATTGTGTTATGTTATGTTATATTAATTATATTATTATAGCATTAAATACAACATTTCAAATCTCATTAAAAGAAACAAATATTTGTTTAAATTTGTTAAAAATTTGTTCATTCACATTTGTGGTTGATGTTGGGTCATATACATACTGCACGTGATGGGGTATTTGGTGATTTTCAGATTTACATGAATCACCAATAAATGTTGCTTTCTAATGCGCTGATTTGCTGCTCAAGAAACATTCCTGCTGCTTCATGTTGTGGAAACTGTGATACATTTTATTTTTCAGAAATCTTTGAAGATAAATCTTCTGAAACATTACAAATGTCTTGCCACTTTTGGTCAGTTGAAGGCATCATTATATATAAAATATATTAGTATAATGTTGGTGTATTTTCAGGGTTCCAGTTTTACGTGAGCATCATTGAATGTTGATTTGATTTGGTGTAGTTGGCTGCGGTTTCTTCGGCCCACAGCGAGAGGTTATTATAGGACCCCACATTTGTCATCCGCGATGTTGGAATTTGTGGCCAAATTTAATTTCTTTTAAGAGCAACATTTGTCAGCGAGGATGTTGTTCATTAACAGCACCTGCAAGTTTCAAATTGGAGTACAATTATGTTGAAAGCATGCAAGACTTATGTGTAAGTGTTCCTTAAGGTATTTAATGAGTTTTGGCCAGATCTTCGCTCATGTAAATCTTAGTCTCGCAGAGGAATGTTTTATTGCTCAGCGGCTGCTCTTTCTTGGCTCACGCATCTTAATAGTGTTTTCAATTATTTGTGTTTGAATTATCAACTTTGTCTCATGTGTTTAGACTAAAAATAGACACAAATGAGTCAACAGTTGTCATACAGCAAGAGTAATTAATGTGCATAGCAGCACAGATTATTTGACCTTATGAATATGACGAGAAAAGTTCATATTGAGACCTATATCCTGTTCTTATCCTGTTCCCCATGTACATACTATGCAGTGGTGGGCTGTCAGGGCCACCGGGGCCTTCTCTGCTGGCCCTGTCAAAATCGAAATGTTTATTTTTTCATAATTAAATTAAATTAATGTGTGTCTGAATGTGTCTAAATTCAATTACTGTCTATTTCAGTACATCACAATTATATTTCCAGAAAGAATGTGGATATTTTCCATATGTCATCATCTAAACGCATCACAGCACTATAGCTAGCCTTCCGTTGAAGCTGCCATTTTCTATTTGATCATAACTTTGACTGACGTGTGTCATCAGCCAATCAAATTTTGATGTGTAGTGATAGAACGCCCCAGAAGCCCAGCGATGTGTCTGCGCTACCCCCCGCTGATGTCATCAGCCGCTTGAACCTTTCGCGGGTTGTGAGCGATATAGTGAAATAAGCTATGGCCGCTGCAGATGATGGACTGCGTTCTAATGAGCTTTGTGTGCATCCTGATGTCAAGCCGGTAGCTGACAAGCTGTGTGTTGTCTGTGTTTCTTTTGATGTTCTTGTTGGTCTGTTTTTGTAAGAGTATTTGTGCCAGTGAGTTGATTTTGATTAATTTCACCAGTTGCCTAAACAGTGTAAACAAGTAGTTCAATTGCCTTTTTGTCTTGTGTGTCCTTTTATGTTGCTTGCCCCCTTCCCAACAAGCACTTTGAAAGTGGGGTTCGTAACAGTAGTGTATACAGTGCATAATTGTATTTTGTTTGTATCATGACGTGGTGTGTGTGGTGTTGTTATGGCGGCAGCATGGGGTGTGGTGATCGTTTGTGAAGGCCCTGACCGAAACCTCACGGTACGCTACTGATACTATGTAATACTAACCCTGAACCAAACCTTAACCCATGTAGTTACCTTATATAACCCAGTACTTTCTTAGGTAAGTACATTGTAAGTGCACGTAGGCTACTGTATAATAAAAAGACTTGCGTCATTTCATTTTCGCCTCCACGTGTATGACGTTAACAGCACTAGCTGCAAGTATATAATGGTTTATAATAGCAGCCCTTACTTTTGTTCATCTGGCTTTCATTGTTCTTGCTTGGATATTCAACAGGTTCTTCTGCATTTTGCCGTATAGATCTGTGCATATTTTCCAGCTCCCACATTATTAATGCATCTCCCCAGTGAAGTCATAACAAATAATAAATCACACCAGGGACCAGCACCTTTCACATTAAGTTCTGTTTCACTGAGCTGGAAAGAAGGCAAACGAAAGAAGAGAAAATAGACGAACAAACGCTCTCATATCTCTGAGATCAATCCGCTGCTGTGACTTTCACCCATCCTAGTTATTATCCTATTTATGGATATAATGGGCTGAGTAAGTGTGATTATTTTCTTGCGTGTTTCTGTGTGTGTCTGACCTTCCCAGCCACCAGCATCTTAACAAGCTTTTTTACACCCAGTGTATTCACATGTGTGTCTGGAGTAAATGCTAGTTGTGGAAATGTAAATCTCTCTCCATCTCCTGCTATTTTCCTTGTTATTGTTTTTCGGTTATTAATACATACGAATGAGAATGCATGATATGTGTGTTTGACAGTGTATTTAGGAAGACCTCAGGGTTTGATTTAATGGCTGCTGTCTGACAACCAGAAAAGTTTAGGGTCACTATGATTGTTTTAATGATTTTGAAAGAAGTTTCTTCTGCTCACCAAGGATTTATTTGATCAAAAATACAGTAAAAACAGCAATATTGTGAAATATTATTGCCATTAAAAATAACTGTTTTCTATGTGAATTTGCTCCTGTGAATTTTCAGCATCATTAGTCCAGTCTTCAGTGTCACGTGATCCTTCAGAAATCATTCTGATATGATAATTTGCTGCTCAAGAAACGTTTCTTAGTAATTTGTTCAAATCATCAACCCTACAATTTGAGCAATCATAGAGAATCACCCTGGCAACCACGTACAGGTCACAGGCTTTTGTTACAGTATTGCAGACTTACTTGCAACTAAACAATGTCGAATATGTTCAATATTCATGTTATATATTCATAGAATGGAGAAAATAATTTGCACATGCTCCATTTAGTATGTAGATATAGACAGTCCCATTGAAAACAGTATTTCTGAATGTTCTCTGTTACATTTGAATGTCTTCTAAACATTCCGAAATAGTTACATTTTAAAAATAACGGTAACACTTTAGAATATTGTTCCATCATTAATGAATAATTACACAGGAACAAATGATTAATGCAATATTAACATTCTAATAACTACTATTGACTATATAAGGAACTCTGATTAATAAATTAGTAAGTAATAGTGCTCAGTTGAATGTGTTAGTTCAATATTAGCTAATCAGTAACTACTATTTTTTCATACCTCACAGAAGACTACTAAGAACTACTATATACAGGTTCATAATAAATATGAATAATGCATAATGTATAATTCATTCTAAAGTGAAGGTAATGGTAACCCACTAGTAATGACTCAAGTAACACTTGAGTCATTACTAGTGGGTGACCATGATCTTCACTTTACAATACTGATCCAAATAACTAGTAATTCCTATGGAAGTATGTAGTACCACTTGAGACATTATGATCCAAAACCTTACAAAAACATCAAAGGTTAGAGAGTTATCATGCCTTTTTCACGTTAGAATATTGATCCAAATAATTCCTTTAGAAAGATGTAGTAACATTACTAGAGGGTTACCATGATCTTCACTTTAGAATGAATTATACATTATGCATTATTCACATTAATTTTGAACCTATATAGTAGTCCTCTGTGAGGTATGAAAAAATAGTAGTCATTGATTAGCTAATAGTGAACTAAAACATTCAACTATGCACTATTACTTACTAATTTGTCAATCAGAGATTCTTGGTAGTTAATAGTACTTACTAGAATGTTAATATTGCATTAATCATTTGTTCCTGTGTAGTTATTAATTCATGATGGAACAGTATTCTAAAGTGTTACCAAATAAAACTTTAGACAAATGTCCAACTAGAAAATTTAAGACAAAAAAATGTTTAATGAGTGATGGATGAATAATGTTTTGCGCTAAAGTTTTTAAACAACATTATTAAAGACCAGACGACTTTGAATTAACATTCTATCAATGTTACTGGAATAATGTTTGTTCATAACTTTAAGATAACCTTGCCAGAACATTCTCTGGTTCTCTGTTAGCTGGGGCTGTACTAGTCAATGTGTTAAATCTGGATGTAGTTTTCTAAATGCACACACACACACGCACACGCGCACATGCACACACACACGCACACGCACAGGCACACACACACACACACGCACACACACCTGCATAACGATGTTGAAATCTTTATAAACAAAGCCTAATGTCTTTGAGTAAACAGAAGTTGCGTAAGATCATCAAACGTTTAGCAAACGGCAAGCTTAAAAACTGTAAACCCCATTTTAAAACATCAGGGTTCATAGCCTACAGAAAACAAGAGAGAAATCTTTCACACCTGATCTGCTCATCACGCCATCTTCATCTCAACGCTCTGCATTCCCAGCTTCTTTGTAGTGTCAGGCTGCCAGCAAATTACTCTGAGACTATTTGAGGGAGTTTTTTTGCTTGATTCTGTAAATTGCTTTAATAGCAGAAACTGACATGCATAATTTGTTATTTTCCTCCCTTAATTCTTGGCAAAATGGAGTCTATCAGCATTAGACCCCAGAGACGCTGGATGCCTCTCCCTTTTCAGCCTGAGAAATGAAGCTGAGAAGATATTGCTGTATTTCTGCATACATTGAGATTAAGTTGCAGCTCTGTATGTTTATAGAGAACAGCTCCATATGTCTATAAGCATCGCCACGTACATGGCTGTATCTTTAATTGCAAGGCTCAAATTGTAAAAGATGTGGTGCTTGTGCCTTTTCTCATTTGTACTTTATTTAAGCTTAAAATATTGCTTTTCCCCCCATATATTCCCAATGCATTGCTCTGCCTGATACCCTCATTGCATAATGTTCAATTTTATGCATCTATGTAAAATGCATAAAATGTGTTAAAATGCAAATCTTAAGTTCAGGCTAGTCTGGAAGTGGCAGCTGCGATGGTGTCAGCGCTGAATAAAATGCCAGGACTAATATTAGTTAAGGGCTAGTTCTGTATTCAAAGTCGGAGGTGCATGGTTGAATAAATGCTACTGTTGGCTTTGCATTTGTTTGCTTATGCAATGCTAACATGTGTTCTGCAGGTGCATGAACACCTAGAGATTTTGCTGCAATATAGGAACGTTGACTTATTGATGCATTTATATGCTTAAAAGTGCACCTTAGGTACCATGGACAGAAAATGCTAACTGTGTCTGGAACATAAATAGTTTCTATCTGGTCTAAGTTAGTCTGTAGCTGGTTGACCGGCCACCATGCACCATGCAAAGTTGCATGACAACCTGAAGTTGTGCAGGGATTGCACATTTCTGTTAGATACACTATATTGACAAAAGTATTGGGCCGCCCCTCCAAATCATTGAATTCAGGTGTTCAATCACTTCATGGCCACATGTGTATAAATCAAGCACTGGGCATGCAGACGCTTCTACACACATTTGTGAAAGAATGAGTCAGAAATTCTCTCAGGAGCTCCGTGAACTCAAGCGTGGTACCGTGATAGGTTGCCACCTGTGCAATAAATCCATTCCTGAAATTTCCTCACAACTAAATATTCCACGCTCAACTGTTAGTGGGATTATAACAATGTGGAAGCGATTGGGAACAACAGCAACTCAGCCACGAAGTGGTAGGCCATGTAAAATCACAGAGCGGGGTCAGCACATGCTGAGGGTCACAGTGCGCAGAAGGCACCAACTTTCTGCAGAGTCAATAGCTACAGACCTCCAAACTTCTGTGGCCTTCAGATGAGCTCAAGAACAGTACGGAGAGAGCTTCATGGAATGGGTTTCCATGGCCGAGCAGCTCATCCAAGCCTTACATCACCAAGTGCAATGCAAAGCATGGGATGCAGTGGTGTAAAGCACACCACCACTGGACTCTAGAGCAGTGGAGACATGTTCTCTGGAGTGACCAATCACGCTTCTCTGACTGGCAATCCCATGGATGAGTCTGGGTTTGTCGGTTGCCAGGAGAACGGGACTTGTCTGACTGCATTGTGCCAAGTGTAAAGTTTGGTGGAGGGGGGATTATGGGGTGGGGTTGTTTTTCAGGGGTTGGGCTTGGCCCCTTAGTTCCAGTGACAGGAACTCTTAATGATTCAGCATACAAAGACATTTTGGACAATTTCATGCTCCTAACTTTGTGGGAACAGTTTGGGGACGGCCTCTTCCTGTCCTAACATGACTACGCACCAGTGCACAAAGCGTCGGTCCATAAAGACATGGATGAGCGAGTTTGGTGTGGAGGAACTTGACTGGCCTGCACAGAGTCCTGACCTCATCCCGATAGAACACCTTTGGGATGAATTAGAGCGGAGACTGCGAGCCAGGCCTTCTCGTCCAACATCAGTGCCTGACCTCACAAATGCGCTTCTAGGAGAATGGTCAAAAATTCCCATAAACACACTCCTAAACCTTGTGGAAAGCCTTCCCAGAAGAGTTGAAGCTGTTAGAGCTGCAAAGGGGTGGGCCAACTCCATATTAAACCCTACGGATTAAGAATGGGATGTCATTAAAGTTCATGTGCATGCAAAGGCTGGCATCCCAAAAAATGTTGGCAATATAGTGTAAATGCAGGTATGGTGATAACCTGGTTGAACTTTTATTTAACTGGGAGTGTTCAAATTATATAAATTGATAGGATTCCGAGGAAACAATTATTAATAATGGAGTTCCTCAGGGGATATGTTAGGCCCCTTTTTGTCCCTCTTATACATAAATGATATGCAAGCAGTTTGTGATTGTAATTTGTTTTTACAGTATGTACTCATATAGATGTTGGCAAAATACAAGTGATATTAGGTGAGGAGCTATGTAAAGTAAAAGACTGGCTTTCTAAAAATAAACTCTTATTGCATTTAGGTAATACAGAATCCATATTATTTGAGTCTAAAAGTAAATTGTACAAGGTCTCTATCCAGGTAGGGATTGTGTAATATCCAACAGAACGGCTGTTAATTATCTCGGATGTGTCCTTGACAATGATTTAATAAGAAGAATGGCTATTAAAACTTTAGGTAAGGTTAATGCTAGGACGGAGTTTGTTTTCTAAATAAACAATTTAAAATGACTTGCAATGTTTAATGCAATGCCATTTTGAGTATGCCTGCATTTCTTGGATGTCTGATGTGTCTTGTGTATGGTTAGATAAGTTACACAAATCTCAAAAAAAATTGATACGGTTGGTTTTAGGCTTTACTAGTTTTACACATGTTGATGTATCCCATTTTAGGCATATTGATTTGTTACCTCCTAGAAAAAGCAGAATAGCACATTTTAAACTAAAAATGGTGCACAAGATAATCAATAAAAGAGTCCCTACATATTTCAATACATATTTCTCTAGGGTACGTGAGAAATTACTAGGCAAAGTTTCATGGGTGTTACATTATATCGTTTTAAAACTAGGTATGGTCTTTCGAAGACTCAGAGGCTCGACAGTGGAATAAGTTACCTCTGGATTTTAAAAGTATTTCAAATATGGTTGGTTTTAGTTTGAAAGTCAAAAGTTGGTTATTCGATTGGTTGTTTTAGTGATGAATTTGTATTAGTGTATTGTGTGAATGTTTAATTGTGATTGTAAATTTTTGCAAATGTCGAAACTTATTGTAGCTTTGTATTTATATGCAATGCCAATGTAGCCTGTCGCTAGAAGTAAAGTTTGTGCTGTACATCAAGGACTGCAATGGAAATTTCTGAGATGAATATCCATCCTAGACAGCAACATAGTGTCAGTAATCTTGCTGGTTTCGCTAATTAAGAAGCCTGAAAGGGATGCTAGTATCCCATTATGGTGCTCAGCAATGCTGGTCTTTTCATCAGAGGCAGCAAAAAGAAGCCCAATTTGCTCCAAGTAAACTCTAACACGCCGCTAAATAAGAACACAGTCACAGGTTTATTTCTGCTTTAGTTCTCATTAATAATGCCTCATTACTGTGTTAGCTGGAGTTAGAGATGGTATGCATTCACTTAATTGCAGAGAGAGATCTGTAGTTCAGGGACGTGGGCTAATTTGTGTTAGATGACGCCGCCGGTTAAACGGCTTGTCGCTCATGCGCTTGTGGTGCACATCAATCAAGCTAAATGCTGCTTTGTTTGACCGACAAATCACTTCTTGGCTATAGTGTGTTCTTATATCACCTTCTACTAGTGCACTCGCTAGCTTCCATCTTCTCACCCTTGCCACAGATTAATGTGTTTGACAAGCCACTGAGCAAGAAAATGCATTAATTGCTACTCAAAGCAGAGAGCTATCTTGGGAGCTCTTGTTCAGAAAATGAAGCATTTTCCTTTTCTTTTTTCCTCTCGGAGACACCATGTGCAGCCGGGTTTGGCAGTGCTGGATCAGAAAGCGCGGTTTTTGGGGGGACTTTTGCGGATCGGCGTTCATGGCCTCTGCTCAGAAAGCAACAGCGATTTGATGAAGGCCTAATCAGCGAAATGGCATGATGATTCAGCTTGCTGTGTCTGCCGTACAAAGCCGCTCTGCCTAAATCTGAAGTCTTGTTCCACATGATGAGCGTTCGCCTTCGTTTTTATCCGCATTGCATTATGATCCTGCCAGTCTGGACTCATGTCTTTTACAATTTGCCTTTCTTTTCTCTCCCAAGTTAAACAGGGAACATCCTGACGTCTACAAAGAACAAGGAATGTTTTTTACAACAAGCTCTTGATCCTGCATTGATTTCAGTCGGTAGAACTGTTAAGAAAAACTCAATGAACCTTTTGATCTGTACTGTATTTCGCTTGCTAGTGTAAATACATGCTGTGTACTCTCTACATTAATTTATTTTAATTTTTTTGTTCTACTTCTAAATAACTGCAAAAGCTGCAGAAAGCCTGACCTGCTTAAATTCCAAGAAACACACTCTATGCGAGCGGCTGAATGCAAATGCTACTCACTACGCAAGCTCAATGTAGTTCATCGTTGCATTATAAAATGTGTCAGAGCATAATTTAAAATGCAAACAAAAGTATTCAGTGCACACTCTCATGCATAAAGTATATAGAGATATAGTATATAAAGTATTTAGAGATTTGCATGCCATGATCTGACTCCTTTTACGATCCTTTTATATATTCAGATAAATATTGTCATAATAGAGAAACAGTTTGAACAGGAATTGGATTAAAATTGGATTTTTGCGTTTAATGCACACACATAGAAGGTAATTTTATTGCTCTTTGAGTGCTGACATTTGTTTTTATTATTAATATTTTTATTCAGGAAGGATGCATTAGAATGATCAAAAGTGACAGAAAAGAGCAAGTGTTGCAGTTATAAAAAAATTATAATAATAAATAAATAAATAAATAAATAAATAATTAAATAATTATTTTGAACATTCTATTACTCAAAAAATATAAATATGTTATAAATAAAAAATGCTGCTTTTTTGAATGTTTTATTCATCAGAAAATATCATATTCATACATAGACTTTAATAAATTATTTTATTTCTTAGACTTTGTAGACTAGCTTGACTAGTTTATCCATGATGAGTGGTAACCACATGTACAAACAAAAAACAAAAAAAAAACAAACAAACAAACAAACAAAAAAAAATTATATATATATATGGTGAGGATATCAGATGGAAATATTGGTTCCATCATGCCACTATGGTAAATATGTGGTATGACCATAGTATCCTGGTACATTGTGTTACTTTTTTTTTAGTGTGCCAAATGTTGGTTTTACTGTAAATGGACATTTATTTTGGCTACAATTTAAAGCATAAGCATGGCATGCCCATCAAATAATTACATTATTGAGACATAAGTATTGATTATCAATAACCAATACCAGCTGTAATTAATCAATGGGTGGTAAGTACATCAGGTGTCTCCCAGACAGTTCATTGTCAGAGTCTTTCTGAAGATGCATATCCATTTGGCCATAAGGGCAAATATCAATCTCGGAGTGTAATTACAGGAGGCTGAGCCAATAGAGAAGGGGATTATGGGAGATGAATGGAAGAAGTCTATGATATTAACTCTACTTTACGTTTGCAGTGCCAGGTAGGGGACATGCAATTTCTGCTTTTCTGATTGATAATTTAAAAAGCTGGCTCAAAGTAAACAGGCGCTGTGATGGCGCTTGCCCTCCGTTGGTAGGTGTCGGGGGGGCGGCGGTGTTAATGAATGCATGGTCAGGTCTGGTTGTGTTAATTGCTGAGTGATGGGAAAGAGAGAGAGTCTATGGAGAGCGCGATCGATGCGAACGAGGCCTGTTGTTACTGGTCTGTCAAGAGTGGATAACTGGGCAATTTCTCCGGCGTGTTTAGGGAGCGTGTATATGTGTGTGTTTGTGCAGGTGGGCACGTGCGCTGCATGGACATTCGCTCGCTGGAAGTCGATGTGCATACTGATCCATTTGTGCAGGAGGAAACACACATAAGTGTGTAGAGTAAGACGTCTAAAATGACGTCTAAGTTAATGCTCTGTTCATACTGATTGGATTCGATACCCGGAAATATCGGTGCATATCTGTGAGATAATCTCCAAAAACTCAAGAAGAGGCCATTTTCTAATTCTTTTTTCTAGAGTTGACCGGCAGATTTTGTCTTCTAGGTTAGGCTACTCTACAAGTTTGTTTTCTCCAGCCACCAAGCACGTCGCAGTTTGAAAGACTTTAAAAAGTACCAGACATTGTCATATGCTCGTAAGTGTTGTGTTTTACTTTACTATTGCAGAGAAATTATACTATCGTGGATACTACTGGTGCTTTTTAGTGTACTTAATTCAAGTTTAGTGATAGACTGATGTATGTGATGGCAGCTGATAACCATACCCGCTTGACTGGTCCTCAGTAATATCTCAGTATCTAATATTAAACGTCAAACCAAATCTTCACTGGATCAGCATCATTTCTCTCTAAGTGCCTCTAACGCCATTCAGACTTTATTGTGTCGCTGTCTGTATAGTTTGACGACTAGTTTTGATAATTGATTATTTCATATTTGAACATTTGGTAATACATTATAGCTGAATCTTTTTCTAATTTTGCTGCTTTGTTTTTTTTTTTTTCTCATTACATGAAGCAGTGTTTTTATGTAATGGATGGTTGAATATTATGAATAACAACTAATATTTAACTGGCTAGTATCACCATATATATATATATATATATATATATATATATATATATATATATATATATATATATATATATATATATATATATATATATATATATATATTTTTTTTTTTTTTTTTTTGGATCACTGTCCTTTGATAAATGGATTTATTAATTTTGTATTTAATACCACTGTTTATTTGTTTTGTTTTTTGCTAATCTGCTCCTTTATTTTATTGCGTGAAGCTGTGTTTAAATTTTATTTATATTTGAATATTATGAATAATAGCTCATATTAAATTGGCTAATATTCAAATTAATTTAAATATAATATTAATAAGCAATTTTTTTAAATGTATACCGCATTTTAAAGGCACTCTTGATGTGCATTATAATGCATTATATCTTTTATAAATAATTATAACCAAAGTTTAAATGATTTATACTATTTTCAAATTCCTTGTTACATCTGCAATTGGTTATTTATAATGCGTTTTAATGCATTATTCTTTCTAAAGATGTGGGCAATGAATAGGTAAATATTATAATGTATTATAACTGTGGTTACAATTATTCATAAATCCATACAATGCACTATAAGGTGCATTACAAGGCATACTTAATGCATTAAAATACTTTTATAATGCATTATATGTAAAGGCTTTAAGTAAAGTGTTACCCTTTATTTCAGTAGCATGCCAGTTTATTCTTTGATATTAATTGTTCTTGTGAAGAGATTTCAGCGGAGTTGGTATGGACAGACATACCAATATCTTGTGCATCTGCTGTCTTCAAGCTCATGACAGGAGAGTTGTGTGGAGGCAAGCGGCGCAGATGACAGTACTTGAAAGGTGATTGCGTGTTGTGGTTTAAAGTGTGCATGTGATATGACGAGTGTGTGTTTGTGCGCATGAACCCAAGACAGGTTGCAGATGACAGCTAAAAACAAAACAGGTCACCTCTCACGGGGAAACAAATCCTCCGTGGAGACACTTCAGCCCTGCGGTGCGAAAAAGGGTTTTAATGAATTCATTCAGAATGTTTATAGCGAAACAACATCTGAGGCCGTAAACTAGATCTCATTTCAGCACAAAGAAAAAACTGTTTTGTCGGGTCTAACTTTCTAACGCTACTGCAATGAAAATACATCTCAGAGATCTAATTACTTTAAGGAATAACCTTTATTAATTCATCTCTAGTGCATTTGCCACCTTTCTCTTATATTGTACCATTTTAAAGTGGCAAAAGGCCACGCGAATAACAGGCTGAAAATGTCATAGTGTCCTTGTAGATTTTCTTTACGATAGCAGTCGTGTCGCCATCTAACTCTGATGGATTGCTTTAGTAAATGCTAAAACCTGTGTGCGCCTTCCCCATATGCTTCCAAAAAGTGCCCAAAAGTATGATGTTATCATATATGTGCCGCAGCTAAAATAAAATGCAACGTTTGTGCACGTTGCAGTGTATTATAGCCAAGAAGCGCCATCTGAACACCACGTAAAGCAACCTATACATTGTTTTTCATTCTCATTCAAAGCTAACTAGGATAACGTTGTCAAGTCAAGTCACCTTTATTTCTATAGCGCTTTATACAACACTGATTGTTTCAAATCAGCTTCACCGTAATAAACAGGCAAATAACAGAATCAGTGATGCAAACTTCATCAAATATGAGACAAATTCTATTGTAAACCCTAACGCTCAAAATAATGCATTGGTTTGAGTAGATTAACTCAAATTAAACATTGTACTTTTATGAGTATTTAGAACTTTCTTGAATTGTTTCATGAACTTGTTTCTTTTAATTTAGACAAACTTAAATTTAACTGAAACTGGGCTGGGATCAAATGTTTCCAGGTATGTGACTTATTAAAATATATGAGTACAAAATAAAAATCTGCCAGTTCTGCTCACTTCAATTTGAATTTCTTAACTTAACTCTTTTTTTTTTTTTTTTTTTTTGCCAACTTATTTGGGTTTACAGTGTGTAAAACAGCTCTTAAAAGACAATAGTGTCGTCATTATTCGGCTCAATTTCAGTTTAATGTTGATTCAATCCAGGTCAATAACAAATATACAATAACAATAGCAAAATTTGACAAATATGAAACAAATTCGATTAATCTATAAAGCAGCTCTATGGAAGACAATAGTGTTATTATTATAGTTTTGTTCGGTAACCCTTATTTTAGGTCCAATTCTTACTATTAAAGGGTACATAACACACACAGTTTCTGCCAATCTCATGTTCATCTTGAGTACCTAGTATTGCATCCTTCATATCACCGAAGAGTCTATATTTATTATCCTTTATTTTACCAGGAAATAATCCCATTGAGATTCAAAATCTCGTTTTCAAGGGAGTCCTGGCCAAGACAGCAGAAAAAAAAAAACCATATACACACAATTAACTGAAGACATTTAGCAATTTAACATCATCTCAACATAATCACCAGCAGCGCTCAGTAACATCACATCACTCAAATAGTCCTTTATCATTGTATTGTCATTGTCAGTAGATACTCAAATTTGAGCTGCTTCTGCCAGGAAAAAAACTTTAAAGGCACTTTCACCAAAAACAGTTCACGTTTGTGGGATATCATACATGATTTGTGGTCTAAACACAAAATGCCAGCACTGCCGACGGCTCCCGTAACCCGAACAAAGCTTGTTGATGGGTGTGCTCTTGCTCTCATTCTGGTTGGTGTGTGTGTGTGTGTGCACGCTCTCATCCAGAAAAAGTGCCCATACAAGCATACAGTTAGTCAAATCAATGATATTACTAACCAGATATGTCTTAGTAACCAGTTATTCCTCAGAAGTGTTCATTGTTTCAGTCCTGTGAGTTATAAGCATTTTTTCTAGACGTTGAGTCTCAATATTCAGTGTAAAAACTAATATCTCTCAGTCCTGTGGCGTTTTAGAAACTCTAGAGAGTCTAGAAACTCTTATAAAGGAAACAAGTTTCTATTCAAGATCCAACATGTCACCTCAACAGCGGTCGGGTAAAGGGACAAAACCATCAATGTCCCAGCTTTCTTGTGTTTATAGATCCCGGGGTCTCGTCTCAGCTAATGGCCGCTGTCGTGTAGCACCTTAGTATGTACGATCGAACATTCTTAAAAGGATCTAAAATAAGTATATGTCCGGTTGATTCGCTGAAAGGCGAGAGACCCTCTTGATCTGGTGCTGTTTGTCTGTCAAGGGATGTTGAAGCACAGAAATGATGTCCTTGGATTGATTTGCAAGATGGAGTCAAAATATGTACGGTGCAATCAAATTGATCTTTATAACAGGGTTTCAGAAAGCGGTGACTGCTGTCATTAGCTGAAAATGGATCCTGTGGCGTGCGGAGGTTTGCGACTTTGTCAGGTTGTCATTTGTGCGCATTTTGCGAGGCTTATTTTCATATTCGTTTTATTTTACTGTCATTTCCTGTTAAAAAGCAGGAGTAAATAGAAACGAGGTTGAAAGTTCTTGCATAAGGCATTGCACAAAACACAAAATTCTCGGGGATGGAATAAAAATGTCACTTTCCAAAAGGCAAAATGAATCAAATGATCTCACCGCACACCACCCACTGTCATCCGAAGCTTTTATTGGCTGCCATCTCTGAAAAGCAAGTGGTAAACACTCCATCTGAGGAAGTGCACAATAAGAGGAGAGAAACATGATTAACACATATCTCTCAACACTTGCTGCTGAAAAGAGAGATTTTGTCTCATAAAGCCCTTCAATCATTCCCTAAAAAACAGAATAATATTTGTTTTTCTCGTCGGCTGATTTCACCACTGTGCATAAGATGGGAAGAGCTTGTAATATCAGCGGCAGCAACCTCTCCGAGGAAACATTTCATTGCTCAGAGTTTGTTCTTTCATACCTCAGAAGACTTACTGTAGTTCTCAATGATGCTTCATTTAAATATTAACGTTTCAGTTGTTTCTCTTAAAATTCTGTTGGAGTGGGATTTTCAGCGTCCTAATCAATGCATGTTCATTTCGGTTTTTGTCATAACCAGCCAATACTGAGCAACAGACATCAGGACATTTTGTGTGTTACTTAATGTCTAATTCTGTTGTGGTCACACCATCACTACTGATGCACTTTCCCAAATGATACGATTATAAGCCTTTCAGAATATGCACAAATGCGCTTGGTGTTGTTTTCTCGTACCTTTGCATGGTTTTGAGGGTGAATGTATTCACTCTAATTTGGCTATTTATATACAATAAAGCCACTCTATTTGGCTAAATATACAAATTACAAGTCTTTTTAAGCTGGTTTAGCTGGTCTAGTCTTCCAAAACTCCTCCAAAAAAGTTTGATTTAATGCACAACATCAGTGTCAGTAAAAAATAAGGGCCAGATTTACTAACAGCTTGTGCAAGCAAACCCTCTTTAGGTGTTAAAAACTACTGTCATATGCATTTGTAGGAGTTTCAGAAGCAAAATGTATGGGAGGAGAGTCATGCAAGGTGATTTACGTCAATTTACTGGTTATTTGCTCCATTATTTACCACCCAAAAAAAGCATGTCTTAAACCAGACACTAATTTGCGCTGATCTTTGTAGATTGCATTGGTCATTATGGAAATGATACGGCTGCGTCTGTGTTTTTTAATTTGTGCGTTGTCAGTAGACTGACTCCCATCGGCGCTTTTATGGGATTACGCTCTCATGCTAATTTGCTCTGTTTAGTAAATCTGGCCCTTGGAGTTTTCTTCTTCTTCTGAAAAGATTATATTTATTTAGCTATTCTATCAGAAAATAAAGGTTCTTTATTGGCATCAATGGTTCCATGATGAACCTTTAACATCCATGGAAACTTTCCATTTCACAAATAGTCTTTAGATTTTTAAAATGTTCTTTACACTATGAAAAAATGGTTCTTTTAAGAATTGATCACTGAAAAGTTCTTTGGGGAACCAACATTTTTTTATTTTATTATATGGCATCGCTGCTTCAAAACCCCCTTTGGAACCTTTATTTTTAAGGGTGTATGCATGATGATATAGTTGCGTTTTAGTTGCTTTTTATTCGTCCCCCCTGCATAAATGCATTGATGTTAACCGTGATTTATCTAAATAGATGTGTGGTGTGACCTGTTCTTTTTTGGGTTGTGACCCACTTGTTTAAAAGAAATGCGTTAGAGATTGCGGAGGTATTTTGAGAAGCATCAGAGATATCATAGAGAGACTGTGTCTGTGATTATTCTTTCCCTAAGATTCTTTTAGCTCTGTCTCGTCTTCCTCAATATTTTGAACCTCTCAAATAAGAGTGCGCTAAAAGCCTCGCTGATCAGGTCAGCTCTGCCAAACCTTCAGCTGGTAATGCAATACGACTGTGGCGCTCTGCGTGTTTGAGACAGAACAGTTAACTAATTTGACTAGCTGCCACTGGGGCTCCCAGTTAATGCATTCATTAATCATGATAATTATTTTTATAATAACATGCAAATAATCATGCCCACTGAAATGCATGTAAATAGGGAATTTTCCTAGAATGCATGGTGATATCTTTTCCTCTTTAAGTGGGCGCTTCTTGGCCAGAATGAATTGAAGTGAATTATTCAGTTATAAAGGTGATTCTATAATTGCAGGTACATTTGTTACTTATTGTCATGGATCACAGATTTTCTGTAAAAATGTCTTATATGACTGAAAATAATGATTCCTTTTGTCCAAATTAGTGTATTTTTTCCACCATGTATCATGTATAATCAAAATATTTTATTTGACCTTACTTTTGGTAATATTTCATTTATTGTATTTATAAAAACCCTAAATAGTTATTTTCCTAATTCTACAACATTAAATTGTTTAAACATAACTTTTATCTTATAATAATGTGCGTAAATTCTGTTACTGTACTTTGCCTTTAAATTGGCTGAATTATCTCCCAAAACTGCGTAAGATACAGGAAATGATGTCACTTTCCCTCACTGATAAGATCTGAAGGTGTGTGTGCACTCTCTGAGAAAATATTTATTTTGTAAAACATCCAAATTGTTACCACGATATCGAAAGGAAAGCAGATTGTATCGCAGAGTGGAGTTTTGGGCTGAAACGTTTAAAGTCAATCCTGTTACTGTCAAACTCTGTTACCAATGCTATTTCTACACATGCATCATTTATCTGTAACAGAGCTGACAAACAATACTATAAAGAAAAAAATACTTTTTGTAAAAAAAAAAAAAAAAAAAAAAGAGGAAGTAACGTGTTTGGCAAGCACTGCTTTATTAAAATTGAATACCGTTTTTCCTTAACTTTTGAAATACAAAATGTATCTTATAGAATCACTCATAAGTATATCATTCAGTTATATTTATACATAAAATATTTATATATAATATAAAAAATATATATATACAGTATATACATGCAGATATTTCTTAAATGTATACATATTTGTGTGTGTGTATTCAAATATACACAATCATTATACATAGTACACACACATATGTGATCCTGGACCACAAATAACCATCATAAGTGTCACATTTTTGAAATTGAGATGTATACATCATCTGAAAGCTGAATAAATAAGCTTTCCATTGATGTGTGGTTTGTTAGGACAATATTTGGCTGAGATGCAACTATTTGAAAAAAAAAAAAAAAACTCTAAATATTGAGAAAATCGCCTTTAAAGTTGTCCAAATGAAGTCCTTAGCAATGCATATTACTACTAATAATACATTTGTGATATTTACGGTAGGACATCTACAAAATATCTTCATGGAACATGATCTTTACTTAATATCCTAATGATTTTTGGCATAAAAGAAAAATTGATCATTCTGACCCATACAATGTAATGTTGACCTGTGAGATGCATGACTGGTTTTGTGCTCCAGGGTCACATTTATTATTTCAACACAAAACTTTTGAATGTTGGATGTGATTAATCACGATTAATGGATCTGACAGCACTTAAACATTTAATTAAAGGGATAGTTTTCTTAATATGAAAATGTCATCATTTACTCCTCATGTTGTTCCGAACATGTATGACTTACTTTATTCTGCAGAACACAAAAGCAGATATCACAAGGAATGCTGTGAACCAAACAACATTGCAGCCTGTTGACATTTATCAAAATGTCCTCTTATAATGAAATGAGAGTGAATAAATGATGACAGATTTTTAATTAATCTCACAAGTGAACTTGTACACAAGACAAAGTGTTGTTTTCTCAATTGTATAAACCATCATATTTTCATTAAATGAGCAGCACAAAACAGAACGCACACAAACACAGACGTCTGCTGTGAATCTGTGCACCGGCCTTTATGCGTCATTGCGTCTTCCCATAATGACCAAATAGTCCACAAAGCACAGAAGAGCCTCACCAAATGAGAAATCAATAATGTCAATAAGAACGCATTAAGATGGGCAGCCGCTCTTGAGTGTCCAATCCTAGCCGTGGTCATTCCTCCATTTCTTATCTCAAAATGTTTTTAAAAATATATGTCTGCACCCTTAGTGCTATTTTTAGGGAGAGACCCTTAATGATTCCATGTCAGGATCTCATCAAACCTCGCGGTGTTTCTCTCAACAGCTGCGACGGGTGTTTGTGCTGCGAATATGGACGTCCAGCTTTTGTTGTGTTCTGCCTCATTTATTCCAGGCCAGTGACAAAGATACCCCATAACTGCGATCCACTCAAGCACAACACACACAAACACACTGTTGTTTTAGATTGGACTACTGCTTCTGGAAAGATCAGTACAACCCAAGGGTTATTTTTTTTTTTTTTATTTAAATTGAAGGTTCTGTCATCATTAAAATAAAAATTTAACTAACATGACCAATTTCCCAAGTCTTCAGAAGTCATATGATCTCTATGTATGAGGAACGGACTCAAATTGAAAATCTCCTGTAGCTCTTAAATGTCATTTATGCCTCATATCCCTGCAGTGTAACTTCAGAAGACTTGGAATATAACACGCTTCGACTACTTTTATGAAACTTTTATGGTGCTATTTTGTTATTTATGGAGCTTGACAGCTCCTGGATGGATAGTATCTGTATAGGGATGGATCACGATGGTTGACTAGTCATCCAGTAGCCGACACATCTATTAGTAAGTTGACTTGTTTATGTGATATACACTACGGTTCGGTAGGATGATTTTGAAAGAAGCCTCATCTGCACACCAAGGCTGCATTTATTTTTAAATAAAATACTTGTAAAAACTTTAAGATTTTAAGTAGTTGTTCTCTACGTAACTATATAGTAAAATGTTATTTATTCCTGTGTTCAAAGCTGAATTTCAGCATCATTACTCACATGATCCCTTCCAGACAGCAACATAGAGTCAGCCCCAGATCCGGCCCAAACATCTGGCCGTGTGGATTCTACATGTACCAGATGTGGGCCGGATCTGGGCCAAGACTATGCTGTCTGGGTTCAGAAATTTGCTGCACATTTCTGATTATCATCAATGCTGAAAACAGTTGTGCTGCTTCATATTTTTGTGGAAACCATGATGAATTCTTTGAAGAATAAAAAGTTAAAAAAATAGCATTAATTTGAAGTAGAACATGCATCTCACAGGTATATCTGTGGCGATAGCCAACAATACATTGTGTGGGTCAAAATTATACATTTTTTCTTTTATGCCAAAAATCATTAGATATTTTGTAAATTTCTACCATAAATAAATAAATAAATATATATATATATACATAGTAGTATTAGTAGTAATATGCCTCACTAAGGACTTCATTTGGACCACTTTAAAGGCGATTTTCTCAATATCTAGACTTTTGCACCCTCAGATTCCAGATTTTCAAATAGTTGTATCTCAGCCAAATGCTATATCCTAACAAACCATACATCAATGGAAAGCTTATCTATTCAGCTTTCAGATGATGTATAAATCTCAATTTGTGTTCCAGGGTCACATTTTAAATGTCTTTACTGTCACTTTTGATCAGTTTAATGCATCCCTGCTGAACAAGAGTAATAATTTCTTTAAAAAAATGTCCTGTCCATTTAGTATTTTAGCATTGAAATATAAGTCCCCCAATAATAAGAAATGGCCAAATGTTAAGCCAAAAATAATTAGAAATGGCCAAATGCAGGCCTATGTTAGAATGACAAAAAGGTTTAAAAGTTACATTTTTAAGTCTGGTTTGACTCAGTGGTCTAACATCACTCATCAATGTCAAAATGATTGAGATGATGCCAATCAAATCAAAGTAGGCGGGGTTTACGTTCTCTTTTCTCGTGCACAGTCTTCACACACAGACGAGCGCATCAATCTATTGCTTATCTAATGCTGTTGTGGAGAGAGACTCTATTCTTTCCGGTGAAATCACAAAACAAAATGCACACAAACGTGTCCCTGCTCTTAATATACAATCATTGATGAACATGTTTAATTTTAATGAAGAAGAAAAAATAAATAAAATAAACTATGTGAGGGCAGATTAGAACCTGGAACCTTTGACACGGTTTACAAAAATTCAACCACCAGACCACTAGGGTATTCAAGTGTCATCAGCAGATCTATGTATTTATTCACTAATGCAAAGAATCTCGGTACTAATAATATATTTGACACAAATATTGTTTGCAAATAGTCCCAAAAGGATTATTTTCCAACTAGAATTAGACTTAGAATTTCATTCACTGTTCTGTTTCTTTATGCATATTTAAAAAAAGAAAAAAACCTTTAGGTACCTCCCAATATTCAAGACATGGTTACAGACTTGCCGTCTTCAGTGGAGCAGTCAGTAAAGCATAAGGCTTAATTACAATTTACACATATTGCAAAGAACTACAGCTATTTGCACTTAGTGTATGCAATAAAGTTCGTAGATATGGGAAGGAAGGAGGCGGGAACCGGCGAACATTTAAAAGACTTTAATCCAAAATAAACAAACAAAATAAAATAACGGCGGCAGCCCCTCACGGACGACTGCCGCCTACATACAAAACAAAACACAACATAAAGTCCAGGCCTGGTCCTCTCTCGTCTTACACTGTCGTCGCTCCTCCTTTTATGCTCCCGTCACTCCTCCGTGAGACGAGACCGGTGTGGTGCACAGCTGACGCTCATCATCATTCGCCACCGGCCCGCTCTCACAGTCCCTTGCCTCGCTGCTTGCCACAGTGTATATATCATCGATCGCTAAGAAAATGTTATTTTCACTTAGTGCTGGCTTATTTTATCCTGACTACATTTGCAAGTACATATCAGCTTATGCTACAAACACTCTACAGACAGTCTACTAATATTCTAATGACTGCTAGCGGACATGTAGTTGCAAAGTTACTTATAGTTAGTAGAATGTCTAAAGACATTGAAATAAAATGTAACCTCTGTGACTCAATGGCAGTTTTGCAGCATATGAAGATTAGCGAATGCTGTGATACAGACTCTCTCTCCGAGGATCTGTCTCCGAGGAGCTCTTTTCAGAACATTTGTTCATTAAATCTAATTTGTTAGGCAAGCGGTTGAGGTAGAATTCCATACTGTTACCTCCCAAACTAATGAAATGATTCAATACTGCAGCGTAAAGCCGGCGCAGCAGAGCACGGGAGGTGCACTTACTATTCTGAGAACGTTAGATATAATGAGCCAAAGCGATCAATGGCCCTAAGGTTATGTACTGAGCAATTATCATTTGCCAAGCTAAACTGCATTCGTGTCAAAAACATTTTGGTCTGAGGGAAGCCTGTTGTATTTCCACACGTGACTAGAGTCACAAGAGATATCGCCTGGCATTACTGCAAAAACATGAAAGGTGTTCTCTGAGGGTTTGATTTAAGTTCTATTTCCCCAGCATGACAATAGCACCGGGTTGGTTGTGAAGGAAGGCTATTGCTGGATGAGCCTCTTTTGCGTTGGAGAGCTGACACAGTTTCCTAGTCCTCAGATGCCTCGGTATCACATGAACTAGGCTAAAAAAGCTTTGAAATGTTTGCGTATTATTTGTGAGATGAGGGCTTATGGCATGTGTTGCTTTTACACCTCAAGGCCTAATGCACACAGGTGTTTACATTCATGAATATGGGTTGTTATTCATTGAAAATCTTACTTGACTGGCTCTCATCTCTAATTCCTGCAATGCATTTTAGACTATTACATGTGAGAACCAATGGCATTTGGTCTCAGACATCTAGGTTTTCAGGAGGTATGTCCCAATCTTTCACAATGTAAATTAAATGAAATTGCATATTGTCCATTTCTTCTAGTTTTGCATCTGTGCAATGGTTTGCAGGAAGGAAAACGGTTTATTTTTTATTGAAAGATTTGCTGATACTTTTATTGTAGTTGCCATGACAAACTTCTCATGCTTGCTGCTTCTCTCTGCCTCTTCTCTCATGAATTTAGAAATGCCCAAAAATGATGAGCTGAAAGAAGCCAGTCCATTTCTTGGACGTGAGGTGTTTTCTTATATATATTTCAACATGTACACTACTGTTTGGAGTTTGGAGTCGGGAGTCTCAAAGAAGTCTCATCAAGACTGCATTTATTTGACCAAAAATACATTAAAAACATTAATAATGTGGAATATTATTACAAGTTAAAATATATTTAAAATATATTGTATAATGTAATTTATTCCTGTGATGCAAAGCTGAATTTTCAGCATCATTACTCGGTAACACTTTATTTTAGGCTCCAATTATCACTATACTAGTTGCTTATTACCTTGAATATTACTAGTATATTGGCTGTTTATTAGTACTTATGAAGCATATATTAATGCCTTATTCTGCATGACCGTATTCTACATCTCTTAATCCTACCCAATACCTAAACTTAACAATTACCTTACTAACTATTAATAAGCAGTAATTAGGAGTTTATTGAGGCAAAAGTCATAGCTAATAGTGAATGTGTTGACCATGCAATATGTGTTTCTTGCGAATATCCCGGACGAGCCCCCAGATACTGGACCCCCAGTCACATGATCCTTCAGAAATCATTCTAATATGATTTGCTGCTCAAGAAACCTTTCTGATTCCAGTTCCTGCTTCATATTTTTGTGGAAACTGCGATGCATTGTTTTTCAGGATTATTTGATGAATAGAAAGTTTATTTATTTCATTTACAGCATTTATTTGAAATAGAATCTGTATATCTGTTATAACACCACAAATGTCTGAAATCTCATTTATATCATTCACAACTGCAGGTTCTGCAGCTTTTTCATTGCATTTTGCCATTGCATTAAGCATTTTTAGCTAAATGAGCACTTTCTGTGCACACTTCCTAATGCTCTTGTCTTGGGTAATTCACTCAAACTCTGTTTAAATGCATGAAACCATAAGTCAGAAATGTTTGAGCCCAAACAGAATAAATGATGCAGTTATGCAGATGTGATTATGGATATGTGTTTTTTTACGCTTCAGTCCCAGGAGGCAAGCCATGCATGCTGATGCTAAAAGTACTAGAACAGCAGCTAGCTTTAGCCCCAATAGGCTAATTGTCTTCTGGTGACACCCTACGAGGGGTACAGAAACGCCTCAGCGTTCTGTCTCATGATGAGAGGCTGGTCTTGTGACTAGAAAGGCTCATTCTGGCTCACAGCTGACTTCAGCGATTCAATTCGTCAGTTTCACTTTGTTGGGACGAAAGCGCCTGGACCTTTGAATGGCCTCGGGTAGATATCAGTTTTCTCCTCCAAGTCTGTCAGTGCAGTCGTTAAACCTATAGCACGCTGTCCGGTTTGTCAATAAACGTTTCGTTTGCACGAACGGAGAGGCAGCAAACACACGATACGCTTCTTTACAGCCGTTTTCCGTGCCTTGTCAGACTGAATAGACTCGCCCTTTCAGACTGTCAGAGAAATTTGCAAATGAATTTCTGAGCTGGGCTGGCAGAGTTTGCTTTTACAGCTCAAGGTCTTATGCCGTCACACAGCTGTTATAGTGGCTGCAGGAGTGTGTAGAATATTGTGTTACACAGAAAACATCAGTAAGCTGGCAATTTGGCACATATTTACAGTGAATTGCACTGCATGTTTTCAACATCTCGTCTCGCAGCAATTTATATCTGCTGCAAGGTTTACTTAGGCTTGTTTAAGTTGACCAGATGCTGTTTGGTTGGTAATATTTATCATCCATGTTCTCACAAAGCTTATAGCTTGTGAAGGCAGTGTTTCTGTTGGTTTCCCACAAACAATTCTGTTGGTTTTTGACATGCAGATTTAAAGGAATAGTTCAAACAGAGATGATAATGTCTTCATATACTCACTTTTTACATGTAATTTTTCTTTAGTGCTTAAAGGGGTTATGACATGAAATACCAAATTTGCCTTGAACTTTTGCCATATAATAGGTCTTTGTACCATTAAAACATCCTGCAAGTTTCAGAGCTTAAAACATTGTCCTCATTATAAACAAAGCATTCATTTAATCAAGCTCCAAAAATGGCTTGTTTTGATATTGCGGGATCTGTGACGTCACACAGGCAACTGCATTTGCATATTCCCGCCTCCAGAGCCAGACATTGACGAATAGTTATACATCATCGCACCATAGGCCCCGCCCACTGCCATTCAGTCACTTAACGGCTGACATTTGCCTACACTGGATGCAAGCATTGCGTCAAAAGCAAATAGAAGCCATTATAATCACTGATGCTGTCTACACTGGATGAGTTTCTGACATACTCCGCCAACAACAAGACAAATGGAAGTGTAAAGGAACATTTGCATTGACGCATCCTGTTTAAAGAGCTAACTTCAGAGACTTCAGAAGAGTACCTGCATCAGGAGCTTTATTTTTAATGGCCTCATGGATCGCATTGGAGGATTTTATGTTTGTTCAGAGCATTTGAATGCAGATTGTCTTATTTGATTTAGTGATTTATTTATTTAGTTCTTTATCAAATCTTGTTCAATGCTATGCATTAAATGTTTTATTTAGGAGATGCTTTTATTCAAAGTGACTTAGAAATGAGGAACATCATAAGCAGTTTGTCATAAGAGTGAACAATATATAGTACACAACGAATCAATTAACTCATTCTGTACTTTTAGAGAGTTACAGCAAATTTTGACAAAGTCCCACTGTATTGACGTAATTTCCACTGACAGGGCTGGACCTATAGAACAGCTCCTCCCCTTTTTTAAAACAGCCAATAGCGTTTAGTTTCTATCACAGCTCGGCCAGAGCCGCTGACCTCAGTAAAGCCACAGTTTCCTCCTAATCTCTAACCGTTTCTCCTCCTAATCTCATCCATATTGCTTTAAAATATCATTCTGTGTAGAATTCAAATGATCCGATATGTTTTCTGCGATCACATGATCCGCTCTGTGCTTTTGCGTCTCTGGACTGGAGCTGCGGTGGTTCACGTGACACTAACCCTGAACCCCTAAACCTTAACCTTAACCCATGTTACCTTTTATTACCCAGCATTGTTTTAGGTAAGTAAACTCCAAACACACTTAAGTGCACATGCTGTAAAATAAAGTGCAATCACAATGTCAGTTTTCCTAACACAGAGCAATCAAATGTTCTCAAAATACATACTGTATATCGTATAGATTACTGTTATGGTGCTTTTATTGTGTTTTTTATCCTTATTGGAGCTTGTCAGACATTATTACAAACTGTTATATGAGAAAGCATTGCATGATAAACCTTTAAAATGTCTGCATTTGCAGCATATGGGTTTGAAAAGATAAGAAGGAGAGTAAATGCTCTTTATTTCTAGGTGAACTGTTCCTTTAATATGCAAAGCAGGAAAAGTAAGGATAGATATCAAATATTTCTTTGCACGTGAGCCAAAGCATCTTTATTGCATATACGTGCACGGTCCAAACCGGCAGAGGAAGGTGTTTTAAGAAAGATCTTCAAATCAGGCTTCCTCATTTACATTTCCTTTCTTCCCCTTGTTCCATGAGCTTCTATCTCCAAACCAATCTCCTTATGTAAATTGAATCTGATCTAATATATATAAAAAGAGACCAGGAGAGTACAGTAGCCTCTCATTTGCTGTTACTCTCACGGCACGACGCTTCTCTGAATCATTCTCTCTCCTGCCATGTAGCCGCATTCATCTTTTACCCGTTGTCGTCTTTCTGCTCTTGCTCGATCCGCTGCCGTCTTCTGAAAGGTATTCGGGGAATTTGTTTTCTTTTTTCCCTACGTTCACCATTGCATTTCTTTCTTTTGGTAAATAATGCTATTTCATCCCACGGACTGTAAGAAAGCGCTTCATAATAATCAAACCATGTTTGAAGTTGGAAAGTTTGGATTCTCTTGGCCTTTCACATCACTTTGGTGTTCTCTGCTAATAGAGCACACACAAATTGTGTGGCTGTTGTGTTTTTGCTGCTCGGGTTTTACACTACAGCACCCTGTGTGTTTCTGTTGCTTTCGCCTAAAGTGACATTGTGAAAGGACAAGTATTGCTAAGTAAGAGCACTGAATAAAAGCTGATTGATAGGCTTTAGTTTTCAAAGCTGACTTTTGAAGTGCCATACACTGGAGAATGAATTTCTGGGGGTTTGAAGAAAAAGTGTGGAGGTCTTTGTTGAAGGACTTCTGTGGAAGTCTCAGAAACATATCTATTTATTTAATATATTTTCTATTAAAACTCTCAAAGTCAGTGGAACTCCTGTAAAGTGCATTCAAAAATCTTGATCCAATCTGACCATTAAGACATTTAAATGGTACATTTCATGTTTTAAGGTAAAGGGATACTTAAATTATAATATGTATAAATGAACATTAAAGAGCCTGAAAAAGAAACTCTTTAAGATTACCAAACCATTAAAAACATAAATTGAAACCCGAGTTCAATTGCCTGAATAAATAGGTTGCTTTGGAGGTGTTCGCTACGTTCTGTCTCTGAGCAGTTTACTCTGTAATCTAAAACTGATTCGTTTTATCAGTAGGTTTTTGGCCGAGGATGGTTTTAATGTTGTCCAGTGCTGATGTTTTGCAGTATTGTGGATGTTTCTGTATCATTGGTGCATTCAGCCCTGGTCAAATAAAGCAATGAGTCACGAGATCTGTGTTTTACAGTGATTTTAATATGGGTAAAGGGTGTTCTAAACATGGTTCTTATTGGAGTGCCTCAAATAAACCCTTTTAACAGTGATAACATCACTTTCTTGACTTGTTTACTGCTTTTAGAAGTCAATGGGCAACAATAATGCCTTAAAAAGAACAAAACAGTTTAATAAATCCATTTGTTTATTTATACATAAAAAGTTAGTTCTGACAACAAATTCCGATTGGTTGAACTGACTATACAGTATATGCATAATATGCTGTGTAATATGCACATGACTTATAATCTGTATTACTTTGGCTGAATATATATATCCATTTATATTCTTATTTTCTTATTTTTTTACACATGCATATGTTTACTGATCTGCATTACTTTAACACAAGTTTTGTTTTGATTTCATTGTTTATTTTTCATTTGAATAATAATAATGATGATGTTGATTGCTAATTGATGATGATGATGATGATGATGATGATGATTATAGCTAATTAACAATTCTTTTTTAACACACATGCATAATGATCTGATTACTTTGGCACAAGTTTGTTTATTTATATGAATAATGATGATGATGATAGCTAATTAATAATAATAATTAATAACAAACAATTCTTATTTTTAATTTTTATGCACATGCGTAATGATCTGCATTACTTTGGCATAAGTTATTTAGTTTAGATTTATTTATTTCTATAATAAAGATAATAATCATCATCATTTTTATAATTAAAAAAATTCATAATTTTTATAATTTTATATCTTTTATAATTTTAACTTTATTTATTATTCACAATAACATTATATTATTAAACTTTTTTATTTTATAATACATTTAAAAATAAGAATTTTAACTTTATTGAACATTGGTGTCATTTAGCACATTTCTGTCTTATTAATATGGTTAAATCTGTGGTAAAATCGCTGTCTGTTTGTAAGGCCATGTTGATAGTTAAAGTCAAAGACAATTGAAACGGCAAAACCATAGAGGCAACCAGAAAATAAGAAAAATAAATATTCAGGAGTCAGTTGCCATGAGCGACCCCTCCGCCAGCCTTCAGAGGCACAGACAGACTGAATGTGAAATGCTGGGGAGATGGACAGCTAAAAAGAAGAGGCTTTGAGAAGTAGAGAAGGGAGCGGGAGCATTGTTGGGCAGTGTATGTGAGTAAAGCTCAAGAAGGCCTCGGCCGAAGGGCTGGATGGTGAGTGTTTATCCCTCGCTGCAGCCGCTTTCTGAAGCATCACCTCAGGAAGAGACATTAAAGCGCCGCAACTCACCGCACACTGATCTCCTAATACACGCGAGCGCACACACACACACGCACACACACCGCGGGGTCGGTGCACGGATGCTATCGTCTTCGAGCAGACAATCCTGCCCCCCGGTTCTTCAGTTACAGCTGTGATTAAGAGATTAAATCACTTCTAAATCTGTGCTTTATTGTGCCAGAGCACATCTTTCTCAACCTCTCTAACGGTTGGCCAGGAGTTTGCCCTCTTTTCCTGAGCCGCCCTGATTTCTGCAGCTTTGCATAGAAAATCTGTTTACATGGTGCTGCTACACCACTTTTCTTTAATTTCATCTGTGAATCAAAAAAGTTTGGACTAAAAATTCTGGTGTTCCAATTCCAGACTTTGTTCATTTTAAAGAACATACACCCTCTTTTCCATGTAACGAAGCACTGGAAACTACATCTGAAGCTATTAGAGCCAAAGCACTGGACTTAAAGCTCTCAAATGTCATTCACAATTTTAAGAGGAAGGACCTGTACATAATTTAAATATTATTTTCTAAATGGAGGTGTTAGAAGTTTGAAGTAATTCAGGCTCTTGTGTGTGTCTGTTAAACAGCCAGATGCCCTGTATGCTCGTACTTTTGCCTACGAAGCAAATGCTTTTATCAAAAGAAACTCAATGCTGCCTCCAAGCAAACTTTCCAGCACTCCTCATTAAATCCACCTCATAAAATTGTTCACTGTTCAAAATGTAAGCTATAACATGTAAAAATGCGTTAAATGTGCTCCATAATTTTGGTCTGCTGCAAACCAAATCAAACCCAATGCCTTTGCCGACGTAAAACCACTCATTTTCAGTTTTATTTGGTGCTTATTTGAATAACTATCAGTGCAGATATGAAACATCTCTCGTTCTCTAATGCTGTGCGTTTTGGAAAAATCTCTAGTGAATCTTGTCTATAGTCTGTTACTGATGTCTCTGAAATGGAACGGGATGCTAAGTCAGCAAAGCAGAGGCTTGCAGCACAATACTTACTGCCACTTACCTGTAGCAAAGCTTGCAAATCACTTTCAAAGCACACACACATTTCCTGCATGTCTGTGTGTATGATCTGTGTGCATTTGGATAAGAGGAATCAGCCCTCGCAACTCATTTCACCTTTGTAAATGCAATGCATTTTAGAGTGAAATTAGTAATATTGTTAGGCAAGACTTTATTATAATCATTTGACAGTGAAAATTGGCTGTTCTACTTCAAAATAGAGACCTGAATGTTATTTGTAATTTGGCTATTGCTTGTTTTTGTGCAATGGACCCACAAAGGTCTAAGATATGTCAATGGAAAGTAGAGCAAGTTATTTATATTTTAATGAAACATTACTAACACATTTTCATTTTCTTTATAATAACATATAGTGATGAATAATTCACAACTTAAGAGCAGGCATATGTTTTAGATGTAAATAGGGTCATTAATGATTTCATGTTGACGTAAACTGTGAATGTTTTCCTCTCTTTTTTATTGTCATTTCACAAGTGTGTCCTTTTCACAGATTTCTGGTTTCTTCACTCCAGTGACGTGTTGCTCATGTAAATAGCCAGCATTACATGCATCAGAAGGTTATTTGTTTCCCTTTCTGAATGTCGGATATGCATGGAATTGAGAAGCTCACGCGCGGCACAGAATGCAGATTCCTTTCTTTCTGAAATAAGCAGATCTCATAAGTGATGCACGTTTCCTTTTCTGTTGCTCACTATCGACACCAGCTTACAAAACATGCAATAAGACACTTGGAGCTGTATGTTTTTAGTGCCTAACCATGGTGAGATGGGTAACAAATTACTATAAGGTGCAATTAGTTAATGCAGCAGTTAGTCAGAGCAGATCAATCACAATAGACTGAGCCATCTGACCAATCAGAGCAGAGATCAATCACAACAGACTGGGCCGTCTGACCAATCAGAGAAAAGTAGACCAATCACAACAGACCGGGTCATCTGACCAATCAGAGCAGAGTAGATCAGTCACAACAGAACGGGTCATGTGACCAATCAGAGCAGAGTAGATCAGTCACAACAGACCGGGTCATCTGACCAATCAGAGCAGAGTAGATCAGTCACAACAGACCAGGTCATCTGACCAATCAGAGCAGAGTAGACCAATCACAACAGACTGGGCCATCTGAGCAATCCGAGTTGATAAAAGTTTTGTTCATTGTTACTTCATGTTAATGAATGTACTTAATAACTAATGAAACTATAAAGTGTTGTGTGCAAGCTTGTGTGCAACCTGTTGTAATTCTATTAGTATTTCTATAAAATTTACAAATATATATCAGTCAGAAGTATCATTTTTAACATAGAAGTGCATTATTAATTTCAGGTAGTTGCAAATCACATCTGACATGCAAACAAAGCATGCACAAAGAGAACTGCACAAAATGGCTGTTCCGTTACAATTTCGCAGTGATACGAGTTCACACAAAGTTAGATGTAATGGGAGAAATGTGTGGGAGAGGCCGTATCTCTGGGCTTTTTCTCAGACTTTACTGGCTCTCAGTATTTTAGCAGAGCGCCGGCACCTCTGTCTCCATGACGACTTTGCGGAAGGCACTTCTCCACTTGCTAGATCTGGCCTTGCTATTACAGCTAACACAATAGCCCATTAGAGAGCGGCTGATCGTGTGTGTGTGACTGCTCTAGCAGCAGGGATCACTGATATATATTCAGGATGGTTAGCAGGTTGGGCGTGGCTATTTTCATAAATGCTTTGTTAGTTAAATACCAACTGGAACAAGATTTGCATTTCTTGTAGGATCAGCAGTGCATGCAAGGCAGCAAAAGGAACGTTTTAGGTAAGTTGAGGCTTGTAGCTCAGACTCCAGACATAAAATATTCCATGCGACTTGTGCACAATATTCTTTTTACGTCGATTATCGATGAAGAATGGCTTAGACTTCAGTCTTACACAAGCTTTGGAATATAGTGCATGAGCCTTATGACAAAAGTTATGATACGTTTCTGGTTATTTGTTTTCATTTTTGAGTCTTTGTTACTAAATCCCTGTTGTTTAGAAAATATCAGCGAGAACATTCTTCATTATTTTGTGTTTCACAGAAGAAAGTAAGTCATACAGGTCTGGAGTGACACGAGGAGAGGAAATGATGGCAATGAGTTTGAATAGAGTCTGTTTGTACTGAATGTTCAGTTGTTCAGGCTGGATTATGTGCAGAAACTTTTATACAGAATATTTGGAGAATATATATTTATATAACATTTTATTACAATGTAAAATAGATGTTTTCTATGTGATTTTCAGCATCATTACTCCAGTCTTCAGTGTCACATGATCCTTCAGAAATCATTCTAATATGATGATTTCAAGAAACATTTATGATTATCAATTTAAGTTAATATTTTTGTGGAAATTGTCGTTCTTTGATGAATGGAAAGTTCAAAAGAACAGCATTTATTTGCAATAGAAATCTGTTGTAACATTATAAATGCCACTTGTGATCAATGTAATGCTGAATACAAATATATATTTTTTTAAAGTTAACATGTTATTGAGCAAACTCATTAATTGAAAAATGTATTAATTGATACAAATAATTAATTGATGACGTTTGATGTAGGAGTAGTGTAAGCTCAGGTGAGAGTAGATGACCTCTGACCCGACACATGACGTTTGATGTAGGATATAGGAGTAGTGTAAGCTCAGGTGAGAGTAGATGACCTCTGACCCGACACATGACGTTTGATGTAGGAGTAGTGTAAGCTCAGGTGAGAGTAGATGACCTCTGACCCGACACATGACGTATGATGTAGGAGTAGTGTAAGCTCAGGTGAGAGTAGATGACCTCTGACCCGACACATGACGTTTGATGTAGGAGTAGTGTAAGCTCAGGTGAGAGTAGATGACCTCTGACCCGACACATGACGTTTGATGTAGGAGTAGTGTAAGCTCAGGTGAGAGTAGATGACCTCTGACCCGACACATGACGTTTGATGTAGGAGTAGTGTAAGCTCAGGTGAGAGTAGATGACCTCTGACCCGACACATGACGTATGATGTAGGAGCAGTGTAAGCTCAGGTGAGAGTAGATGACCTCTGACCCGACACATGATGTATGATGTAGGAGTAGTGTAAGCTCAGGTGAGAGTAGACGACCTCTGACCCGACGCATGACGAGTGACCTCTGACCCGACACATGACGTATGATGTAGGAGCAGTGTAAGCTCAGGTGAGAGTAGATGACCTCTGACCCGACACATGATGTATGATGTAGGAGTAGTGTAAGCTCAGGTGAGAGTAGACAACCTCTGACCCGACACATGACGTTTGATGTAGGAGTAGTGTAAGCTCAGGTGAGAGTAGACGACCTCTGACCTGACCTCTGACTCAACACATGACATATGATGTAGGAGTAGTGTAAGCTCAGGTGAGAGTAGACGACCTCTGACCTGACCTCTGACTCAACACATGACATATGATGTAGGAGTAGTGTAAGCTCAGGTGAGAGTAGACAACCTCTGACCTGACCTCTGACTCAACACATGACATATGATGTAGGAGTAGTGTAAGCTCAGGTGAGAGTAGACGACCTCTGACCCGACGTATGACATCTATTAAATGGATACTATATGGATATTATATATATCTAATATGGATATTTTTCTTACAAAAACGCATGGCTTTGTTTCAGAAGGCTTTTATTGACCTCCTGGAGCTGTATGGATCACTCTTATGATGGATGGATGCTCTTTTTTTTTTGGGCTTCAAAATCTAAGGCTCCATTCACTCCCATTATAAAGCTTGGAAGAGCCAGGATGTATTTTAACATAACTCCAGCATTTAATACACTACTGACATCACAATGACATCCCAAAGATCATGAAGATTTCAGAATGAGCTTCTTAGTTGATTCATAGTATGTTGATCTCTCTTATTTCAGAAGGTTATGGAAACGTGATCTGACTCATGATCTGACTCCTCTAGTTGCGCTGGTTTATATATTCAGGGCAGTTAAAAGGTGGGGCGGGGGATATTTTTGTAAGTGCTTCATCAGGACAAAGTTGGCATGATTAGGCTGTAGTTAAAACATAATTAAAAGTGCTTAAACAGAGGCAGAACGGTCCCAGAGGAGGCGGAGAGGACCTCAGGGGGAACAGCGAGATAGTGATTAAATGAAGTCTGTGGGTTATCGAATCCGCCGCTTGAACAAAGCGATACAGCTTCCCTTCTAGTCTGTCTCTCTCTCTCTCTCTCTCTCTCTCTTCTCTCTCTCTCTCGCTCTCTCGCTCTTTGCTTCGCTCTGACAGCAAAATATATGTAATGACTGTGTTTTTTTAACCCACTTTAGTTCCCCCCGATTCTCTTCAAAAGACTGACATGGGTGTGCGAGGAGATTTCTGTCATTTATCAGCGTGAGGGAGTAAGCGAGAGAGGCCAGCCTGCCATTTTCTCCCTGTTCCATTAACAAATTACCTCCCCTCCCAATGCTGCGATTAGATGTACATCCCGAAAATTAATTTGCCTCTTAGTAAGAAAACAATTAAGTAGACTCTATTGTGAAACCCTCAATGCGTGTGTGTGTGTGTGTGTGTGTGTGTGTGTTTTCCAGGGCCTTACAGGATGAGAAATAGGAGTGAGTCACTCTGGAGTCTGATGAATGTAGGATGTGTTCGCTTGTGAAGGAAGTAAGAAGAATGGCTGTCCGCACGGATAACGCATGTAGTGCATGTGAAAGACAGAGTGACGAGAACCACGCTCATTTCACAGATAATTAGGCTCATTTTGATACATATGTATGAAAATGTAGATGCATTGTTCTTGTGCTGTGTTATCATGTATCATGGCTAAATGAACATGTTGAACTGAACATGGATTTTGTTTTGGGGTTAATATTTTCGGCTCTAAATTCAGACTTAATCATGAAGCTTTCCAAATTTCCAATAGAATTGAATCTGTGAATCAAATGAATTGAATGATTTGGATTTGGGTCCAAATTATTTGCTTAAATTAATCAAACCTTCTAACTCATTCTTTGACGGTATGTTTCAGTACAATGTTGATTATGCTATAGTTAACTGAAACTAAAACTAAAACCATAGAAAAATACACAGCAAATTACTAAAGCTTTCACATTGATAAAGAAAATATCAAATTAATTTTTTTATTAATACAATTAAAAGTATTTATTAAAATTACTTATAGAAAGTATACAAGAATTTTAACGATACTAAAATAAAATTGGCACTACACAAGTTTGTTTTGGTGCAAATTTGCATCCATAATATACAAAAAAGAGCAAAAGAGCTGGTTTATTTGTTGTCATGCTTCTGAAACGGGTAGTAAAGTGCTATTGCTTGGAATTAGTTACTCCCCAACCGCTTGTAATATAGCCGATGATGATCAGATAATGAAGAGTTATGTTTAGGCATATGTCCAGATGTGTGCTGTGTTCAGGTGTCTGGATTGCAGAGTTGAAAGTCTTCAGATCGTAGTTCATAAGCGACCTGCAGGGATTTGGATGGGGAATTGCACTGTGCGAATAACATCCTTGTGAGTGAATTTGTGCCATCGTTTTATTTACATAATTCCTTTAGTGATTGGGGTGGTAAAACAACACACTGTGCGTGCAAATAAACTGCACTATCGACGGGCTGAATTCCCCCTCAAGTGGGAAGCTGCTATTCAGAGGTGGATAGCGGGGGAAAGGACGCGGAGCTGAGAAGATTACCGCTCCGAAATCCCATCGCCCGGTGCCAAATGAAGTCAAGGGTTTGCCACACAGCAAATTTTGCTGACTCTTAGGGATTACAGACTTTAGCGGGTCCTAATGCGTCTGCTGGAGAGACGCGGCCCACCCGGCGCTCGCAGGCAATGTGTGTGTTCATTTGCTTTCACCATCTGTCAGTTTGTTGTAATTGATGATGCATCATAATCTGATGCACGGAAGGTATTTATCTAACGTTTATTAATTTGTGCACAGCTAATGTAACAATCAGGTGGTGTAGGGCGGCACGTACATGACGAGGAAAGGATGTTAATGTGGCACTGAAGTGGATGTGTTCAGGTTTTTATTTAAAGGCCGTTGTTGTTGTAATATATCAGACATGTTGCTTACAGTGAATTCTCAGGGTAGACATCCTGGATCAACGTTCTTATCAGATATTAGGGTTAAGCTTCTGGCTGGGGTTGGGAGCTTAAGCAACATTATCATTACCCTTTGGTTTGAAGAGTAGTAAATGGTTAGTAATTTGCATGCAGGTTATTGATCATCTGATTGAACTTGATCTGCTTGTCAATTTTCACAGTCAGATTTTAAACTTTCCATGTGTGCACCACGTCTCCCAGCAGTCTTTGCTTCATATTTTATACATCAATTTATAGTTGACTAGTTAAACAGCTAGTTGCACAAACATACAGGTTAGAGACACATGCAATATGCAAAAAGAGAAGTTTATTTAAAAGGAATAAGTGTGATTTGCTTGGGAACATATATGAAAATAAAATGCATTCCTGAGTTAAAGACACTCACCATTTTTATGTTTTGAAACATGAAGAAAGCACTTTAAAGTTCAGAGAATGTCTGAATGTAATTAAAGTTGTATGCATGTCTCACTATTAATTAAGTGCACATCTAATCACACAAACTCACGATATACATTCTGTATATCTTCTACGCTTCCTTTCCTGCATGTGATTATGGTGAACATAGGATATGAAACCTGCTTGATTTGTTCTTGATATGCACATTTTGGGTGGATATTGCATGTGATTATAATCATTATGCAGTGGACTTGAAAAAACACGCAGAACTCTGTTCATTCCCCGTTTCTGTATTCCACACATGTACGTCTATGCTCTATAGAATTAGAATGCTGTCAAAGTCTATTAACTCACATATAATTGTACCTTTAGGCATCACAAAAATACCTTTTACATTAATAGGTGGTTTCGTCCACATAGCAAAGCTCACGGGCTTCAACGGTATTGCTATTTTTACCAGTTTCAGTGGTGTGTGTTATTGTTTGTATACGTTTAATTATGTAACAATTCCCTCATTTACTTGCACCGATTTAGCCATTCAAATGTAGCACGAGAGTGAAAGGATGCAAGATTTGTTGCTGTGCATGACAGCGTCAGAAAGCATCTGCAAAAATTCTTTTAAACAAGATACCGTGATGCCAAAAGTAACTTAAATCATACTTAAAAATGAATGTCTGAAATGTCATTGCATCAGTTGATAAAAATTTGTCATTTCTGGTAAAGCAGACACTTTTCATTCAAAACATCCACTAAAAATCACCAGTTGAATGATGGCATTGAGCAAAAATGCTAAAGAAAAGCAAAGTTGGCATTTGTTTGATGTTTTATTATCGAATACAATGACATTCAGGCATTTTTAAGTGTGTCTAAAGTGTCCAAATGCATTTAGGGCTGCTGTTCCTCATATGATGAACATTTGTAAGCAGGATCTATGTTGGTAAACTCAAGTTCAGCTAAGTGGCTTTTAGTTTGATACTTATAGAGAGTCTTTAGTGTCCTACGTGTTGTGGCTGCTGATTTAGATCTTTTCACATCAGTGATGGAATTTACCACTATAATTACACCATCTAAAGCTTTTTGACAAGATGCCCAGAAATAAAAATCTGCACAGTGCAATAAAGAGCTGTGCGGTAGTTTCCCGTTCAAGCCTGATTTCAAAGGAGGCGTCCTGACAACTGAAGGACCCCTTACGGTCCGCTCGGGAATCCAATCGCAGGGATAACTGGGGCAGAATGCTTGTAAAGGAGTTTTGAAAAACTGCCGCTCGGTGCCTGTCGCATAAAGAAAAAACAATGCAGAGCTTCTGGATTCGATATGAGATATATACCAGAGTGGCTTGTAATATAAAAGTAGCATATTCTGCATCAAATAGGTTGGATTATATTAGATTTTGTGCATATTGAAAATATGCAATATTGTTTTTCCTTATTAAGGAATAGTTAGTCATTTCAAACCTATGTGCTTTTTTTTTTTCTTCATGTAATATGCAAGATTGATTTTTAAAGTCCCTCTGCAGTCAATCATTTTATCCCTTAAAACTCATCTTTTACTTCTCTTGAGACTCCCTGCTTCAGAGAATAGTTAATGATATGCTTAAGCCCCACCCCCTCATCACGTCTTTGGTTCACTGCAGTTTTAAAGAGAAAATTATTTTACTATGTATATTTCTATAGTGTTATATTTTTCTTATTTCTGTTTTTGTTTTCTTTTTGAAGGTTGACTGTGAACCATCATTGTATGGAAAAGAGCCAAATGAAGATTCTGCAACGTTCTACTTTTGTGTTCGACTGAAAAACAGCATATGGTTTGGACCAACATGAGGGTGAGTAAATATTAGAATTACAATAGCTTGATTCATAAAGGGGGCAGCAGATTGAGTTGTTGTCTGTGAATGTGCCAGTGTGGGAGTTTGTCTGTCTTCACAACAGCATTCAGATTCAGAGTCTTAGTGAAAAGACACTGCAAGGTGAAAAAGCTCTATAGATCTCCTTGATGTCAGTTGCAGTGCGCAGTGGAAGCCTTGTCACTCTTTTTTTCCCCACTACTTTGTTTTGCACGCCCTCTAACTCGAGGACATCAGCACGAGTGTGATTCTCAGACGCTCTGAGAGTGATTGTTGTATTGTTGCAGTGTTTATGTACTTTATTTTCCTCATGGAGCATATAATGTTCCACATTCACATTTTACAAACAAATACAGTTAGTCACTGTGAACAGTGTTGTCAGTCCATACAGATAATGTGATTGCATTTATAGTCCTAAAAACAACATCCATCCATCCATCCATCCATCCATTCATGCAATTTATTCAAATTTAAAATGTTATTTAAAAAAAGATTATGGAACAGCACCCAATTTTATTATGTCTTGCTTTCTTGCTGGTAACACTTTACAATAAGGCAATACTGTACTATTAGTTAATGTTGGTTAATGCATTAACGAAAATTAACTAACAATAAGCAAAACATTTGACATTATTAAGTGTAAAATGTGTTGCAGTATAGTAATCCTTGTTAACATTATTAAAATACAACTGTTCATGTCAGCTCAGGTCTATAAAATAATATTAACAACTTTTTTGACATTAAGATTAATTAATTCTCTAGAAGTATTTTTCATTGTTAGTTCACAATTAACCAATGTTAACAAATATAACCTAGTGCCATTTCCTTTTCCATTTCCATTTCCATTTCCCTTTCACGTTCCCTTTTCTATTCCAATTTCCCTTTTCCATTCACATTCCCATTCCAATTCCTATTCAAATTTCCCATTCCCTTTCCCTTTCCTATTACTTTTTCTATTCCCATTCCCATTCCCATTCCCTTGCCCATTCCCTTGCCCATTCCCTTGCCCATTCCCTTTCCCATTCCCATTCCCATTCCCATTCCCATTCCCATTCCCATTCTCATTTCTCTTTCTCTTTCTCTCTCTTTCCCATTCCATTTTCCATTTCCATTTCCATTTTCATTTCATTTCCCTTCCCCTTCCCCTTCCCTTCCTTCCCTTCCCTTCCCCTTCCCCTTCCCCTTCCCCTTCCCCTTCCGCTATGCAACCAGGAAAATGGCCCTAACATTTGGCCCTGGTCGCTAGTTCCTATAACTGAGTTCCTATAACTACCCTGTGCGAAAGCCAATATAGTTTGCTTTTGGAAGATTCAAAGGACATTTTGACTGAATCCCAGTTGGCATAACCCACATGACTCGGTTATCTGTTCTTACAGTATGTGAGATTAGGATTAGTCTGTCCCAAATCTGAGTGTGTTGAAGGTGCCTGGACTAGCAGATTTTTTAGGTATAAATCCATGCAAGCTGTTTGGGTTTACTTTGAGCAATTACCCACAACGCTTTGCGCTAAAGAAGAGGGGTAGTGTGTGATGGTTTCTAGCTACAGTATAACAAATAAAAGGGGTTGCCTACACAGTAGATACAGTTTTATAATGCACTGCTGCATTTCCCAAAACTCAAAATTATATGCATTCCCATCATCAGTGAAGTATGCATTTTTAGTGCATAGTAAAATGCATGATTTCAGGACATGGATCATAGTCATCATATTTTCTATTGAATCGTGATGTAATATCTGGCTGGAGAAGCCGCTCTGCTCTAGAGTATTGATTTTCTAACACATTCACAGCCTTTTGTTTTCTCTCACTTTTGTGATATTGATGGCATGGCTGTGTCTATATTTCAAGAGGTTTCAAAGGGCCACGTGAGAAAACCCCGAGTAAACCAAACATTTTTTTTGAGATTTATTTATTTAGCAGGGGTTGGAGAGAAATACAGGCACCTGTGTCCGATTTGGGAAAACCTCAAAGGTGAAAGTAAGTTAGTTTTCATGATTACTCTGCACTCATTTATGATGGCTAGAAAACACTGTTGCTGTGGAGCATTTCCCAGCCGATTTCCTTTCAAGCAGGTTTTTCTTTCCCATCTGTGGCTGTGAATTGCATTTCAGGCCATGTTCATTCTTGCAGGCACCTTTTCAGGGCATTGAAATTTGCCAGGAATCGGGAGACAGCAATGTGACTTTTAATGAATAGCTTTTATTGATCAGTGGACAAAACAACTGTTAATTACACCAGCGCAGGCATTTAATTGGCACTATGAAATAGGCCATCATGTGTCAGTCTAATAATACATGAAAAATGGAGCAGGTTTGATGGAGTTCTGCAGTGATGGAGGATGAGAATAGGCTCGGAATTCCAAGATTTGGAATTTGAATTTAATTGCCAGACAGGATGTTGAATTGGAATTAAGGTTGGTCAGTTAATTCAGCAAGCTTGCTTCCAGATTTAACATTTGATAGTTTTATTCATGGTATTTGCATGGCCCATGTTTGCATATCCCTCTATGTTACACAATATGATTTCAATGAGGAAAAAAATATTTGTGGTGTTTTTCCTGCTTAAAATAGGACACTATAACAATAGCAATAAAATTGCCTCAAGGCAACATTGTACCACAACGGACAAATTGAAACATTTGACATTTTCATGTAGAAAAAAATAAATATATTTATTGAAAACATCAATTTCTTTGACCAGACACCTGAACAAACACATTTATCCAGTTTATAATGTATTACAAATTTCATATTTAATAAAAAGTAACAATTCAAATTCTCAGGCAACGCTGTACCATCGTGGAACACAAGTATTACCAAACCATCACATCAAGTTATATCAAGTTATCATATCAAGTTATCATATCTGTCTTCATCTTCATCCTCATCTCCATCTTCGATCTCACCCTCACTCTCTCCCTGCCGGATTGTCACTATGACCTCATCTTCCTCATCACATGACACCTCATCCTCACCCTCATCAACTGGCAGTTGTGTTTTATACCTTTTTTAAGTGCTATAGAAAATGTGCAGATCATAATATGTGCAGTTATAGTATGTGAATTACTATTCTTATGCGTGCATTACAAAATCATGCAAATATGCAAATATATTTCAAGAATTCTAACTCTTTTCCTTACAAATATACAAACCCGATTCCAAAAAAGTTGGGACACTGTACAAATTGTAAATAAAAAAGGAATGCAATCATTTACAAATCTCATAAACTTACAATAGAATATAGATAACATATCAAATGTTGAAAGTGAGACATTTTGAAATGTCATGCCAAATATTGGCTCATTTTGGATTTCATGAGAGCTACACATTCCAAAAAAGTTGGGACAGGTAGCAAAAAGAGGCCGGAAAAGTTAAATGTACATATAAGGAACAGCTGGAGGACCAATCTGCAACTTATTAGGTCAATTGGCAACATGATTGGGTATAAAAAGAGCCTCTCAGAGTGGCAGTGTCTCTCAGAAGTCAAGATGGGCAGAGGATCACCAATTCCCCCAATGCTGCGGCCAAACATACTGGAGCAATATCAGAAAGGAGTTTCTCAGAGAAACACTGCAAAGAGTTTGAAGTTCTCATCATCTACAGTGCATAATATCATCCAAAGATTCAGAGAATCTGGAACAATCTCTGTGCGTAAGGGTCAAGGCCGGAAAACCATACTGGATGCCCGTGATCTCTGGCCCTTAGACGGCACTGCATCACATACAGGAATGCTACTGTAATGGAAATCACAACATGGGCTCAGGAATACTTCCAGAAAACATTGTCGGTGAACACAATCCACCGTGCCATTCGCCGCTGCCGGCTAAAACTCTATAGGTCAAAAAAGAAGCCATATCTAAACATGATCCAGAAGCGCAGGCGTTTTCTCTGGGCCAAGGCTCATTTAAAATGGACTCTGGCAAAGTGGAAAACTGTTCTGTGGTCAGACCAATCAAAATTTGAAGTTCTTTTTGGAAAACTGGGACGCCATGTCATCCGGACTAAAGAGGACAAGGACAACCCAAGTTGTTGTCAGCACTCAGTTCAGAAGCCTGCATCTCTGATGGGATGGGGTCGCATGAGTGCGTGTGGCATGGGCAGCTTACACATCTGGAAAGGTTCCATCAATGCTGAAAGGGATATCCAAGTTCTAGAACAACATATGCTCCCATCCAGACGTCGTCTCTTTCAGGGAAGACCTTGCATTTTCCAACATGACAATGCCAGACCACATACTGCATCAATTACAACATCATGGCTGCGTAGAAGAAGGATCCGGGTACTGAAATGGCCAGCCTGCAGTCCAGATCTTTCACCATAGAAAACATTTGGCGCATCATAAAGAGGAAGATGCCACAAAGAAGACCTAAGACAGTTGAGCAACTAGAAGCCTGTATTAGACAAGAATGGGACAACATTCCTATTCCTAAACTTGAGCAGCTTGTCTCCTCAGTCCCCAGACGTTTGCAGACTGTTAGAAAAAGAAGAGGGGATGCCACACAGTGGGAAACATGGCCTTGTCCCAACTTTTTTGAGATGTGTTGATGCCATGAAATTTAAAATCAACTTATTTTTCCCTTAAAATTATACATTTTCTCAGTTTAAACATTTGATATGTCATCTATGTTGTATTCTGAATAAAATATTGAAATTTGAAACTTCCACATCATTGCATTCTGTTTTTATTCACAATTTGTACAGTGTCCCAACTTTTTTGGAATCGGGTTTGGACTATATTTGTTTGCAGGTTTGCACTATATTTGATTCCAATATGGTACAATGTTGCCTTGAGGCAACACACAGTTTTTTGTTATTTACTCTAAAACATTTGATGATATATAATGTAAAGTTCTTGAAAATATTTCTTTACATACCAGTGAAGGTGACTCATATTTTTTGTGGGTGATTAACTGGACGGAAATGAGTGAAAAGGGCACTTTTCTTTGGAGAAAATATGGAACCATGTGACCTGTGCACATGTGCTGAAACAGGACACAAAATCATTACCAGTAAAAGAAATGGACACAGTGACCCCATAGACTTCAACGGAGAAAAGTGAAGTCAATTAGAAGCACTCACTTCCTGATGGCTGAGCATACTGCACAGCCTTAGACTGAGCTTGACCACGTAGATGTGACGTGAGCAACCTGTCTGACAGTTGTAAGTCCTCTAGTAGTTGTCTCTTGCAGAGATTTTGGCTCTCTATGGGCTTCTCCCTTGACTTTATCAGACTTTATGCCTCCATGTACCCCTGATTGCCTCATAGACAGTAAAAGATTGCCTGCAGGTTTCTCCTCCTGTCTATACGGGTCTATACGATAATTTCTCCACTGTGCGACAGAGAGTCGTGTGGTTATGACGCAATTGTTAGCCTATTTTTATAAAAACAGCTTCTACGGGGCGATAGTGTAAGATACAAGGTAATGGAGTCGTGTTTCTTTAGAAATAAACAATGGACAAATGGAGTCTTTAAACGACTCAGATGTAAAGCTATTCGAGTCAATGGAATGCTAACAGCTGGTGATGGCTTGGTTAGCAATGGCTGCCCCTATGGAAGATACGCTTTCTGGGTGCTGGATTACCCCCTTGCACAAAATGGACCCCTGTGGGTCATGTAACCAATTGTTTTGCACTTTCATTGATTAGTATTTGAGTTCTTCTTTCCTGAGATAGGTTTGAACAATAAATTGGTGTTTCATTTTATTAAAAATAAACTAAAATAGACTATGTTGCCTGGAGGCAACACCGTACCATAGAGGATATGAAATATTCCCTATCTTTTAAAAATTCTTTTATTTTGTTATTAATACTAAATTTACATGATTATATGGTTATCATTTTTGTATTTGCAATTTTTATTGACAGAATTTGAGTATTCTGGGAAAGTATGGGTTCTTCTAACACGGTTATGTAAAATGGTTTTGTTAATTTATTAACTTTTTATATTCATTTAATTAGTGTTAATTTATGAAACAATAATAATAATATAAATGAAATATTAATTTCTGTATAATAGCAAAAAACAGCAATAAATATTTGTTAATTGGTGTCTAATTTTGTCTTGTTTTCCAGTAAAAATATAAAACAAGATAAATCTACTGTATTTGAGAAGTTATTGTTTCATATATATATATATATATATAGGTTAAAGAGGTTTACTGAAAACAACACAAAATGCTGCTTTGGTTTATAGAAATGTCTATAATATTTAAAAACTGAATATTAAAATAATCTAATATTTCAGTGTAAATTATTATATTTATTAAAATCATTAAATGGATGCAAAAACAACAAATATTCTTAATTGGTATCTGTAACAAAGTCCACTGAGAGGCAAGTTTGCTGAACCCAAGTGCAGATTAATCAAACTCAAAATCCAAACATAAAACAAAGGCTTGGCAAAACAAAAGACTTGGCTTGGCTTAACAATCCTAGAAACAAAGACTTGGCGTGGCTAGACATGAAATTCACCAACAGCGGGTTACAACATTAATACAAGACGAGGACACATGGCAGACATGAGGGCTTAAATACACTGAGACTAATACTAGACAAGGGACACCTGTGAACAATGATCAAACAATGAACCATTGACAACATGACAACAGAACACAGGACACGGGAGCACATGGCAGGATCACATGAGGGCATGGAGTCACATGACAAGACCAGGAAGTGCATGGCAGTGAACAAAGCAGACTAAGGGTGCGTTCCATTCAGCCGTAAGTGGACTTCACAGGGTATTCTGCCATCTTAAGTGAGCGAACATGTTCAGTTCAAAGGGTACTGCAAAGAGTTTACGTATGCATCAAATATTCATAGTTATTATACAAACTAGAGTATTTATGAATGGTTATGGCAATAACCGTTACATTCACATATTATATTTTATGAATATGTAAACAAAGTAAAAGTGTTGAGAAGCAGCTGAGCGCTGTCATTTTTTAAATATTTTACTTTATTTACCTCAGGAATTTATACATAGTTAACCAAATCAAAATGTATTTTCATATTGAATGACAGGTGCAGCTTCAAATACAGGTATAAAGTCAATACAGGTATATGTAAACTAATAAAACTAATGGACAATTATAGATGCATACTGTGTGTTTTGTAAATGTATATGCTTATTATATAGTTTTAAATTTGAAAGTAAAGTAAATCACAATATTGATTTATGTTATATCATAATCTATGTGACCCCATCTTTGCCTTTCTTTAATTATTCTCTTCCTAACTCACCTGCAGCTGAATAATCATAATAATAATAATAATAATAATAATAATAATAATCATAATCATAATAATAATAATAATAATAATAATAATAATAATAATAATAATAATAATAATAAAAAGTTTAGTGAGATTTATTCTTTTATTTATATATATATATATATATATATATATATATATATATATATATATATATATATATATATATATATATATATATATATATATATATATAATATGTATGTGTGTGTGTATAATTTACATTTACATATAATTTACATTTACATTTACTTAATACATAATTTATATTATATATAAATATAATTTTTTTATAAAAATATAAAATGTTTCTTAAATATATTTATGCATGTGTGTTTATACACACACACACACACACACACACTATATATATTTTTAATTTTTTATTATTATTATTTTTATTTATTTACATTTTTATTTAATATTTAACACTGAATATTAAAATCATCTAATATTTGTTTTATGGAAATACCTCACCCCATATGCTTTGAGTATGATAAAGTTTATGAGTAATTCCTACTGAAAATTAAATGTATGTGTAACTATACAAAAACAGCAGCAACATGAGTTATTTTCAATCTAATTTAATTACAATTTAATGACTGCTTTCTGCATCCTGTTTTCCACTTCGATTCAAATTCAGGAACTGAACTGGAATTTAGCAGAACTGAATGGAGCACACTGACTTCTATTTTTCCCCGTCTTTTTCTCGTGTGACTTGTTGGTTTTATGACACGTCTAGATGAAGGCGATGAGCGTTGCTAACGAGCCGCAGGTCTGTCAGAACACACTGACCGCAGCAGGGGGTCTGCACCCACATCTGGAGACGCAGCGCTCTGATTTATCTGATCTGCTGTTTGCTTTTAATTTGCGATTGTCATTCATCTGTCTGCGGAGCGGCTTACGGCCTCCACAGCTGACTCCATGGGGATGAATCTGTCTCTCTCACGCGCCAGCAGACAGACAGGCATTTCTCTTTATTTACTTTTGATGCTTCACACTTCCAGACCGTCAGTGCGCTGCAGCGGAGAGCACGATAACAGTGATTAAATGTAATCAAAATGGCACTTGAACGCTGTGTCGGTTTCTTTCGGACATCTGTAAACTCGCAGAGATCTTGATGGAAATGCAAAGATAATTTGAAGCTTGAACTGCCGCTCGTATTAATCTCACATGCACGAGAATGATGAGAACAGCCAATATGCAATGCGTCATCTGCCGTACAGCTAAAAATTTATATTCATCCCAAACTGGCCTGTTCTGAAAAGTCTCTAGCGTTTGTTGCGTAACAGCTCGAACCCTACTGAGTGTTAATGGCCCGGAAGAATATTGGTTTTTACACTTTTATGTGGCGTGTGAAGCATATCGTACATCACTGCACTGAAATTTATATCCACAATAAAGAGGAGATGTGTGCCTAACAAATGATCGAAGTCACTCTTGAGGAGATTTGTCTGAAGCGCCTCAGGCCTGCTGTCGTCTCCAAATGGAGCAAAGTTCTTTAGACTTGATGTGTGATGTACATCCAAGATGAACCGCCATGTAGTCATTTTACTGATTTATGGAAGGCGTAATTGACTGTTATGTGTGATTTTGTGGGTGTATTTATTTAGTTTTGTATGATTTGATCATATTACTGTGACGGTGGAAGGGTGAATCCATCAAAACTGATGTGGAAGTGATTTGAGAGCATAATCATATTCTCAGGTCTATGTAGGCTAATCAGAAAAAAAAGATCATTTTGGTGACATTTTCCCATGCACTACCATGGTTTTCACATTATGTGATTTACACCACCATTCAAAAGCTTGGGGTCAGTCGTAAAAAATATATTGATCACTAAAGTGACACTGAAGGCATTTATACTATTGCAAAACATTTTTATTTCAGATAAGTGTTGTTCCTGAAAAACAAAAACTTGAAGCACAACTGTTGTCAACATTGATAATAATCATAAATGATTCTTGAGCAGCAAATCGTCATATCAGAATGATTTCTGAAGGATCATGTGATCATGTGTCAGAGCTTATGTTAGCAGCTCTGATTACCTCACGCTGACACACACTGAAAATATCAGAAACTGTTCATCCTTTTCTGTTCGGACAATGATGAGAGACTCAAGAAGAAGAGACAACATGTAGAATGAGACAGGACGTTTCTGAATGGTTAGTTGATGCATTTATGAGTTAACTATCTTCAAGTCATTGATTAGCATGTTCTGTCATGATAATCTATTAACCGCTGGTGTGGGAACTGTTGTAAGATGCACAGAACCAGAGAATATCTGCTGCATGAAGAGAGAACAGTATATAGTTTAGTTTAGTTTAATTACGGTTATAACTTATGTTTTCATCTTGCTTTTATGACATGCTATTGCATTTGTATTCGTACTGCTTGAGCAGACTCTTAAATGTGCTCGACTACAACAACTCTTCCTCTTCTCAACATGGCCTTTGTTGTGTGTTCCCAGGGGCGGGGTTTATGTACATTTTTGGAATAAGCTCATTGTAGTCCCTACCAGCCGTTTGTTGTAGTTCTTAAAAAGAGATTTCTTTAAAAGAAAATATCTCCCTTTGCTTTGAACTTTGAGCGTTGTAACTTTGCAGATGTTGTTTATGCTCAAAAAGCAACATTACACATGAAATCATAATCAACCATCCCTTTAACCAAATTAACGGCTTTTTGTTCAGTATGTTGATTTTTAATTTTTTTTTATGAAACTTATCCACATTCAAGTGTTGATAAAAAGAATGTATGAAGAATGCATGTTGTTGTTTAATTGCAGAGGCTCTGCTATTTCCTTTGATATATTGCATGTTCAGATATTCATATAACACAATATTCTGAGAGCCATGAAAGTTTCATGAAAATGATTTAAAAAAAAAAAAGAATGCTGAAACTGCCTGACAACTTTTTCTGTGGATCTGCTTCGACGGAAAACTTCCATAACTGGCAGATTTGAAGAAAATTCCTGTCGTTTGGCAAATAAATAAATGATGGACAGTTACATACATTTACCAGCATTTTATCATGTAAGCTTTATGGTGCACCTCAAACAAGGGAATTTATAGCCAGTTATAGTGTTAATGTTAATTGGCAAGTCCATGAATGGCTTGGGTATGCAGAGCATTCATAGCTTATATGGACCGCACACACCTGATTCAAGGTCAACTTTGACTTATCTGCCCTTTTGCCTTTTATTCATGACATTCCTGTCGTTGCATCACGTGTTAGCTTGCTTACTGATAAAATGCATGTTGCATTATGGATGTTAGAGTGTAAAGTACGAGTGCGCTGAGTAAACAGCAATCAAACGAGCTGCTTCTGTATTCTGCATCTTTCAAACACACGATAACATCCACAGATAACTGAGGCTGTGTGCAATGCTCCGAAATGAGTTTAAAAACGCCCACTGAGACGCTTTACATCTTATTGGCGCACTGAAAAATGCTGCTTGTGCGGCTCTTCCCAACATGCTACTCCATCAGACTTTTGACTCATCTGTACCGCAAAACAGCAGCAGTGATACAGTCAAGACAGCGTTTTCCTAATGCTTTTGTCAGTTACACAATTTGGTCCCGGAAAGCGTGTTCTTCTGACTGCGCGCTAATGAAAATAATCCGTCAAGCTTTCATCCTAAAGGTTAGATTTGGGACTATCCCGAGGTGCTGTGGCTGAAATGATCCCAATTCTTCATCCTGTGTTAGTATCTAATCTGAGGAAGGCCTCATTAGCCGCCTCATGTTTACCCTCACATTTCCAGAGGAATCAGAAGACATTAGCAGAGACAGTCCCTGTGCTAAGAGTAATTACCAGGCCTATAACACACACCTGTAATTCCTGTCGTCTGCTGCCAAGCGCCGTTTTGTGTATTCACATCACATCTCTTACAATCTGCCAGACTCGCCTTTGCAGCAGAAATATGCCAGGATTAAACTGTATCCGTTAAAAATGTAGCAGAACTATCGTGTGCTGCTTTAGCCGGAGGGATTGTTCTAGGACTTTCTAAGCAACGCAGCAGAAAGGGAACAGAATAGGGTCTGTTCTTCTTTTCAACAAGTGATCAGAGGAAGGACGTGCTTAACCTTCAGAAAATATCTGGAGGTCAAGTTGGACCGTTTTATTTTTCATTTATGTTAGCCACCTTATTTTTAACTCTTTCTCCGCCAGAGTTTTTATTTTTTAATTTTTAAATATATATATTATAACAGCCAGTTTCAGCATTTGTGATCCTTTTCACAAAACATTCATGGCCCCCAGAATATTTTGTTTTATGAATATATGAACATGCATCATATCAAAAGAAAGAACTGAGAGAGAGAGAGAGAAAAAAATATTCTTTTTTATCAACACTTGAACGTGGGTGGTTTTCATTTAAAAAAATCAGTTTTTGTCTAAGACTACATCCTGATGGGATTCAAAGTGATGATCAAAAAACAGACAGTGTGGATGGAATCCATCAACACCCCTAAAGCTTCACAGTCGTTTCCTCTTCTTCCTCTTTCTTTCAGTAACATTAGTAACAGCTGTCCTGTACATTCAGTAACAGCTTTCCTGTAGCTCAAACTAAGAGTGTGGTGCTAGCAACACCATGGTCATGGGTTCGATTCCCAGGGAAAGCAAGAACTGACAAAAATATAAAAATGTATACCTTGATGCAACATCGCTTTGGATAAAAGCGTCTGCTGAATGTAAATGTAAAACATTAGGCAGGTTTGATTTATGTGCATTTACTGTCTGATGATCGCGTAACGTGCGTAAGCAATGCTTTTATCTCTTGTTTCTGCTTCTTCACTTGCTTTTGGATCTGGATATTCTGTCCTATTTCAGAAGATGTGTAATAGCGCATACACATAACTACCGCATAACAGTGAAAACATAGATTGCCGGAAAATTCCGTCAATAGCGGGGAAAGCATTAACGGAACATTGTGTCCTAACCGGACCAGATACGCAATAAAGCGTAGGTTTTTTTTTTTTTTTTTCATGTTAATAAAAGTTTTTCTCCTTGCCAACCACGATGGAGACTCACGCAGATTCTATTTTAGAAATGGTTTCTATTTTTCTGCGACATCACGGCTGGAGCAATAACATAAAGTAATGATCTCAGGCAAGGATGATCTCAGGTTATGTTTATGTAAAAGCAACAATGGATAATTCACCTCAGATCTTGAAATTAAACAAATGGAAACAAGCACGTTCAAACTGTGAGAGTGTATTCTAAAGCCCTATTCGCACGGATTAGGATTACGCTGCATTCACACGGGGCATCAGCGCCAACGCTTGATGGAGGGCGTGTCTGAGGCTTGTGCTGACACGACCGCCATAGTGACAACAGCCCAAGCTACTTTTCCAGTGTTGCATGAATGCAATTGGCTAGCGTTGTGCTAGGGCATTTGCATAGGCGATCTGATTGGCTGACGCTTGTCGCTGGAATCGGATCGCATTGCGTCTGGTTAGGACACGGTGTGAGGTGTGCGGTCATTTGTTAATTGAATGCTTTCATCGTCAGTCATTTATAGTTATTTTTAGCTGTCCAAAACAGCTTACCTCCACTTCAGGATGGATAAAGGCTAAGTGTTACCTAACCTGTTACCTAAATTTGGGATGTGAATACAGGTTGGGTAATAGGGTTACAGACTGGGCCTAAATTAATTCACCACTCAGTAGGAACTCACTCTTTTGGGACCATTTGTTGGGAAAAATGTATTTCAATTTAAATGGTTATTAATTTATTTATTTGTTTGCACTTTATTTCAATAGTCCACTTTAGAAATTTGACTATAAGTAACTTTAAAACTACTTTGTCAGATAACTCTCATTAGAATATTAGTAGACTTAGGTTAGTAGAATAAGTTGGCATATAGTTGCAAAGTTACTATAGTTAGTAGAATGTCTAAAGTGGGCTATCAAAATAAAGTGTTTATTTATTTATTTATTTATTTATTTATTTATTTATTTATTTATTTATTTATTTATTTATTTATTTATTTATTTATTTTTATTTATTTATTAAACCAATTAAGTGAGTAATGAGATATTTCTATTTCTGGAAAGTGCTAAACCTTCTCAATTAGGTTCTCCTCTCTCACAGAAATGTAAGAATTCAGTTTAGGTAATTTACAGTTACGCCTGTGAAAAAAAGAAGCATTTAAGTGATAATGTTTTGAGAAAGGTGTTTATTATTTTATGTCATGTTAATTTGACCTGCAGTAAGAACATTTTAATAAAGTAATATGCCAGGTAAAACAGTTGCTAAACTATCAACATCTTGCGTGGCATAATGTCAGTTCACACAGAAAATCATTTTGACTCTCGTTAAAAAAAAAGAAAAAAAGAAAAAAAAGAAATGTGCAGTTGGTATTATTATGATTATTATGAGAGCTCTTCTATGATTTTTTTCCTGAAAGCATGTTTTTATTTGAGCTGTAAAGTTGTCTGGATGTGCTGTAGGTGGATGAACTGCTGGTTAAATGTCATTCCTGCGGGTGGATTCTTCTGGATGTGAAATGCAGTTCTCTTGTATTCGTATGCATATTATGCAAAGGTTACAGTGTTTACTGGCTTTGCACGGTCACGACAGGAGTTCAGATACTGAATATTGCACAGACAAGGTTAGTAAATAGCTTTATAATATTAGTCTCATATTAATATGTACAAGTCAGTGTATTTTAATGTTTATGGGTGCATTTTCCATCCATCCATCCATCCATCCATCCATCCATCCATCCATCCATCCATCCATCCATCCATCCATCCATCCATCCATCCATCCATCCATCCATCCATCCATCCATCCATCCATCCATCCATCCATCCATCCATCCATCCATCCATCCAGTTTGTTCCATGTTGTTCTAATTCGGAAGTCTGTCATTTTCCCAGTGGAATCCGAAAGGACAATTTTGATGAATATTCTTACAAATGACATCATAAAAAAGCACCATGAAAAAGTATGAGTAACAGACCAAACTGAAGCCTGTCATTACCGGTATATGAAAAGAGCTGCAAAAAGATCCTCAGAGCATCTTGTTTTGTGTTTCACAGCAGAAGAAAGTTATAAGGTTTTGGAACAACATGAGGATGAGTAAATGATGACAGAATGATCGTTTTTGAAAAAGTTATTTCTTTAAAAAGGAATGTATATAGTTTGCAGTCAAGCTAAAGGAATTTTAACACACTTTAAAGCATGTGGCCATTATAAATAAGACATGAAAAGAGGGACTTTTTTTATTTAAAGGACTGAGGAACTCTTGTTTGCTTTGGTGTGTAACTTCAGCGGCGCTCGGGCAGGCGCTCTAATGAGAGCAGCAGTCGAGAACACACTGCTCTCATTGCAGCATGATAAATGGTCAGCGCTGCGGTGCTGTGTATGTGAGCGCATGTAAACCAATATCCTCCTGCCTCGCTCTCTCCAGTGGGGACTCTGCTGCAGGTTTGGACACATCATTACAAACAATGATTTGTTTTATTTTGCAGCGTGTGATCTAGTGCTGCCTTGCATCTGGCGCCGTGTGTATCCACATCGGCACGCTCAGATCTATGGAATATTCATTCCGGAACAAACAGGAGCCACAGAACTGGGAAGTATTGTGCTATTATAGCAGCGACAGCACGGCATGACACAATTATTTGAGCATATAACATAAACATTTTATGCTACAATGCAGAAATCATCAGTGCTTCTCAACTAGTTTTGCTTCAACACAGTACCAAAAATATTTACTAAAGTAAACTATAATGTCCTTAAAATCAAAATATTAATATTGTTATTAGAGGCCAAGCACCTAAGGTGTGTAGGCCTATTGTATCCATTGGCCTTCCTCTTCTTCTTCTATTTCTTCTTCTTCTTCTTCTTCTTACGCTCTTGAGTCTATGGCAGTCCATAGAGCCGCATGTTAAAAAGTTATGAAATTTGGCACACTGATAGAGGACAGTCTGAACTGTCACCATAGCAAATTTGGAGTCTCTAACTCAATCCCTCTAGCGCCGCCAACTGTCCAAAGTTGCACTCATGTTTATGCTAATAACTTTTGAACTGTAAGGGCTAGAAACAGAATAATTTTCTCTCTTATTCCTTGGCTCAAGACCTCCTAGGACCATGCAGACAAAAAGTTATGGAATTAATTTCGATTCATCAGACTGTTCTCGAAAAACGTGCAAACAAAGAGCGATCCAAAATGAATATGTGGCTATATCTCCGCAACGCTTTAGCGAATTCTGACCGAACTTGGTGTGTGTTATGAAAATCATGACCTGAGGTTACATGCACAGTTTCAGTGCAGTGCCACCTAATGATCAGGAGATGTGAAAAATGGCTCTTTTTGCTTATAACGATTTGGCCAAAAATCATAGAACATGCTGAGTCAAACAATACCCAATTTTCCCATTTTGGACATCTGCCATTTTTAATTTTGGCATAAAATGCCATATTTTATGAATACGTTGGTGTATTGTTATGAAACTCTGTATGTCTTCAGCACCATGCACTGAAGGTACTCAAAAAGTTTCTGGGCAGCGCCACCTTGTGGTCAAAAGTTATGAAATTTCCAAAAATGCTAATGACTTTTGAGTAAATTAGCCTATTGTAATAATTCCTTGGGTCATGCTGAGAACACAGATACCAATTTTGCCATAGTCGGCCAAACTTCCTGTCCGCCATTATTATTTTCTTTAAAAACTCCTCCTAGACTGTTTGTCTGATTTTCACTAAATCGAGTCCGATCATCTTCAGACCATGCTGGCAAGTCATGGATTTCATGTCATATTGAGACCAAACTTTGTCACCTTACTCTGACCACACCACATCAGTTTTATAACAACACCACCTACTGGTCGAAAGTGATTAAGCCATTAAATCACATCACCAGTGATTTGCTGCTTGCAGCTATATTTATTATTATTATTATTAATTAAGCCAATAATTCACTGTACACATCATCATCGACAAAAACTGTATTTATCTTCACTTCGAGTGAACGTGTATTTATTTTAGTCTGGGGCATATTGTATTTTAATAATTGTTTTTGAGGATGAGGGCGTCATACACTGGCCATGTTGGCATCTGTCTTTTACTTAGTTTCATTGGACAACATCTAAAGACATGCTTCTGTAAGTATTTTTCATTGTTTCAAAAAACAATTTGACCACTTTTAGCACATCTTTTACTGTTTCACGATAGTCTAACAAGCTGTATTTTCCAGTAGGGATCATATTCTAGTCTCTCATGTGGTGTTGTGTTGATATTCTGCTAAAATATTCAAGGCACAGCTGCGTTATCGTGAATCAACGTCTTGTGTTTTCTTAAAGCCAAGAATGAGATATGAAAAGAGACTTTCAATCTTTGCACCTGTAGTTTTTATTAACTGTGATTTCTAGCTGGGGAAATAGAACTATTAGCATTCATGAAATGATAAGAAATGAAATAACCGGGCTGCATAAAAGTAACGCTGAATGCATAGACATGTCCACTTGCATTATTTCAGCATCATTCAAAGCTTAAGCACAAATTTCCTCAGCGGTTGTTGAACAAAACTGACGTCCGTGCAGAAGTAAAGGTGAGTGTAGACATTGCTAATCTGTTGCTTTTAGTTCCCACCACGTTATCTTTAAGGCCCTGTTAATTGTTTGTGCTCGCCAATCTAACACACTCGTTAATGCGATCAGATGCGAGATTGTAATACGGTGCTGAGCGCTTGTCGGTACGTGCCTGTGAAAGTGCGGCGAGAACGGCCAGCGTAAATTAAATTAGGGCCCTTGCGAAATTTCTGAGCGTGCTCATTGGCTGTGGCTTTTGTTGTGTTGCGTCTGACCTTGACCTAGTGAAGATTAATGTAACAAGACAGGGTGACGCTAACAGGGGCTTGTTCTCATGCGGCACACAGACTGTGTACACACACAAATCAGTGTGTAATGGACAAAGCAGAAGCGTCATAGTCGTGGATAAGCACCATTCTGGCTGCTGTCAGCGCATGTGGGGTTTATGGGCCTTGAAGGCACAGAATGTGGCCACTGGAACTAGTAAACGGCTAGTGGACTATATACAGACAACAGTAAAGTTTTGTTGGTTTTGACCATATGCTCTTAACCATGATTTATTTATTTATTTATTTTTATCTTTAGGGCTATTTTTAGGGGCCTATATAAGGCTGTGTGGGTGAATCTCAGAATAACATGTGCAGGTCACAATTTACCCTTTTTTCATGGCATTTCAAGACATTTTCCCCACTATTCTCATACTATAATTTGTATATTTTTAGATTTGATGTTGTTTTTATTTTTATTAATTTATTATTATTATTATTATTATTATTATTAGTAGTAGTAGTAGTATTACATTAGATCAATGAACATTAACATTTGTAATATTAAGAATATTAATGTAATTTAATATTAATATAAATATTTATAATTATAATTTATTTTCTTTAAATTAGTTTTTTTAAATATTTTTTTCTTTGGTTTCTGGGATGAAATATGGGCATGTTTGCTTGAATGTCACATGACATATTTCCTAAAATTCTCTTTCCTTATATTTTAATGTTTTATATATTTGTATTCTCTCTCTCTCTCTCTCTCTCTCTCTCTCTCTTTTTATTTTTACAATAGATCACATTATTTATTTATTTATTTATTTATTTATTTATTTATTTATTTATTTGTTTGTTTGTTTGTTTGTTTGTTTGTTTGTTTGTTTGTTTCATCATTCTTTATTTCTTTGGAATGGTTTTAAATAGTCCTTAAAATATAATTTAATATGACCTGGTCGTGTTTTGATGGGTTTTGTGACATTCGGGTGTTTTTAAACTGACTTAAAGCAGCTAATTAAAGTGCTCTGTCTGAATGTGAGAATTAATTCAGTTTGCTTGTCAATTATGAATCAGTATTTCTTTCTATCCATTACAAAAAGTGCTGTGGCCATATGCATCTGGTATTTGTTAACTATTTTTCATTTGCCATTATGAAAGCTGCTTTGCTTTGCCGAGAGGTCTTGTTAAGCCTTTTCTTCATCTAACAATGAGTGTTTGATACTGTAGCTTGCATGTCTTTGCCAGTCCCTGACACTTATTTTTATTTTCCATTGTCTCTATTTCAACCTCTCCTGAGTTACAATTACAGCATCTGCTCTAGTTCCAGTTTTGCCTGATGCTTCTCCCCAAACTTTGTGAGGATGATGGTTTCTCTGTAATTTCCATAGCAGCCTTTAAGGGCCCTTCATAGCCTGACCCTTCCTTCAGTCCTCCTGTGACCCCCATCAGTTCCCTCCTTTTTCATATTCCTGCTTCTCCACTGATTTGATTGACGTCTGAACAAGCCCAGATGAGAAGACAGTCGCTTAGTTGGGAGAACTTGGAGGACTTTTGGACAGCTGTGGGCAAACGAAGCAGGTAATACATGCGGTTTGAGTCCTGTGCAGTTTATTAAGATGTTTTTATTAATCCATCGTTCTATCTATCATCCATCTATCCATCCATCCATCCATCCATCCATCCATCCATCCATCCATCATTCTGTCTATCTTTAATCCATCAATCCATCCATCCATCCATCCATCCATCCATCCATCCATCCATCCATCCATCCATCCATCCATCCATCATTCTGTCTATCTTTAATCCATCCATCCATCCATCCATCCATCCATCCATCCATCCATCCATCCATCCATCCATCCATCCATCCATCCATCATTCTGTCTATCTTTAATCCATCCATCCATCCATCCATCCATCCATCCATCCATCCATCCATCCATCATTCATCTATCCATCCATCCATCCATCCATCCATCCATCCATCCATCCATCCATCCATCCATCCATCCTGTCTATCTTTAATCCATCCATCCATCCATCCATCCATCCATCCATCCATCCATCCATCCATCCATCCATCCATCCATCCATCCATCCATCCATCATTCCATCCATCCATCCATCCATCCATCATTCTGTCTATCTTTAATCCATCATCCATCTACCGTTCTATCTATCATCCATCCATCGTTCTATCTATCATCCATCCATCGTTCTATCATCCATCCATCCATCCATCCATCCATCCATCCATCCATCCATCCATCCATCCATCCATCCATCCATCCATCCATCCATCCATCCATCCATCCATCCATCCATCCATCCATCCATCCATAATTTTATTGATTTTGTAAATGTAAATAGTTTTTTTATAGTTAACTATAATAACCCTGTTAAGCATTTGGTAGACACTTTATCCAAAACGACTTACATTGCATTTTTTGCAAGATATTATCAGTTCATGCATTCCCTGGGAATCGAACCCATGATCTTGGCGTTGGTAATGGCATGCTCTACATTTTGAGCTATTGTCATTATATTTCCCCCGCTCTCTAGATCACTGCAATGCCAGTTGATTTTGCAGTAAAATTAGAGAATGAGATCAAATCAGGAAGTTTATTTTGTTGTTTGGAGAAATTCCCTCTCTGCGTTCGGTCTCGTTTGTGCTCCTTCCAGTCTCTCTGTAGATCTGCTATACACTCTTTCTGGAGATAATTTGTTAAATTTTCTAAGCCGCTCTATCCCTCCATCTTCTCTCTGACATCACTAACTGCTCAACAAAGGACCTAATGAAGCAGAGGAGAAGGAATATTTGCCCGGTAATTAAGAAGAATGAAAAGAGGCGACACGGAGGTTGTCACGTGCCCTGTAATTGTCCTTTACTCTATGAGGTCCTCTTTAAAGTTCTTTTCTCCTGTTCACCCACTTCTTGCCCCATTACTTCATGCATTTAATTAATGTGAGACGAGCGCCACTGTGAATGTCAAGTTGGTGCTGTAGCCACTCTTTTTGCTGTCAAACGATAGCAGCGTTTGGTCCACATCTTTCCACAGGCTTTACATTATCTGCCGTTTTGACGGAATTTGTTGCATGTTTGTTTAGGTTGAGGGACGGATGAAAGGTCCACTGACAAAGGGATGTGTGGCCCTTCATATGAAATTAATTATTTTTGGAAGAGCCTATTCAGAGTGTAATTCCATCAGATAGCAGTTGAGATGTTGAGAAATATCGCTCAATTCAAATGGAAACAAATTACTTTGTTCTGCACAACAATGCCCTCTATTTCTGAAGAGATTGCTTTTGGGAAGCTGTTTTTAATGATTCCCAAAGGAAGGCAAGCCTTTGTGAGCTATCATTATTATTTGCAATCGATCTCCAAAAACATTTTTTCATGCTTTCAGTTTGTACATCCAAATGTCAGTGTGAAATTGACCCTTTTAATGTTCTTTTTGGTGTGTGTTATTCCAAATTAAAAAGGTATTTTTGTCTTAATAATCTTTCATCAACAATTAAAGTCTCACTGAAGTGTCTTGAAACATGCAGCATTATTCAGTGTGTTGATGTAATTCCCACTGAAACAGGAAGAGAGGGTGGGGCATATTGAACAGCTCCTCCCCTTTTTTAAAACATCCAATAGCATTTAGCTTATATCACAGCTTGTCCACATGATCCGCTCTGTGCCGTCGTGTCTCTGCACCATCTTGATCACATGATCCGCTCTGTCGGGGTTTGCGTGACACTGGAAACCAGACTTTATTCACCCCAATGGAGAGCTTATTTACAATGTCTGAATCATTCCCTATCCCCTATATAGTGCACTGTCTGATCGTTCCCTATCCCCTATATAGTGCACTGTCTGATCGTTCTCTATCCCCTATATAGTGCACTGTCTGATCGTTCTCTATCCCCCATATAGTGTGCTGTCTGATCGTTCTCTATCCCCCATATAGTGCACTGTCTGATCGTTCCCTAGTCCCTATATAGTGCACTGTCTGATCGTTCTCTATCCCCCATATAGTGCACTGTCTGATCGTTCTCTATCCCCCATATAGTGCACTGTCTGATCGTTCTCTATCCCCTATATAGTGCACTGTCTGATCGTTCTCTATCCCCCATATAGTGCACTGTCTGATCGATTTCTCTATCCCCTATATAGTGCACTGTCTGATCGTTCTCTATCCCCGTATAGTGCACTGTCTGATCGTTCTCTATCCCCTATATAGTGCACTGTCTGATCGTTCTCTATCCCCTATATATAGTGCACTGTCTGATCGTTCCTATCCCTATATAGTGCACTGTCTGATCGTTCTCTATCCCCTATATAGTGCACTGTCTGATCGTTCTCTATCCCTATATAGTGCACTGTCTGATCGTTCTCTATCCCTATATAGTGCACTGTCTGATCGTTTCTCTATCCCCTATATATAGTGCACTGTCTGATCGTTTCTATATCCCTATATAGTGCACTGTCTGATCGTTCTCTATCCCTATATAGTGCACTGTCTGATCGTTTCTCTATCCCTATATAGAGCACTGTCTGATCGTTCTCTATCCCTATATAGTGCACTGTCTGATCGTTCTCTATCCCTATATAGTGCACTGTCTGATCATTCTCTATCCCCTATATAGTGCACTGTCTGATCGTTCTCTATCCCCTATATAGTGCACTGTCTGATCGTTCTCTATCCCCTATATAGTGCACTGTCTGATCGTTCTCTATCCCTATATAGTGCACTGTCTGATCGTTCTCTATCCCCCATATAGTGCACTGTCTGATCGTTCTCTATCCCCTATATAGTGCACTGTCTGATCGTTCTCTATCCCCATATAGTGCACTGTCTGATCGTTCTCTATCCCTATATAGTGCACTGTCTGATCGTTTCTCTATCCCTATATATAGTGCACTGTCTGATCGTTCCCTATCCCCTATATAGTGCACTGTCTGATCGTTCTCTATCCCCTATATAGTGCACTGTCTGATCGTTCCCTATCCCCTATATAGAGCACTGTCTGATCGTTCTCTATCCCCTATATAGTGCACTGTCTGATCGTTCTCTATCCCCTATATAGTGCACTGTCTGATCATTCTCTATCCCCTATATAGTGCACTGTCTGATCGTTCTCTATCCCCTATATAGTGCACTGTCTGATCGTTCCCTATCCCCTATATAGTGCACTGTCTGATCGTTCTCTATCCCCTATATAGTGCAACTGTCTGATCGTTCCCTATCCCCTATATAGTGTGCTGTCTGATCGTTCTCTATCCCCTATATAATGCACTGTCTGAATCGTTTCCTATCCCCTATATAGTGCACTGTCTGATCGTTCCCTATCCCCTATATAGTGCACTGTCTGATCGTTCCCTATCCCCTATATAGTGCACTGTGCACTTCACCATGTAGAAAACAGTAAATGTGTGAACCAGTGACTGATTTCAGCTGCAGCTTCAGCGCCTGTTTATAATGTAGGGGGCGGGGCTTCAGATTCTAGAGAGCATTTGATTGGACAGAAAATTTGATGAGATGCTGAAGTGCAGAGTGATGTCATCAAAATCATTGATCCATATTGGTGGAAGTGAGTGGAAGGAAGTTTTGAATGCTTATATCTTCTAAACACTAGCTTACAGAAAACAGTAAAGCTAACAAATTCATACTAAAAGCCAAAAAACTTCCATTTTGATTTCATGAGGACTTTAATAATTGCTTCTGCCTCTGAAACAGATTGTCATGAATCCCTGATTCTGGTATGTAAATCAATTCCTGATTGATAAAATCAAGCAATCATCAATTTTCCCCATTTGATATCATGTTCCCCTTTGGAAAAAAAAAAATAATTAAATGTGTTTCAAATATTGTTTCATATTGACTTTAATTAATAGTTATTATTTACAGACACATCCAAACCAGTGCTATTTTAGTTTCATTGAGATACTATTATTTTGAATGAGTTTTTATTTGTTTAGTCAATGTTGTAATGTTAGTTAAACTTTTAGTAAGTTTTACACTATTGCGGAAGTTACATGTTAGATCTATTGAAATGTAATAATGATTGTTGAAACATAAAATGCTGTGAAAATAGTTTGTATTTTTGTATTTATTGTATTTTTATTAACATTAACATGTATTGCTTATCATAGTTAATGTTAACTAATGCATTGACTAATTTTAACAATGAGACTTTATTGTAAAGTGTTACCAAAATAACGAATCATTCTGTGAATATTTTAGAATGACTCAAACAAATCTTCTTGAATCAGAGTTCACTGAAATGGACAGTTTATGATTCACAGAAATGATTCAAACTAACATGATTTTTGCAAGTTTAAATCAGAACTAAACAGTCGGTCTCCAAAAGTAAAAAAATAAATAAAAAATAAATAAAATTAAAAAATCAATTATAAATAAATAAAAAATAGTTTTCAAATCTTATAATCATATAATGTTGCTAAATCTCTCAGCAAAATCATCATAGATATATTGTGAATATTGTAGATGCATCACCATTTCCTGTTCACTCAAAGCAAGTCTCTGAAAGCAAACAGGATCCGGTGCTCTGCAGAATCACAAACACAGACACATGAACGCATCCCATGCTGCACCAGTCCGTCTCAGCATGTAGTTCACACACACACACACACAGGGACACACAAACCGCGGTACACACTTCAGCTCTCCAAATCACAGTCCTGAACATTGAGAGCCGAGCAACCCGCTGCTACAATGACAGAGTAATCTCCGCACACAGTAGCACCTCCGCACTGAGTGTGCCAGGCTGCTATTACTTTGACCACTGTCATTAGACCTGTACGGTACTATTATTACCTTCATAAACAGCATTAAAGCCACACAGGCATCATTAGGCCACCCTCTGTGCGCTTGAATGGCCCCTCCAGAGCAGGAGATTTGAATTCTGCCAGAGCCTGATATCGTGAGCGATATGCTATTGGGAAATCACGTTAGCGGCTTGCGCCGGGTCGCGATGTACTTTCATTTGCAAGAAATGAGAATGGAATGAAATGCATATTGCCTACCAGAAAACATTATTTGGTTTACACTGAAACACTTGATACAGTATCATGCATAGAGACGCTCGGGTCTGTGTCAGTCTATCAATAATTCCAGTCTTCCGTCCTGCATGAACCTAGGTTTGTAACAAATTTGCATAATGCCAGCCAACATCTTGAGATGCTGTTTTCTGCTGTTAAAACAAATCCACATTGATGCACTTCCAAGGATGAGGACTCACGCTGGAGTCTCACTGTTTGTAGAGACTCGCACATTTTAGTTACTGTTGCGGCAACTTATTCCGGCAAGCCATATGACACTCTCACGCCACACATCGGGCCATAGTTTAATGATCTAAGCGTATGGTCTGAAGCCCACGGCACAGGTGCACTTAGGGCGTGTCCGAATCCATTTTTGTTTGTTTAACGACGGGAAAAATGATCGGTGTGCCAGGCACATGGTCCAAAAGGGTTGTCCCTCGTCGCTTAATGAGTCATGGGTGTGTTTTGGGTGTAACGTCCAATAAACCAATAAGAGTCTCATCTCCCATTCCCTTTAAAAGCCAGTTACACTCGTGCCATGGCGGATTCACTATTTACATGGAGGAATTTGGAAAAACTCAACGCTTCTCTAGCGAGAAAACTGATCTTCTCGTCCAATGACTCCTGCTTGCTCATCATTAATGCAAATAGACTATCCATTGTGACATGTAGGCATTTTTATATTTACGTACACAATAATAATATTTTACATTTTAATCCTTTAATAAGCATAGTGAATGCGCGTTGTGCACCCACCTATAGGCACATATTACTAATGCACTCTTTAAATAACAAACAAAAAAATTGCGCAGTCGATTTCAGTCACCTCAAAATAGCAACACACCAACAATCAAATCACCTTTATTTATATAGCGCTTTTTACAAGTCCAATTGTTTCAAAGCAGCTTCACAGTGTTAACAGGAAAATAATGCAACAGAATTTGACTCGGCTGTACAGCCGCTCTCAAGAAAACCGTGATGTCGTCCAGCTAATTTCAATTATCATATAGTGTCAATGCGGGCAGATCGGTAATATAGATGAGATTTAGGTGTCCCCAACTGAGCAAGCCAAAAGCCAGAGGCAACGGTGGCAAGGAACCAAAACTCCTTCAGGGCCAGAATGGAGAAAAAAACCTTGGGAGAAACCAGGCTCAGTCGGGGTGCCAGTTCTCCTCTGGCCGACGAACAAACAGTGTATGATTATAATTCTGGCAATATAGCAGGTCTTAAGTCATATTAGGTAAATAGATATTCGTAAGATTATTTGAAAGATTGGAGTCGTCACGCCGGAGACGGGTTTAATGAGGATGTGGTGTCGATGCAGCATTTACGGGGGGGAGTTTATTTGACACGCTCTCTGCAGACATTTCAGGGATGCGTTGGTCATGTCCAGGCACAGGTCCACCATCTGATCTGGATACGGCCCGGATCCGGCTGACTGCAGTAAACCTCGGGATAAACAGAGAGACTAACATTAGCGTAGATGCCATTCTTCTTATGATGTAACGAGTACGTCAGGTGTTATGGGAAGTGTTCCCGGTTCCGGCTGACCTAGTTAATGCAGCCTAACAATCATTTACTGATTTGAATAATAGAAATTGATAATGTTTTATGTATAAGCCATAGTAAAGAGATGCTCAATGCTCCTGAACACACCTGGTTTTCAGACCAGACCATCTCTTCCTTCTAGCTAGTTTATAGCATCAAATAAACATAAATGAACATCAGAAGGATTGTTTCAATCACGGAGAGACATCAATACACTGGTTTTCAGGTTCAAGTTCACCAACGTTAATCTACTACTGTAAGTCTCCTGACTGCTTTGTTGTACAAAATGGTGGATGGCGGATTATGGTTGGTCAGATCATCTGTCAATCAAACTCCCAGAAAAGGGTGAATTAATACGTTAAAACCAACGCCATCATTACTGTTCGTATCACAGTACTGAGGAAGATCAGGAGCTGAAATTCAGATATACTAATGGCCGTTTGGTTTCGCTGTAAGCCATCGACCAATCACAACAGACTGGGCCGTCTGACCAATCAGAGCAGAGTAGGCTCTCATAAAGGTGGGGTTTAGAAAGATTTGATTATTAATCAAACCGTTTCAGACACTGTGAGAAAAGAGCTGATGCTGCAATGGATATTATGAGAAAATTCATGTTTTTTGACCTTGGATGCATGAAAACATATTGTAGAAGACTCCAAAACAAAATTAGGAACCTTTAAAATAGCATAATATGGCATTTATTTATTTATTGTATTTTATTACATGCCAACTTGAATGTAAAAGCAGTAAATAAGGTAGTGAAAATGTCTTAAGTGCCACTGAAAATGAAACTTGAATGTCAAATCGCAAGTTGTAGTTAAATAGGCAAGGTAAATATTTCTGCATATGAATGAAATTAATTAAATCAATTTTATATACATTTAGTGCAAATTGCATTATTTTCTTTTACAGTACTATATTTTACATCTTGCATTAATTTAATTGGCATTAATCATGTTACTTTTGTCCATACTTCTGCATCGTCCACACTGTAACAGCGTCCAGATATGACCAGAGGTTTTCTGTGGTGGTGTGCAGATAAACATTGCTGCTGTGACGGATCTCTTGTGAGTTGTAGATGTATTGCCGGTCTGTCTTTATGTGTTTGGTGGGTACACGGGTCAATAAGACATCCAGTCTGTTCTTCTTCGCTGGTGTTGCAGGTCAGGTGGGACGGCCGCCCGGTAATGGTAGATTTCTCCTCTCGCCGTAATCTACACAGCAGGGACCGTGGGCTTAAAAGAGTCTCACTCTCCCATTCTATATTTCAATTCAGCTGCCATATTTCACTGTGTTATTCACATGAACATATATCGCACGTGTCCGGATATGCACTATGAATGCAAGTATTGTATTCTGTGCTATACATGTGCGATACCATAAATGAATATGCATTTGAGAATAATTAAGTATAATTGTGCAATCTGATTGCTATACCATGGGACTAGTTTAAATGTACAAACACAAAGCTCCTAAAGCAACTGGACAGTGTGCCATTATTATTCTGTGTGGACAAGGTTTTAGTTCTTCTGGGTAGAGTAGAAAGAGGACTCATTGTGTATTCAGGACAGAGCTGGTCTTTTATAGCGGTGTAGAATATGCTGAAATTTGCCCCATATTTTCTGTTTGTTGGAGGTGTTTTTGAATGGGTGGTTTTGCTCGTAAATTTGCTTTAAAGATATTTATCAGCTAGGCTCCTAATTTATGGGATTGTTTGCGCAGTCATAGCCCGCTGAGAAAGTCAGCAAGGATAAAAAGGCAACTGTGTGTGTTATTTAGACAAATAGATTGTGTATCTAGAGTAAGGCACACATAGAAATCACATTCATTTGTATTCAAACACCCCAGTCTAAACTGAAAAACGACCATCAATTATACGTTATGCATAATGTATTGAAGTGCACTTGTTGTGCTGCATGTTTGTTGTCGAGTGCGATGCGGTAGAAAGATGTCTGTCTGTTGTGTTGTCTGTTATTTCATTATGCCAGCCAGCTTTTCTCTCTCATCATAATTTCTTTTGCCGCGGTGCTGTTGTTAAAGCTGACGAAAAATACCTTTGGGAAGTTGACATCCTGTGGTTTGACTTCTTCTTTAAACTGCATTTTGCTAGTTCTTTTATAATTATTATGCATGCAACTAATTTCACAGTAAATGAAAAACTGCATGGAATATTTCCAAAATTCATTTCTCACACCGCAGGACCATTTAAAATGAGCGTGAAGGCAAAAAAGGTGATTAAAAAAAAGAAGATGATTTTATGCATTCACCCTTAAATCTTGCTGTTGATAAAATGAATGTCCATGAGTGCATTATGCATCAACTAGATTTTATGTGTAGATGAGTTGTCAGAATATTTCAGTTAAGATGCAGATGCTTACACAACTGTGTCATCATCATTCAGTGACGGTATTTCTATTAAAAAGCATCTGCAACTCCATCAAACAGGCTGTTTGCACATTATGCATGAACAATTTTATGAAAAATAAATATGCTGCTTGTCTTTTGATGATGGGTCGAGGGGTCTTGTTCTTTCAGCACTTTCAACGAGCTCTCTAATACGGCAATTTTGCACCTCCTCCGGCCGATGTCCTTGTTACATATTTATTCATTTTCCTCTGTCAATAGGCTGCATATTTCGCGCCTGGGGTGAAGGAAACCTCTAGATTTATTAGCCAATATTATAATGACGACAAGAGTAATAGGCATGTCAGTCATCAGCGGAGAATAAGGGTGATGGGCTTCAATGAAGTGCTTTTCATTCAGACAAAATATTCAGGCCACACGTGAGCGGACACGACGTTTAGAGGTCAGTTAGAGGATCACAGACAAACCCAAAAAGTCAAAAACATGTCTAGGTCACATTTCACTCTCAAATAGAAAATGTGTATATGTATTAATTAGCATAAAAGTATATAATAGCATAAATGTTTATATAAATATTTTATATAAAAATCTATAAATGTTTTCTTAAGTATAGACATGCTGTGTGTGTGCATTTATATATATATATATATATATATATATATATATATATATATATATATATATATATATATATATATATATATATATAATAATTATACACAGTACACACACATATATTATTATGTAAACGTTTATTTTGGATGCGATTTAATCACAATTAATCATTTGACAGCCCTAATATATACACCGATCAGGCATAACATTATGACCACTGACAGGTGCAGTGAATAACACTGATGATCTCGTCATCACGGCTCCTGTTAGTGGGTGGGATATATTAGGCAGCAAGTGAACATTTTGTCCTCAAAGTTGATGTGTTAGAAGCAGGAAAAATGGGCAAGCGTAAGGATTTGAGCGAGTTTGACAAGGGCCAAATTGTTATGGCTAGACGACTGGGTCAGAGCATCTCCAAAACTGCAGCTCTTGTGGGGTGTTCCCGGTCTGCAGTTGTCAGGATCTATCAAAAGTGCTCCAAGGAAGGAACAGTGGAGAACCGGCCACAGGGTCATGGGCGGCCAAGGCTCATTGATGCACGTGGGGAGCGAAGGCTGGCCCGTGTGGTCCGATCAAACAGATGAGCTACTGGAGCTCAAATTGCTCAAGAAGTTAATGCTGGTTCTGATAGAAAGGTGTCAGAATACACAGAGCATCTCAGTTTGTTGCGTATGGGGCGGCATAGCATATATTAGGAAGGTGGTCATAATATTATGCTTGATCAGTGTATATATGTATGGATGTATGTGTCTGTGTGTGTGTGTGTGTGTGTGTGTGTGTGTGTGTGTGTATGTATGTATGTATGTATATATATATATATATATATATATATATATATATATATATATATATATATATATATATATATATATATATATATATATATATATATATATATATATATATATATATATATATATATATATACACTACGGTCAAAAGTTTTAGAACAGTAAGATTTTTTAATGTTTTTAAAGAAGTCTCTTCTGCTCACCAATCACATTTATGTTATAAAAAAAAAAAAAAAAAAAAAAAAAAAAAAAAAAAAGCTGTAATATTGTGAAATATTATTAAAATGTAAAATAACTGTTTTCTATTTGAATATATTTTAAAATGTAATTTATTCCTGTGATGGTAACGCTCAATTTTGAGCATCATTACTGCAGTCTTCAGAGTCACACGATCCTTCAGAAATCATCCTGATATGAGGATTTGATGCTCATGAAACATTTATGATTATTATCATATGTTGAAAGTAAAAAAATAACAATTTGGATTCTTTGATGAATATAAAGTTCAAAAGAACAGCATTTATCTGAAATAGAAAGCTTTTGTAACATTGCACTACCGTTCAAAAGTTTTGGGTCAGAATCTTTATTTATTTATTTTTTGGGAAAGAACTTAAAATAATGAATACATTTATTCAGCAAGGATGCATTAAATTGATCAAGTGACAGTATAGACATTTATAATGTTGCAATAGCTTTATATTTCAGATAAATGCTGTTACACAACTGTTTTCAACATTAATAATAATCATAAATGTTTCTTGAGCTCAGATCCTCATATGAGAATGATTTCTGAAGGATCATGTGACACTGAAGACTGGAGTAATGATGATAAACTCAGCTTTGATCACAGGAATAAATCACACTTCACTATATATTCACATAGAACATTTTATTATTTTAAATTGTAAAAATAATTCACAATATTACTGTTTTTGCTGTATTTTTAATCAAATAAATGCAGCCTTGGTGAGCAGAAGAGACTTTTAAAATCTTACCGTTCTCAAACTTTTGACCAGTTGTGTGTGTGTGTGTGTGTGTGTGTGTGTGTGTGTGTGTGTGTGTGTGTGTATATATATAATATGCTCATCAAGCGTGCATTTATTTGATAAAAATACAGAAAAAAACAAAACAAACTAATATTATGGGATATTATTACAATTTAAAATAATGGTTTTCTATTTTAAAATACTTTAAAATATAATTTATTTCTGATTTGAATTTCACTTCATCATTACATCACATGATCCTTCAGAAACCATTCTGATGATTTATTATCAATATTGGAAACAGTTGAGCTGCTTAATATTGTGAACATTTTTTCAGGATTCTTTGATGAATAAAATGCTAAAAAAACAGCATTTATTTAAAATAGAAATATTCATAGATTTCTGTAGAATTTCTATTTTTATTCATCAATGAATCGTATTATTTTAAATTGTAATAATATTTCACAATATTATTGTTTTTATTGTATTTTATTGTATTTTTAATCAAATAAATGCAGGCTTGATGAGCATAAAAGACGTCTTTCAAAAACATTAAAAATTTTAATGTTTCCAAACTTTTGAAAAAAAAAAAAAACAAACAAACAAAAAAACATTGGAAATGTTATCTAGACATAAGTTGAAGTTTTAAAATGACTAAAACTAACACTGAAATAAACGCGTCATATATTTTCTTCATATTTTCCAGTCTGATATGCGATGGGAAAAGGAAGAACGAGTTCGGCAAAAGGTGGATTTGAAACGCTCCTCACTCTCTACGCCACTGCGGCTGACCAATCATAGCTGTTTTTTGTACTTTTGTCGTTGTCTGCTATTTGCATTTAGTACAATAAAATTACTTAAACACAAACTGAAAATATACAAAACCTAATTCATTACATTAATACATATTGTAAAAGTATAGAAACCGCACTAAAATAACACTAAAAAGGAAGTGGAATTTACTAATTGCAATACAAAGTTATTTTTCAACAGTGTATAATTTTAACTGTAAACTTTCAAAATCCAAAATTTGTTCAGACTAACTTTTTGTTGTTGTTACTTACTAAATTTCTGCATTTCTTTTATTTTCCTTTCATTTCATTAAAAACACCATTTGCGCCTTCATTCCTGACACTTTGGACCCTCTTCAGTTTGCCTATCGTCCCAATAGATCGACTGAAGATGCCATCTCTCATGTCCTCCACTCCTCCCTCACTCACATCGACAGCAAAAGTGGGAACTACGTAAGACTGCTATTTATTGACTATAGCTCAGCCTTTAACACCATAGTTCCCACCAAGCTAACCTCCAAACTCCTGGATCTCGGCCTGAATCCTTCTCTCTGCCACTGGATTGAGGACTTCCTCACTGGCAGGCCTCAGGTGGTGAGAATAGGCCAATCCACCTCCTCCTCCATCACCCTGAGTGTGGGAGCTCCACAGGGCTGTGTCCTGAGTCCCCTGCTCTACTCTCTCTACACGCATGACTGTTTGTCCACACACAGCTCCACCTCTATCATCAAATTTGCTGATGATACTGTTGTCCTGGGCCTCATTTCCAACAACAATGAGGCGGCATACTTGGACGAGGTGGAGCATCTAACATCATGGTGCCAGGACAACTGTCTCTCTCTGAATGTTGGCAAGACCAAAGAAATGATTGTGGACTTCAGGAAGAGACAGCAACGGACATACTCCCCTCATGATCAGCGGGTCACCAGTAGAGAGAGTGAGCAGCTTCAAGTACCTGGGAGTAAACATCTCCGAGGACCTGACCTGGACTGCTCACATTCAGACACAGGTGAAAAAGCCAGGCAAAGACTGTACCACCTGCGCCAGCTGAGGAAATTCAGGGTTTCACCAGCTATCCTGAAAACTTTCTATTTAGGGGCGATAGAAAGTGTTTTAACTCAGTGCATCACAGCGTGGTATGGGAACAGCACCAGTCATGACCGCAAAGCCCTGCAAAGAGTAGTGCGCTTATCCGAAGCGTATCTCAGGGTCAGCTCTCCGTCTCTGCAGGACGTCTACACCAAACGCTGCAAAGGTAGAGCTACCAAGATCATCAAGGACTCTAATCACCCTCCAAACCCTCATTTCACGCTGCTGCCATCTGGTAAGCGCTTCCAAGCCTGATGGCCAAAACTGAGAGACTCAGGAGGAGCTTCTTCCCCAGGCCATCAGACTCCTGAACTCAGTCACTTAACATCACGTGACTTCACGTCAGGATAAACATCGATACACTGACATCGCACTGCACTTTCTGTTCTCGTTGTTACTGTGTAACAACCTGTTATAAACCTGTTTGCACATTATACTCTTATACATTTGTTAACCACATATTTATAAGTCTACAGTTTACTCACTGCACAGTCTACTTCAATTATTTTATTCCACTTTATCCTTATTTGTTACCTTTTTTTTTTTCTCTTGACTTGATTATTTATAATTCTACAGAGATATAGACATATATATATATATATATATATATATATATATATATATATATATATAGTACTTTTTTATATCCTATTTCTATTATAATTTCTTCCTTGTGTTTTTAACTGTGAATTTGCACTGTCCATGGAGCGGACCTGTTTACATTTCACTGCCGGTTGTATATTCTGTATATAACTGTGTATGTGACAAATAAAACTCTTGAATCTTGAATCTTGAATCTTGAATCTTGAATTTTAAACAAACATTCAAATTTCAGTTTGTTATCGTAATTCAAATCAAATGCAAAAATAAACATTTTCTCAGGTAATTCTGAATGATGCACAAGCCTGGACGACAGCACAGTGATTTTACCATTACTGAGACTTCTGAAATATGTGTGTGTTCAAACAAAACCTTTTTTTTTTGGTTGATAGTTAACAATGTCAGGGATATAAATTGATTGCCATGATTTACTGCATCTGGACTTGATTGAATCGAGAAAAGTTGCTGTTATTTTGAACCACTCCTGAAGTCACATGATTGACGGCCTCTCCAAAGCACTTCTCTCTGTCCGACACACTTGTCATTATACAAATCAACCGCTAGCGAGACCTAAAGAGTCCCTAGGTGATATTTATTTCCCATCAAACACTATCAGACACTACAAACATATATTTTGACAGGCCCGGCCCATCGTTCACAAGGCTTCTGGGAATACACAGAGATAACTGGCAACCTCTGAAACCCAACACAACCCTTGGAGGAACGGAGAGAAGCAAAAACTGTTCGGATATTATATTATCCAAGTCCAAAAATCTCAGAGAAGTCATTATCACACCTCCATCTCAAGCAAGCACCCGGGGCACAATGTCAGCCTACTCTGACTTTTAGCGCCGCAGAGTAATGGGAAACATCATGTAGATTGGAGTCTTTAGCTTGCACGTCTCCAGGGCTGCATGCTGAAATTGGAAAAAAACAGTGCAGATGGCAGGGGAGCCGAACGCATCTTCTGCACTATAAACGGCACGATCCGCCGAGTGCACGCCAAACATCTGGCCAATTGTGCATTTGTCATTTTCATGACCTTTTCTATGCGATGACTAATCTAAAACAAGGCCGTGGCGTGCCTGGGTGAATCTCACAAAACTAATGTGCCAGTCATATTTCACTGCAAAGTAAAACGCCTATATTTAGGAACATATTAAGGAGATTTTTGCCATTATGACATTCATTGCATGATAGTTTAGCGCATCCTAAGCCTGTTCCCAGTACTATAATGCAATATACACTACATCATTCAGAAGTTTATCTTATTTTTTAAAGACATGGATACTTTTACTCAGCTGCGATGCATTTACATGATCAAATAAATATTTCAAGTAAATTATATTTCAAATAAATACTGTTCGTTATCAGATAATCCGGAGTGATGATGCTGAAAATTCAGCTTTGATCACAGGAATAAATTATATTTCACTATATATTTACATAGAAAAACTATTCTGTCAGGACCACTTTCGTCAAAGATGATTGACTGACTATTAGCATACAGTTTGGATTCTTGGTATGGTTCTGTTCTGGGGAAGAACTCCCTGCGCATCCATGTGGCCTAGCATGGATAAGAGCAGGGAGAGCAGCAATAACCCCCCTTAGGGTAAACAGAACAGAACCAACATAATGTATTGCAGATATCAATAATTCGGTCTGATTCAAGGGGAATTAGAATAACAAATCCTGACTGACGAGAGGAGGATGTGAACTGTAAATGAGCTCTGGAGAACACGATAGCAGCTGATAGTACTGAGGAGCTATATACAAACCCGATTCCAAAAAAGTTGGGACACTACAAATTGTGACTAAATAAGGAATGCAATAATAATTTACAAATCTCATAAACTTATATTTTATTCACAAGAGAATATAGATAACACATCAAATGTTGAAAGTGAGACATTTTGAAATGTCATGCCAAATATTGGCTCATTTTGGATTTCATGAGAGCTACACATTCCAAAAAAGTTGGGACAGGTAGCAATAAGAGGCCGGAAAAGTGAAATGTACATATAAGGAACAGCTGGAGGACCAATCTGCAACTTATTAGGTCAATTGGCAACATGATTGGGTATAAAAAGAGCCTCTCAGAGTGGCAGTGTCTCTCAGAAGTCAAGATGGGCAGAGGATCACCAATTCCCCCAATGCTGCGGCCAAACATACTGGAGCAATATCAGAAAGGAGTTTCTCAGAGAAAAACTGCAAAGAGTTTGAAGTTATCATCATCTACAGTGCATAATATCATCCAAAGATTCAGAGAATCTGGAACAATCTCTGTGCGTAAGGGTCAAGGCCGGAAAACCATACTGGATGCCCGTGATCTTCGGCCCTTAGACGGCACTGCATCACATACAGGAATGCTACTGTAATGGAAATCACAACATGGGCTCAGGAATACTTCCAGAAAACATTGTCGGTGAACACAATCCACCGTGCCATTCGCCGTTGCCGGCTAAAACTCTATAGGTCAAAAAGAAGCCATATCTAAACATGATCCAGAAGCGCAGGCGTTTTCTCTGGGCCAAGGCTCATTTAAAATGGACTGTGGCAAAGTGGAAAACTGTTCTGTGGTCAGACCAATCAAAATTTGAAGTTCTTTTTGGAAAACTGGGACGCCATGTCATCCGGACTAAAGAGGACAAGGACAACCCAAGTTGTTGTCAGCGCTCAGTTCAGAAGCCTGCATCTCTGATGGGATGGGGTTCATGAGTGCGTGTGGCATGGGCAGCTTACACATCTGGAAAGGCACCATCAATGCTGAAAGGGATATCCAAGTTCTAGAACAACATATGCTCCCATCCAGACGTCGTCTCTTTCAGGGAAGACCTTGCATTTTCCAACATGACAATGCCAGACCACATACTGCATCAATTACAACATCATGGCTGCGTAGAAGAAGGATCCAGGTACTGAAATGGCCAGCCTGCAGTCCAGATCTTTCACCATAGAAAACATTTGGCGCATCATAAAGAGGAAGATGCCACAAAGAAGACCTAAGACAGTTGAGCAACTAGAAGCCTGTATTAGACAAGAATGGGACAACATTCCTATTCCTAAACTTGAGCAACTTGTCTCCTCAGTCCCCAGACGTTTGCAGACTGTTAGAAAAAGAAGAGGGGATGCCACACAGTGGGAAACATGGCCTTGTCCCAACTTTTTTGAGATGTGTTGTTGCCATGCTATTTTTCCCTTAAAATGATACATTTTATCTTTTATCAAATTTAAACATTTGATATGTCATCTATGTTGTATTCTGAATAAAATATTGAAATGTGAAACTTCCACATCATTGCATTCTGTTTTTATTCACAATTTGTACAGTGTCCCAACTTTTTTGGAATTGGGTTTGTGTGTGTGTGTGTGTGTGTGTATATATATATATAATATGCACAACCCGGCAATACTTCACAGTCCTTATCGAGATGACCTTTCTGATGCTTTTCATTTCCTCAGTAAGTTCTTTTTTACCCTGGCCACATCTGTCGTCATGTGTGCAGCTCTTGAGGTCACAGGAGAGTGGATTTCCACTGTTTGCCGGGGAATTTCTTTGCCTGTTTGGCTTATTTTCCCCAGTGTGTGGAAACAAGTCGACCTGCATCCCTGAGCTTCTAATTTAAGCCAGGTGTGTTTGTCTGGTCCGAGGTTATTTTCCTCCCACCAGCTCTAGATGCAGTCAGTTGATCAGCTAAAGGTGAGAGAAGTCAGACTAGGAACTCAGGCCTCGGTGACCGCAACTTGGCCTAATAGGAATCTTATGGCTGGCTGCTCCTCTCACCAGGGATGCTCGTGTCTACAATGAGATGTTCCAGCTGTGGGGCTGACATGTAGAAAATGAACTGCAGTGTGGAAGAGATGCTTTCTCGCCCTTTCCAAAGACGGGCACATGGAGATTGATGATGAAGTGGTCGAATAAGGTGTCGCCTTCCCTCTCTCCTCACCGTCGTGTGTGTTGACAGTAGCTCACGATTGGATTGTTTATGCACAATGCAGCCTGTGCATTTTGAATAGCTCAGATTTAGCCGCTATAAAGGACACAATAGGCTTTGGCTGGTTTATTTATTCCACTACAAAAGGTCCTGTTTCGCTGAATAAGTTTCTGCTTTATCAAGCCTACAGTTTCCATTTGGATGCTTTCGGGACAGTATACATCACAACGAAATCTCATTCAGCGCTGCAATTTAGACGTTCGTCCCATTCTTCAGAATCAATACCCGAGACACGCTGATTTGAGCATGCAATTCTCTTTAGGCTTTGAAATTTTAACGCATTAACAAAGTCCTAAACTTTGTGGAGTTCATGCTGATGCATCAAAATGACAAGAGCGTCTTAAAGATTCCCCAGAAGTGAGCCAGTCAATCTAAAATTTGCATTTTCGTTCGGTCAATATTCAGGTCAATCACTAGACATGCTTCAAACAGCTGGAGATGTATATGAAGTGGCTGAGTGTGTTTCAAACCAAATTGCATTCTTCTTTTCAGGATTGCTGTTGATATGTCAGGGACGCAGTTAGACAGTAAAGCGTGGAGGGGATATAAACCCCCTGTCAAGGACAGAGTGAGACCCTGGTGCTAACCGTGAATGCTGTCACTAGCGCTGACGCTGTGATCTGTTGGTGGACGTCTCATGTTCGTCTGATGGCTAATTAAAGCTGCATAATCTCAGATCTCTGCTGAGATCGCTGAGGTCTGGTCATTTTTTGTCATTTCAAATGTCCTTTGAATTTAGTCTATATTTCGTCATGTCATATTCTTTCATTTTATTTTATTATTATTAGGACTTATTTGCATAGAATGTAAAAATGCTCCTATTATGCTATTTTAAAATTTCCTAATCTTGTTTTGGAGGTCTCCTACAAAAGGTTCACATGCATCAAAGGTCAAAAACACTTTAATTTTCTCATAATATTCATTGCACATCACCATATTGTTCAATGATTCTCAAACAACTCGATTGATGAATCTGCCTCTCTAAATTCCTCCTTTCCATGAGCCTACTCTGTTCTGATTGGCCAGATGATCCAGTCTGTTGTGATTGGTCTACTCTGCTCTGATTGGCCAGATGATCCAGTCTGTTGTGATTGGTCTACTCTGCTCTGATTGGTCAGGTGGCCCAGTCTGTTGTGATTGGCTTACTCTGCTCTGATTGGTCAGATGACAGTCTGTTGTGATTGATCTACTCTGTTCTGATTGGTCAGAACTGGTCAAATAAACTAGTACTGATCCATCGTTCCAGAGCAAGCATTTTGCAAATCCCACATTGAACTCAAAGATTTTACAAGCAGTCGCCAGTAAGAATGTTTGTGGGCGGGTCAAGTTGTTCACGAATGGACAATGTATAACATAGGCGGGCGTTATGCGAATGTCTTATCTAGTGACTTAGAACTGTAACGCAGTGGGATTCGAAACAGAAACAACTTGTTTAGGCTGTTCTGAGTCGATTCTTTCTGTTAGGAGACAATAACTTTATTTATCATGCACTTTCAACTTTACAACTTTGCAGAATGTTTAAATTCACAAACAGCTATATTATACACTGCATGAAAAGGAATATTTGAAAAACAAAACAAAAAAAAAAAAAACATAATAGGGGCACTTTAAAACATTCATGTATTATTTTTGATTGATCAAGAAAAATATAACCTAAAAACAGTCTTGGCCACTGCAACAAAGTTTTTAATTGGTCCTTTTGCCTTGATTTCCTGATAAAATATAAAACAAACAAAAAAATTATGCACAATATATTAGGACTTCTTTGCATAAAATTGTGCCTTTTATACGAGTGCATTTGGTCATACTGGTATATTTTTTAAAGTAAGTCAAAACAAGCCAAAAATAAATAAAAATAAACTGCCAGTCTATTAAGACAAAATGCACTTATAATTCAATTCACATTCATTTGTATAGCACTTTCACAATACATATTGTTTTAAAGCAGCTTTACAGAAAATGCATGTTTAGAGTAATCTGTTATAAGATGTGACTGTGTCCAAGTTATGTCCATATGTAAGAAATGTACATTTCTAAGATAACATATAGGTACAGTATAGGTAATATTTTAGGCAGAAACAATTATAACATTAAAGCAGTTATTACAAGGTTTTTTTTTTTAGTGATTGCAATAACTTATAGTCAAGCTACAATCTGTAAAAGTCATAATTAACAATAACCCAACAAATTCCGCCTTGTAATTAGTGAATCCGCCATGATGCGAGCGCAACTGGCTTTTAAAAGGAATGGGAGATGAGACTCTGATCGTTTTTTTTTTTGTTTTTTTTTTGCACGTTACGCCCAAAACACACCCATGACTCATTAAGAGACTAGGCACAACCCTTTTAGACCATGCGACTGGCGCGCCTACCATTTTTCCCGTGTTTGAACTAGCAAAAGTGGATTCGGACTCGCCCTAAGAGCACCTGCACCGTGCGCTTTAGACCATATGCTCAGATTGTTAAAATAGTCTCAAGTTGCTTCTCAAGTAAATGTATCTTGATTTAAGAATGTTCCGATATTTGTACTGGAAAACAAGACAAAAACACTACAGAAGATTGTTTTTACGGTGTGTATGCAGGTAAATTCAGATATACTATATATCCAACTTTTAATATATTGCTTGGGCAATAATATACAGTAATTTGCATTTTTCGATGATATATCAATCAAGCAGTTGAGATTTGCTATGTAGTATACCTAAGCAGGTATTCTAGACCTCCTTCATGTGATCTGGTGTAGTTATGGCACTGCTGAAGCCAATCAACCAAACTCTGACCCTTGTTTGGCACCAGCAAAGCAGAGGCCACTGCCCCTGATGAGGGCCCAGAGGAGCTTGTGCACTTCTGTCAGCTGGCTGGCCACCTCCTCATGCCTTTGCCAGAGGCTTCCATCTCGTCCCTTCTCTGCCCACCCTTTACCAATGATCATTGGTCAGCGCCAGGGCTTCCACTCCTGCCAGTCACCCGTGAGACGAGAGACTGGGTAATTGCGCAGCTGGGAGGGTGAAAAGCCTGCAGAGAGACGGACAGATATGGAGAAAATAATAGGGTGAAAGAGATGCGGACAGAATAGAAGAATATAAAGTGATGACACTCTTAAAAACAAAGTTTTCACAGCAATTTCATATAAAGGCCTGTTCACACCAAGGACGGTAACTATATAACGATAGCTATAAAATTTTAATATTCATTCTAATTCTATGAGAATAGGGAAGTCCAAACTACAGTTATAACAATAATGACACTGATTCATTGGAATTGCTCTCTAAACCCTTTTTTTTCAGCTGATGGACGATAAAAACATTGACAGCCAATCAGAATCCGAGCATTTAAAGGCCCCCTGAAATCAAAATGTAAGTTTTTTAGCTTTTAGTATGAATATGTTAGCCTCAAGGTTAGGAATAAGCTAGTTTGCGCCAAAACAATGACAAAATTCACATTTAGTAGATATAAGCATTCAAAACTTACAGTCTCTCACTTCCGCTAAAATGGATCACAGATTTTTATGACATCACCGCGGACTTCAGCTTCTCATCACATCTTCTGTCCAATCAAATGCTCTCTGGATTCTGAAGCCCCGCCCCCTACATTATAAACAGACGCTGAAGCTGCGGCTGAAATCAGTCACTGGTTCACACATTTACTGTTTTCTACATGGTGAATGGTGCATAGTGCACTATATAGGGGATAGGGTACGATTTAGACAGTGTAAATATGCTTTCTGTTGAGGCGAATGAAGTCTGGTTTCACGTTAGTTTTACACGCACAGAGGCAGCGCACACACACACAGTCTGCTCCAGTCCAGGGACATGAGAGCACAGAGCGGATCACATGCGCGAGTCGGCGCAGACAACAAAACATATAGGACCCATTTGAATTCTGCACAGAATGCTGTGTTTCAAAGTCATATGGGGAGATTATGATGATAAACGGTTAGAGATTGAGGAAACTACGGCTTTACTTGGTCAAACTGCGAAACGCGATTGGCTGTTTTAAAAAGGGGAGGAGCTGCTTACAGCTGGAGCTGTTTCAGGGGAAATTGCATCAACACATTGAATAATAGTGTGTTTCAAGGCACTTCAGTGAGGCTTTAAAGCATGCGCTTTTAATGAACAGAACATTATTGTGGAAACTGATATAGCCCAGCAAACAATAGTCATCATTTCGCCGTCTCGGTGAACTATAGACCCAATATAGTCTGGCTATGAGTACCCAACTTCTAGCCAAAATAACCTTGAATTTGGTTATGTTTTAGCCAAAATAACTTGTGAGATGTATGATATTCCATTGTGTAAGCAAAGTCAACAGTGATTACAAGGTGTTTGGTTTCATTTCTTTGACATGTTCATGGTCTAGATGACTAGTCTATTCTTGGGCTATGGTTAGACGTCTAGTACATTTTCACTGACCGTCCAAATTTTGCTTTGTTTTAGTCTAGACGTCAGGGCTGTGTTTGGACGCTATTAGACGTCTTTTAAACGGAAAATTGCTTGCTGGGAGTTATCATTCTAGTTATTGTATGAACAGGGATACAATTTGGGAATCTTTCAGTAAACAGTTCTTAAAAGAACCATTTTTTTCCTTAGGCAACATCTACATCAATACATCAAAAATGCAGTTTCTTTTTCAAAATACTCTCTAGCGTTTTCAAGCATTTTCCAAAAGTTCCTTGTCCATGCTGAAACGCCAGAAAGCATTTAAATAATCTCACAGCGCATATGTAAAATATAAAAAAGCTCACTGTGGTGATATCGAGAGACCATGCACAATAATCCCTTCTGGCATGATCATTTTATTAGCAAAATATCTCACTACTTACTGGTGCGTTCAGGCCGCACTCAAAATCACTACTACATGTATGGCCTCATATGCAATTTCCATCGTGTTTTCTGCACAGTAATTTTAGGTTTTCGAATGTATCCACTTGGGAGAGCATCTTCAAAGTGCTCCATTTTTGCAGGGCAAAAACACTGTCTCAGTGTGGAAGGAAGGACAAAGCATAAAAATATGCGTTTTCAAATGTATCCAGATTAATGTTGATGTAGCCGTAAGAAAAATGTTGGTTTCTCAAAGAACTTTTCAGTAAATAATAATGGAAATAAACTTTTTGTCTTTTCATGAGTGTAGAAGATGGACATTGTGAAGAGGCTGTAGGTAATAGTCGTACAGGGAAGGAGGGAAATAGAGAGGATGTGGGAGGAGGCAGCAAACTACAATTAATGTAATTAGCCAGTCTCCTCTCATTACTTCCTGTAAGCAAACACGGGGCTTAATGAGAGGCAGCATACGGTACGGCACCATTTACTCTTGATGCTCAATCCATTACAGCTGCTGTGGTCTGCCAATCGAGTCCACTTTCACCCCCTCCGCTCCGGCCCCTCGAACACGCTCCACTCCACTTTGCCAAGGAAACAGCGTGTCTTGGACAGGGGCTACTTCTAACCGGATCCTCATTCCAGGGCATAATAGCTGGTCTCTAGAGCTCAGAGTCACAGCCAAATGGAAGAGTGAAGCGACACTAGAGGTATTGAGGCTTGTCCAGGTGTTTGTGAGTGCTGCTAATTGATGCCGCATTCCCAAATATTTGGGTTTATGTGCGTGGCACGATTAACTTGTGTGTGCTGCTAATACTGAGTGATTTTTGACGAGCAGATGTATTTGAGAGAAAACATTGGGGGTTTATTTATACATTTTCCCCCTTGAATTTCAGATTTAAGCATATAGTACATAATAAATTATATAGCTGCCAGCTTTCATGTTAATTGCCATGTTGTTGTTTTTTTCCAGATCATTAAAACTAATGATGCTTAATTTATGATCAAATACACTGTGCAGTATTTTATAATTGTTTAAAATGTATTAAATTATTATTAATTTTAATTTAATATAGTACACTCTAAAAATGTTGGGTTGAAAATGGACTAACCCAGTGATTGTGTTGTTTTAACCCAGTAAATGGGTTGATTTAACTCAGCGGATGGGTTAAATGTTTGCTTAAAACAACCCAATCACTGGGTTTGTCCATTTTCAACCTAACTTGGGTTGTTTTTAACCCAGCATTTTTTTAGAGTGTATTTAAAAATTAAAAATAAAACAGAAAAAAAGTCAGCACACCATATGCAAAAATGTAATAGTACACTCACACTTTTTAGCATATTTGGAGCTTTGTGTGCCGACTTTTTCTGTTTTTTCATTATTTATTTTGTCGAGCACCCAACCTTGAGCATATTTTTGCCAGTGATGTGGGTGCTTTGGTCTTGTTTTTAATGTATTATAGTATTATTATTATACTGTTTATATATAATTTTACTGGTTTAAATATTAAACATTATGAATATAATATTTAATTATGACTTAATAATAATAATAATAATAATAATAATAATAATAATAATAATAATAATAAATAATAAACTATTATTATTATTATTATTATACTGTTTTATATAATTGTACTGTTTAAATATTAAACATTATAAATATAATATTTAATTAAATATTATACAAATAATTATATTATTCAATTAAATAATTATTAAAATGATTTAACTTTGAAACAGCAAAAAACTTTGTAAATATATGCACACACACACACACACACACACACACACACACACACACACACACACACACACACACACACACACACACACACACAGTAGTATATGAAAGCATGTTAAATGCATTATTATTACTTTTTACTATTTTTACTGTTGTTGTCAATAATAATAATAATAATAATAATAATAATAACTATTAATAATACTTATTATTTAGTTAAATCAAATATATTTGATATAAAAATGCTAAAAATAATAATATTTATTTAAATTGATAAACTTTAACTTTGATAAACCGTAATAAACTGTGGTGCAAATATTTAGTTTACTCCAAAATAGCTGTACTCTTAGCTGTAGCTAAGCTGTATAGCTGTAGTTTAATGCTGAGTGAATATATTACAAACCATCTGAGAAGAAAAACAAACAAACAAAAAAAAAAACCTTTTGCCGACTGACACAACATCTATTTTCTGATGACCTTTCCTTTTGGGCTTTTTTTCTCTTTTTTTGGGCTTTTTCTGCTGGTCATTGGTTAATATTAACCAATTGTCAAATATCTATTTACTCATTATTTCGGGATATTGTTGATGGCTAAATTGACTTTGAACTTGTGTTTTGTTTTATTGCACATATTATATTGGTGCTTGTGTTGCCCGGTTACTTTCTCTTAATCAGCCGTCATTATTATATGTTACATTTATGTCATTTCTACATGATTTTCAATGAGTAAATGTCAGATTGCCATAGTAAAGGTGTGGGGATTCGACTCGGCTGCTGGGTTGGTTTAAATGACCACAGTCATTAGAAGTCCATGTGCTTTGGCTTTGATGAGAGCTTTCATGCATTGATACATGCTTGGGGGAGTGCTTGGCAAACATATAATCGGATGACACATCAAAACATCGCACAGCCGGAGAAGAGGGCCAGCTCAGCTTATTAACCCCAGGCTATTAGTTTCCAAATACTGTTTTTCTTTTTAAAATCCTCCCAGATTTTAATCAGTCTGACGTTTTGGATCTTTTCTCATTTGAGCTGTTTTGACAAAGACAGATCCGGCTCTCCCAAAGTCGGAAGCAAAACATATACAGTGTAAGAGAGCTTTCTCCTCACAAGCGTCGTGGTTGTTTGCGCTGGAGCGGCTAATAGGCAGTGATTCCCATTAAAGGGATGGATGTCGTGCAGGTGAAAAGGAGATTGTCAGAGAGAGAGAGAGTGCAATGGAGGTATCATCTCTTTCTCGTGCTCTGGCCTGAAGCCCATCACTCGGCGGTGATCAGTCTCCTCTCTGGCTCCGGTTGGCGGCTGTCACGGCCTCTGCTCTCTGGCTGGCGTCTGATGAGAAGTAGCAGCCATGTTTTATAATCAATCCACGACCTAATAGGTCACGAATGAGTGCGTCCGGCTTGCCAATAGCGTTTTGGGTGGTAGTGTAGGCATTACGACTGTATAAGACCGGCCTGTGTTGCTGGGCTTTACACGACCAGCCTTTCCACAGAAAGCCACTAATTGACATCGTTCTACTTAGCCAAGAGAACGGCCAACCCCAAAGAGCCAGATCCTTTCATTTACGCTCCATACCACATCTTAATAAGGGCCGAATTGTGTATACTCATCATAAAAATTTCAAGAGCACACAATGAGAGGCTTACTAGGATAGTTTGAGGGAATATTTTAACTAGCTTTTGCTTTTTTTCTCCCTGTTAACTGCCAAAGTGTTGAAAGATTTGAGCAAAACTACTTCAGAGGAGAAAAAATATTTGATACAAATGGTTTATAATTTATCATATGTACTTGGTCAGGCCTTTGCAGGAAACTCTAGATAGTTAAAAACCAACTAATCTTGACTTGCCCTAAATAGTTTTTCTTTGAGGCAGAAAGAAATAAACAACATTACTTTGAAGTTGTCTCTTAAGACAAGAACATTTCACACTAATTGGAAACATGAAAAATATTATGTTTGATCAATGAAATGTAAAAGCAGGCTGTTTGATGCTTTTGATTGGCATTTTTGTGGGCTTGTGTTTTGAAGTAATAATAGAGGTTTTCTGTGATGTTTTCTGTTCGTAGTCAGCCGTACATGCTCAGAACAGTGTACATATTTTAAGGATCAGTTGTTTGTACTGAACTTTACTTCATTTTTCTTCTTTAGATGTAAAGTGTGACCCGAATCACCGCTTGACCTGAGATGATAGTTGAAGCGTAGCTAAATGTCACACATGTCACAGCCCCTTAGCATCAAAAAGTAACTAACGGTTAGTGCAGAAAACCTTTGTCAACTTTTGCTTTGGTAAATAAAAATATCCCTATTAAAAAATGCTATAGATTGCATAAGCTAAAAAAAAATCAAGCATGAGTCCGTACCACAGGTGGCTAATAAGCTCAATAAGCTACCCTGGTGAAAACGGCGTGTTTATCTTTATGAAATGCACCAGGCATGATCAAAACTTTTTTTGCCATCTGCTAAAGTGCTAGTGTGGGTACTGTGCAATAAGATCATAATAGGTTGGAACCTATTACTGTGTAAATTGCATGTGGTATTTTTAGCATTCAAATGATTTCTGGACATTCTCTCTCGATACTCTCGGTTTGTGCTAAAAGAAGATCACCAGGCCTAACTGTCTTCCTAAAGGCTGATAATGAGGAGATTTTTTAACTCAGACATGAAAAACCGAGTTCTGAGTCGTTTTTCGCCATTTATGTTCAAAGTGTTAGGGGAGACCGGGGGGGTGTTAACACAGTAAGTTAAGTTAACACGTGGTTAGACGTAACGCTGTAAGTTTGGCAGGTCAGAAAAGAGCTGTGGTAACATCATCAATATCATACACTCACATCTTCTTTCTGCGCTCACGGGCGAAATTGCATGTGATTGTGAGCAAATCTGTAGATTTTATGACCAAAAACAAATGATTTTCAGGTGAGAAAGTAACATTCTTCATCAGGATTCAATCATTTACCTTGCATGACCTGAAGTAGCTATATCTCGTTTAATCTAAAACAGTTAGCCTTGTTATGGCTGTTCGGGGTGGGGATAGTTGTAACAGTTTATTAAAAACGTTACAACCAACCCCTATGATGATTCCAATGAGTCCAGTTATCAATCACATCCTCTGTTCATCACGTGAGCAGTCTGCTGCGTATCGAGGGATTTATTCAGTAAATGTGTTTCCATCATAGTTTATGCGCATGTCTTCTCAAAGCTGAAAAAGGATCTGCCTCAATGGAACGCAAGTTATTGTGCACATTATTAGAATTTATGAACATCTTGATGTTTCCATCCAGCGTTTTTTATGCAATATCTCAAAATTCACATAAAAATAGGTGGATCAGCCAGTGACTGAACCTGTATGTGACAGGAATACAGTGCACTTACACACACGCACACACACACAAATGCACAGCAATCGTGTTGCACTACATTTAATGTTCTAAGAAAATACAATGTTTTTTTTTTTGTCAGTTAAAATTTTTCACATTGTTCTTCAATGATGTTTATGCAAAAATTAGATAGTGTGGGTGTTATTTCAGCGAATGACCTCTCAGTGTTACATCTATCCCCAGCTAATGTTATAACTCACCCCAGTAGTAGATTGTAACAACGGAACTCTTATTTTACATTAACTCACATAATCTGTGATTGTGTAGTACATGTCCAAGTGAGTTATATTTATAGCAGACAAAATCTGTGACATCTAGCACAAACAACCACTGTTGTTGAGTTACTGATGCTCAAACAAAAAGTGTTACAACCGTCTCCCCTAATGCATATTGCTGTCAGTTGTTCATGCAAATCTTTATTCCCTTTCTCCTCACTGCCAGGGTTTAATTGTTCACCCTCTCTAGAAGGTCGTTTCTGTTTCGAGATGTTTTAGTAACGGTGTCTTAGCTAGACGATGCAAACTGCACATTAGCCTTCCGTCTGCCAAAGGTTAAACAACCAATATCCTGAAGGGCCTTTCTTGGCCCATGCTCGTCCGCAGGAGCTGTAATCTTTTAGCCTTGAGGTTGTGACATTTCAGCCGTGCTAAATGTTGTTGTTTTTCTCTTATTCTGAAAGCCTCGCAGACCATTAATCATTTCCTCTGCCCAATGGCACTTTGGCTGATGCACAATAGGGCCATAGCTTATCTTCACCTTCCTGACCAGTGTTTGTTTTAAGCATTAGAGTTGACGCTCTAATGGATTGAATTAATTGATTAATACTTTTATCCAATTAGTGCTCCCTCATGCAATTAATCAGATAGCCCCCAGTGTATGCCGCCTGCCGTGGGCCGCACCTCGGCAGACAGATGCTTTGGGCTCAAGTTCATGATATATAAACCTTTTCCAACCACACCTGGCTCCCTAACACAGAAGACATTGCTCTTGGGCTTAACACATTATCAGGATTCTTGCTGAGTACAAAGTTTCTGTCTTCAGAAATGCTTTTCAGGTAGATCACCTAAATGAAGGAGTGTTTTCCTGCTGCAGTTCCGAGATGCAATCCGAGAGGAAGTCACTGAGTTTAGATCCGCAGCCACTTTTAAAATCATTTTGTGTGTCAGAGAGTGCTGTAAATTCACTGTGGCACATATTGAATTATGTATTTGTTTAACAAGAATGAGAACGCCATAACAAGAAGCCAAGAATCGATACAGCTGGTTTCACTATTGATGCAACTGGAAAAAGATGCATAGCTATTTAACACTAGAACTACCAAGGCGGTCATTTTGACTGTTTAAAAATTTTGCAACATAATAACTTTGTTGAAATTAAACCCATATAGCTATTACCCTGACTTTTCCTAAATGTGTGTATATTTTGTTCTAATATTGTTATTTTATTAAAACACAAAAGAGTTCTGAGTATTTCTTCCTAGAATGGCCATAATTGTACTGTACGCATTATTACAGACAGCGTATATTGCATATTATTTCAGTGTTTTCTAGTCACTGTTGCCTAGCAACTTTCTAGTTGTTTTTATATGCTATTACTGAGCTAAAACGTAGCTTTACCATTGAAATGTAAGCAAGAAGAGATTGACTGGCAGAGCATTTATGAGCATTGATGATGCTGGTGGCATAGGATTGTTTCCGATTCATGTGATCCAAACATTTCCAATAACTCCAGAGCATTGTAAAGTCAAAATATACTGAAAAATGATAGATCTAATAATTTCCAATCAAATATCTAACAAAATATTCTTCTTTAATCCATATTTGTTGGCATTTTGACTTTCAAAAACAACAATTTCACTGCAGTGAAAAAACTTTGCCACACACAAAGCGAGGCACGCACCTTCGGGCGCCGTCTAGTAGCTCTTACAACATAATAAATGACAAAAAAGATCGTAATATGTAAGACCTATCTGCGTTTGCTTGGCGCTCACTCTGTGCTCCATTTAATCCATGTTGTTCGATTTTATTAAAATTGAGGATTTTGTTTGAGGATTTCAGGGTGATGCTTCATAAAATATGACATATAGAGCTTCATTCTAAAATCTCAGTTGAAGCTTCGAATGTAAGTATGACGACAGAAATGACATTCGGTGCAGTCTAGTATGAACGGTCAGAATGACACCGCTGTGGCCATTCTAGTAGTTATAGAATTCCGGTAGTTCTAATGTTAAAAATTCTCTTTTGCTTCTCTAATCAATTATCTTTGCTCTGTTACAGGGGATCTGTTGCTGAGGTCGGCATGAGCTCATCAATGTCAAACTCTCAAACCTGCATGTCAAGCCTTTTAAGCTACAGTGATGTATAGAAGTCTGTGACCCCTGGATCTCGACACTGCCTCCGAGTAACATCTTGCACCATGAAATTTGTGGATTTCTTTTTTGGATGTGAAGTCTACATACATGGAAATGAAAAGGTATGGAGGAAATTGGATTACACCCTTTTTGTTAATGCCGCTAGCATGGAGTGTTAATTAATTTCCGCACTCACAATGGAATTGCAGTTTTGACCAGTAGCTGTTCAACTGGAGGAGAAATACGACTATAATGGCTTTGTGATTGGCACCCCGTCTTTGAGAATCCAACACAGATTTCAAAACGTAGGAGCTATAGCTGTGTATCACCGAGACACCTCATCTTCTCAAGAACGATTCCTCTTAAATGCCCTCTTGAGGACCCAGTGGCCTCTCTCCGACTGGAAAAAATGACCAAAAACCTATTGGATTTATAGTTTCATTGAGCAGCAGTGAACTCTTGCTTACCTTCCTCAGCCTCAGAGTCAAGGAGCTTTTCTTAAGCAATCAGGCGGTTGGGAAGAAAACTTCACCCTGAAAGAGTTTCTAACTTCTGCCCCATGTAGAGACGAGAGAGCTTTCAAATATGGCTCCCCACTGGAGAGGAGGAGCTCAGGTTTTGGCAGTGACTCTGGGAATTTTGCAGTGTTGTGGAGGGTTATCTGGTCAGACCGTAAGGACTAGTGTTGGGATGACGGAAAAAGGTCCTGAGCAATGGCCGATGTCTCATGAAAGGGTGAAGAGGGGATGGGTTTGGAATCAATTCTTCGTAGTGGAGGAATACACCGGGACGGAGCCACTTTACGTCGGAAAGGTAGGACTGCTGCATGTTTTGGTTGCACTCTTACTGCTTATTTTTCTATGCAAGGGAAAATATATTGCAGCACAATGAAAGCCAAGAGAGATGCATGTGCTGTGCATTTAAATGAGGCAATTCTCAAATGCTTTAAGTGTGTGGATAGCGTCAGGCTAGTTGGCTAGGGCAGATCAAGCACAAGTTTGGCCGTGAGGCTTGAATTTCTTCTAGATGTATGTGGGCCAAACTAAAACAGGTTCTCTTAAAATCTTGTTATGGCCTCAGAGGAATATGCCTGTGTTTGGCTATATTAGCAATGTTTGATAGGAATCTATCACAACAACAAAAAAGTGATTTGGTGTGCAAGTGTTTTTTTTTTTTTTTTTTGTGGTGCATGGCTGAGCAATTCACAATATATTTGTGATAATTAACATTTATATTGAAAATTGCAGTCATTGTAATGTTATTTTTTTAATCTTTTTTTATTTGTTTTGTGAGAGTGTAAAGATGCTAACTCAAATGCAGTTCAAATAGTAATTTGCAATGAATTAATAACTTTGCAAATTTGTCATTTGTTAACTGTATTCTCTGCATAGCATTTTTCATATTAAATACTTAATTAAAAATGGATGGGTAAATATTGCTGTTTCAATTACACTTCCGTGGTCTTTTAGTGCAAAAACAGTGTGGAAAACCGTCTGAAAACAATGGTATCTTAATATTTCTTTACTTTACTTTACACACTCTCTCTCTCTCTCTCTCTCTCTCTCTCTCTCTCTCTCTCTCTCTCTCTCTCTCTCTCTCTCTCTCTCTCTCTCTCTCTCTCTCTCTCTCTCTCTCTCTTTCTATATCTATATATATATATATCTTTTGCTGTAGTATGTCAGTAGGAAACATCAGTTTACATTTATAAATGAATTGCCATTAATTTTAATAATCCAGTGAGATTTTTGTATGCATAAAAAGAGTCTGACAATAGTTTCTTCATGTGATCACAGGTACACAGGACTCGATGATGGTGAGATCAGATCATACCGGCTGCTGGCAGACGTCTTGTGCATAAAAAAATTTATAAAAAGAATTCTCACTGGATTATTACAATTAATTGCAAAATGAATGTTTGGAAATGTAAACTGATATTTCCTACTGACACTACAGTAAAAGATATAAATAACTGGCTTAAAAACATTTTTCGTGTGAAAATACCAACGTGCCTAAGACTTTTGCACAATACTGTGTGTGTGTGTATATATATATATATATATATATATATATATATATATACACTTGCCCAGCAGTGGTGTGGTGTAGAGATATAGGCAACTTGTAGCGCAGTAATTAAGAGATTGTGTGTGTGTGTGCCAGCAAAAGAGGAGCTGATGTCTAAATGAGAGCCATAAAGGATGATATGGGAAATGGAAGGGGTATTCTGGAGAGAGATGATTTTATTAATAAAATTACCCAGAGTTACTGCTCCCTGTGAAGTCAGGCCATGAGCTGAGACTATCAATAGGGACTGCTGGTGTTGTCTGTCTATTGCTGACCAAAGACTTTAATTAGGGTGATATAGAGTTAAATATGACCAACGTGCCTTTTAACAGTGACGGTCATTTAAAAAAATCCCTTTCGCACTGCCCTGTGATTAATCTGCTATTTTTTTCTAAATGTTTGGCCCCTGCATTGGCAGCTCTTTTTGTAAAACAAATTTCACTTAGCCCTACGACTTATGTGTCTGTATTGCGTAGCAAAACTATAAATATTTGTATGCCACGTAATGTGTGTTGGGTGTCGTGAATTGAGAAAAATTAATTTAAAAATTTCCATGATCTTTTGACATGTAAGAGGTCATTGCACTGTAAAAACATCTTGTAAGTTTCAGAACTCAAAACTTCCCTGTTAGTCCAAAACAGCTTTTATTGAATCTAAGCTCAGAAAACGACTCGTTTGGATTTTTGTCACATTATGACGGCAACTTCGACATCATTGTGTCTTTGGCCCCGCCCACTGGCGTGTTAGTGAGATGACGAGGAGAGAAGAGAGATACAGGATCATTGGACTAAAAATAACATTACCTTCCAAAGGATCCTAATGCTAGGAATGTGCTTTTTTTTAAAAATGTGAATGTCTTTTATTTGTTTGTTTGGTACATTTCCCTGTAGATTCTGTGGTAAATCAGTCGTATTTCACAGCAGGCTTTGCAAACAGACTTTTATTGTAAGATATGGACCCAACAGTAATGCCACAGCATCCAAGTAACCATTAATTTGAATGCCTAATCTGTGATTAGTGATATGATTCATGTACAGTCAGACTCTGTCTCAAAATAGTTTATTGCTGTTTATGAGTCAGTAAATCAAGCCATGGACTAAACAATCTACTTCACATTGTTTGTCTCAGTAGCATGAAAATAATATATATATATATATATATATATATATATATATATATATATATATATATATATATATATATATATATATATATATATATATATATATATTATTATTATTATTATTATTATTTTTTGTATTTTATTTTTTCTTTTATAAAAAAACAGAAAGCGATCAAAGAACACTCCCTTTACAATCACCAAAACTGTCTGTCTACACTCTTATTTACATCATGTTTGAAGTTATGATGAAAGTATCCATGAGAGTGTAGAAATCAAGTTGCAAATGTATGTCCATCTTCGGTTACAATGCTCAACCTTTCATGCCATGGGAGTAGATTATATAATCAACACTTTTCACGATTAGTTAATCTCAAAAGCTGTAATAGTAAAAACATAGTAAAACATTTCCAGAGTTCCACATGTAATACTTATTTCATATGCAAGATGTTAGCCAATCACAGCAGTGGCTGTTTACACTGAAGTCTCACAGCAGCCAATCACAGCAGTGGCTGTTTACACTGAAGTCTCACAGCAGCCAATGACAGCAGTGGGCGTTCACACTGAAGTCTCACAGCAGCCAATCACAGCAGTGGCTGTTTACACTGAAGTCTCACAGCAGCCAATGACAGCAGTGGGCGTTCACACTGAAGTCTCACAGCAGCCAATCACAATAGTGAGTGTTCACACTGAAGTCTCACAGCAGCCAATCACAGCAGTGGGCGTTCACACTGAAGTCTCACAGCAGCCAATCACAGCAATGGGCATTTACACTGAAGTCTCACAGCAACCAATCCCAGCAGTGGGCGTTCACACTGAAGTCTCACAGCAGCCAGTCACAGCAATGGGCGTTTACACTGAAGTCTCACAGCAGACACGCCCCTAGGCTAAAATCAAACAAAATGCCTTTTATTTCTAAATAATGACAATTTTTGATGTAAAAATCATAATAACATTATAAGTGCACCACCGGAAACATTATAAAAAAAAATTTAAAAAAAAATTTAAAACAAATGCAGTCCCTGTACTGTCATTTAATATACTGAAGATGTGAAGGGTCCTTTTAAAAAGTGTGCAAATTTTTGCTACAAATAGACTTTAGGACAATACTGTACATTCATATGGACCTGTTCACATTTCCCCCCGATTGTGTAGTGTGATTTGGCAAATCAAACACAAAAAAGCCACTTGGAAATGTCATGTTATGGGTTCCATTTCATGTTGAGCATCATCAAAAAGTTTGAACATTAGTGAATTTTGAAAATGAGTCCTGCCAAAGCCATCTGTTATATGAATAGTTATTTTTCCTTTTTTCTTTGTCTTTATCACATGGATTGTGCATGAAGTGCTAAACCTTTGTTCCTGCTAAAGTGGCTTTGGTATCGCATTAATTCTTTTAATTTAATAGCTTTAATTGCAGCCATTAACTTTAAGCCCAATAATGCTTCATTATGACACTTATGTCTTTTCTTCAGCAGATGTCTTGTGTTTTTGTAAGAATGTCTTCAGGAGTGTTCCGGCACTTGAATTCACTTGAAGCCTCCGGTGACCTTATGCTATTTACATTAGACTTTCAAACCTCAAAAGGCTTGTCGGAGAAACATGGAACATTGTGAAGGTTAATTCTACGCATCAGTCCCTTTTCTGCAAAGGGAGCTGTAAGAGAGAGTGAAAGTTGCAATATTTTGTGCCGGAAAGGCCACTGCACCATTCCCCCCCTCCATTGCTAAGCCTTAAAGTCCAGACATATGTAAACCTCGAGTCGATAAATATTAGAAGTCTCTTTGCAGGGAAAGGCAGCAGGGCAGCAAAATTGAACAGTGGAAAGAGAGTTTTTACACGGCGAACGCCGACAAGAACATCCCGCCATATGGGCAGCGCAGCAAAGTGGAAAGATTTCCACTGCGCTTTGAAAGTCTGCCAGCCTCTTCCTTCAGACAAGCGGCGAACATTGATTGATAGGATTTGAACGTGTAGAGCTGAGACGCTGAACAGACGGTGGTGTTCGTAACGTGCATGCCAAGGATGTCTCAACGTGTTCAGATAATTTCCTGCAGGCTTGGTTAGCCCGTTCAAATGTTCATGCAGGATTACTTTTTGTCTTTAGTGCTTGAAAGGAAGGTGGAGTGTATTTATTTAAAGCCAGCATATAATAAACAATTATTTATTCAACAATCTGTGTTGGGAATCGGGAACTCTGTTCACGTTAACAGTGCAATTAGTTAATGCATTAGTTAACATAAACTAACCATGAACAGTGTCTTTAACAGCTTTACTGTTTTTGTAAGGCTATCTAACTGTTTACATATTTACATTAGTTTACATAGCAGTTGACACACACTAAGGATGAACATTTCTAACTCACCATCTCACTCTAAAGGTAAAAATGCGTTCAAAGTTCAATGCAAAGGGAGGTATTTTCTTGTAAAGAAATCGCTTTTTAAGGACTACAACAAACAGCTGGTAGGGACTACAATGAGCTTGTTCTCAGGTTAGTGACATCACTAACCCTAAAATTTACATAAACATCGCCCCCGGGAACACACAACAAAGGTCATGTTGAGAAGAGGAAGAGTTGTTGTAGTACTGCACATTTGGGAGTCTGCTCAAGCTGTCGCATCTGTCTTTTCACATTTATTGCAATGCAGTATGAACACAAGTGCAATAGCGTGTCATAAAAGCAAGATGACAACATAAGGTCCTGTTGTAATCTACATGTTGTCTCTTCTTCTTGAGTCTCTCCATCATTGCCCGACTCCGGTTTGAACATAAAAGGCTGAACAGTTTCTGATATTTTCAGTGTGTGTCTGCGTGAGGTAATCGGAGCTGCTAACATGAGCTCTTGAAGCTCCGCCTTCTTTAAAGGGGGGCCGGGAGCAGCAGCTCATTTGCATTTAAAATGATGCACAAAAATGGTGCGTTTTTTGCTCACCCTCAAAAAGTGACAATTTTAACATGCTATAAAAAAATATCTGTGGTGTATTTTGAGCTAAAACTTCACACACACACTCAGGGGACATTAGAGACTCATGTACATCTTGAAAAAAGGGGCATTATAGGACCCTTTTAAGCATCTCTGTCTGACAGGTCAAAACTCCTGGTAGAAAATGTATCAACACAATGTTCATGCAAAATCTCCTTATCCACGAATCGTAATAGTTTAAATGTCAGAGGTGTCCGCAGAATGTGCATGTTGATTGCAGTCGGAAGCTTTATGAATCCATTATTAATGTTTTGATCTTTCGCTTGAGAAAGAGTGTTGTGTAGCTAATGCATTTCAACAAGACAAAGGGCCTGTGTTTGCTGATGAGGTTTGCACTGTTTTGACCTGATGTGTGGATGTCTAGGCTGAAGTTTCTGTTGAGAATGTCAGACGTTTTGTTTTGCAGTTTGAGCTGAAATGAAAATTGTCAAATTATCTGGCCCTAAAAAATAGATTTGTCAAAAGCCCCATTGGAAGTTCTCAGTGATTGTAGAAACGTGGCATTGATAGACACTTCTTCTTTCCTTGAGATTTTCATAATTATCCTTTTACAACAAATGCAAGACTTCTGACATAATGTTTCCTGTGTTTTTACAAACTAGTGTTTTAAAAGTTTGGGGACAGGAAGTGACATTAAAGACATTTAGAATATTTGTTACAAAAGATTCTATTTAAAATAAATGCTGTTCTTTTGAACTTTCAATTCATCAAATAATCCTGACAAAAACATGAACTGTTTTCAACATTGATAATACTCAAAAATGTTTCTTGAGCAGTGAATCATCATATTAGAATGATTTCTGAAGGATCATGTGAAAATATTTGCACCCATTGCAGAGCTCAGTGCAACCCAAGATGCATTCAAATGCTTCAAAACATATTTCAGCACAACAGTTGTCCTAGTTTGACTCTCTGACCTGCGCGTCTCATTTTTTCACACTTTCGGCGTGTCGCTGGTGTCACAATCTGTGTGCACTGCAGTAGCTGTTCTTGCCTCGGTGCTCATCAGAGGTGAAATATTTGGAGTGTCGGCTAGCCTCCTTCACTGTGACTAGCGGCTAACAGGTTTGCTTTGTTAGTGTTCTGACCCGAGAGGTGGCAGTTCGCCATAGCCTGGAGCTCAACTGCGCCATCAGCCACTTCATGGTAGCGACACCACTAAAATAATTCCATTCTGTCCTTGTATCCGTGCAGACGTGTTTTTTCTCTCTCTGTTCCCTGCTGGCTCTCGCGCTGTTTTGTTTTGTCTAGTGTTTCGTCTCTTCTCTTCTCTGACTGCTGCTCTGCTGGACTCTTGAAAATACTGAAATGGAATTGATTAACTGGTCAATCAGCGCAATCGACAAGATTTTCTCACTAAGGAAGGGTGCCCCGGGAGAACCCACCTGCCCGGACGGGACCTTTGCCGCAGGGTGCGTGAGGGGCGCATGGAACAACTGGCAAGTCCTGTGCCTGGAGGCTCTGTCCGTGGAGGATGCGCGGAAGATTTATACATGATTGGATTATTGATGGCGGGGTTCCTATTCTTTGGCTTTGGGATTGCCCTGACCTATCGGAAGATTGGTAAGACAGCTGCAAGCAAATTCACCCAGCCGCTGTCTGTGGAAATTAAACAATGCTTCGGGGTTCTGTGTGACCGTTTGAAGGAATTAGATCAGAAAGTGATAGGAATTGAGGAACTGAACCGTAACAACGCAGTCCGGACTGCGGATACGCAGGGAAGAGTGGGCTCTATCGGGGGTCAGATCGGTGAACTTTTACGGACTGTAACCGGTCTGGCCATGAGGCTGGACGTAATGTCTAGGGAAACTGCACAGACCGGACGCGAATGCTGAGGACCAGATCTGATTGATTGATTATGATCCGGACAAATTACCGAAGATCATCAAATGGATTAAAAATAATAAATTGTATTTGCCTGACCTAATCAACTAGCCCAACGAACCTCACTTGGTCCCTATCTCTCGGTTGGGAGGTCAGCCGGGCAGCTGTCTGCTATCTATCTTCCCTGTGCACTGCCTTATCTCCCTTCAAGGACAAACCATAGAACTGAACTCGAAAACATCTGAAGTTATGGCTAACATTCTCACACAACACAATCTCAGACTCACTGCACCATACACAACCTACCCGATCCCACCCTCCAACCGTCTGCCTGTTTATCTATCTCCTCTCCCACTCCATACAAAAATCCCATCACGTGACCACGTGTACTGTGTCATGTTTATGTTTATGTTTATGTTTTGTGTGTTTGCTATGTAATGCTTGCTAAATTGCATTCTTGTATTTCTGGAGAGCGTAGGGCGGCGCCTGAATAATCGGCTGCGGCCCGGAGGCTTGCTCCAAACTTCATTTCGTTATACTGTACTTGTACATGTGTAATGACGAATAAACTTCAACTTCAACTTCAACTTCAACTTCAATACCGATTCACTCTCTGTTTACCCATGGTAGTCTTTTAGATGGATGTTGTTTTTTTTTTTTTTCTAAATTGTTTACCCAGTTCAAATTGGCAGTGTCTTACTGGTTTCTGGTGTCTGGCTGGAGGACTGCAAAGTGATATTTGACTTAAGCCTAATGTATCACTTTATCACTGCAAAACAAGTGAAAAATCTCAATTTTGGTTTTAGTTCATTAAGCTCTCGTCTAGTGATCCCAATGATCCAAATAGCAATGAAACATCTTAAAGTATCTTTATTTATATGTTTCCTGAGAGGAGTACCTTTCCTTTGTCTATGAAAAATGCTTTTCTCTTCTTGCGTCTCGATGATTTGCGCTGTGCTTCCAATCCCCTCAGCACAAGTTTGGCATCATTTTAAAGCGCACAAAGACACATAAGATATCGCACGATCCCAATATAGGCCTACACATGCACAGAATTGCATTATTTCAAAATATCTGTCTTGGTGAGTGTTCACACAAACATTATCTGTTATGTCTTAATTTAACGTTTGGTCAACTGTGTGTGTATGTATGTATGTATGTATGTATATATATATATATATATATATGTATGTATATGTGTGTGTGTATATATATATATATATATATATATATATATATATATATATATATATATATATATATATATATATATATATATATATATATATATATATATATATAATGTGGTACAGTAGGTCTTAATAGGCTGCCTGTTTTATTAATGTTAATCAAACAATTGTGGCATCATGGGGAAAAAAGTTGAATATATATTTTTTCTATAGATATTTAGATTTGATTTGGTGTGCCAAATTTGGTGTTATTACCAAGGATTTTAAGGTATGTATGGTTGCTAGGTGATAAAACTTTAACTCAAAATTTCTCAAAATTGACTTTGCTGACTATATCGACTTCAAATAGGTGTCATGTCTGATTCCAGCAAATCATACTTTATTCTCAATCATTGTATTGTGTTATACACTCACCTAAAGGATTATTAGGAACACCATACTAATACTGTGTTTGACCCCCTTTCACCTTCAGAACTGCCTTAATTCTACGTGGCATTGATTCAACAAGGTGCTGAAAGCATTCTTTAGAAATGTTGGCCCATATTGATTGGATAGCATCTTGCAGTTGATGGAGATTTGTGGGATGCACATCCAGGGCACGAAGCTCCCGTTCCACCACATCCCAAAGATGCTCTATTGGGTTGAGATCTGGTGACTGTGGGGGCCATTTTAGTACAGTGAACTCATTGTCATGTTCAAGAAAACAATTTGAAATGATTCGAGCTTTGTGACATGGTGCATTATCCTGCTGGAAGTAGCCATCAGAGAATGGGTACATGGTGGTCATAAAGGGATGGACATGGTCAGAAACAATGCTCAGGTAAGCCGTGGCATTTAAACAATGCTCAATTGGCATTAAGGGGCCTAAAGTGTGCCAAGAAAACATCCCCCACACCATTACACCACCACCACCAGCCTGCACAGTGGTAACAAGGCATGATGGATCCATGTTCTCATTCTGTTTACGCCAAATTCTGACTCTACCATCTGAATGTCTCAACAGAAATCGAGACTCATCAGACCAGGCAACATTTTTCCCGTCTTCAACTGTCCAATTTTGGTGAGCTTGTGCAAATTGTAGCCTCTTTTTCCTATTTGTAGTGGAGATGAGTGGTACCCGGTGGGGTCTTCTGCTGTTGTAGCCCATCCGCCTCAAGGTCGTGCGTGTTGTTGCTTCACAAATGCTTTGCTGCATACCTCTGTTGTAACGAGTGGTTATTTCAGTCAAGCTCTTCTATCAGCTTGAATCAGCCGGCCCATTCTCCTCTGACCTCTAGCATCAACAAGGCATTTTCGCCCACAGGACTGCCGCATACTGGATGTTTTTCCCTTTTCACACCATTCTTTGTAAACCCTAGAAATGGTTGTGTGAAAATCCCAGTAACTGAGCAGACTGTGAAATACTCAGACCGGCCCGGCACCAACAACCATGCCACGCTCAAAATTGCTTAAATCACCTTTCTTTCCCATTCTGACATTCAGTTTGGAGTTCAGGAGATTGTCTTGACCAGGACCACACCCCTAAATGCATTGAAGCAACTGCCATGTGATTGCTTGATTAGATAATTGCATTAATGAGAAATTGAACAGGCGTTCCTAATAATCCTTTAGGTGAGTGTATATTATAAAATGATAGAGCTTTGATCATAAACTAAGTATTTAAATCAAATTATTGGCAGATATAGAATGACGACTTATATTTATGTGCATTTTATGTAAGTAGTCTGCATGACTATTATTTTCATATCTTTTGGCCATATAAATATCATTATTTGCATTTTTACATTTTTAGTTTGTGCCTTTATCAAATATGATACTCAACAAAAAACACATGCAAACTCTTTGTACTTTGTCTATATTTAGATTCAATAAACTTTCAAAAAAATAAATTTATTTCTGACTAATATTTTAAATGTCAGACTTTACCGGGTCCATTCGTTAGCTCAAAAACAAAATCTAACGGCCTGGTTGAAGGACTTCTACATGTAAGCCTTTTCAGCATTTGTGTTAAATTCACTTAATTTATTGTTATCGAATTTTAAATCTGACTCCATGTGATCTGACTCCAATTTTATGTGACTTGGTTAAATTTGTTATGTTTGTAACTTAAAAGCTGATCATAAGATTCGTTGTGATTTAATTTGGGTCTTTGATTTTTCTTAGTATCTCTTATTTTCAAATACTCATTCATCAAGGAACCCAAAATCGCACAGAGACTAAGCGTCTGGATTCGCTAGCTCACGGACACAAGCTGTCCAGTTCTGATATTAGTCAGAGGATTGCAGAGTGAATATTTTACCTTTAAGTGGTCGCACCTGCTTACTCAACAAAAAGTGTAATTTTAGTAATTTTATAATAGTCATGAGAAGCTACAACTTGCTTATACAGTGATAGTCAGAAATCTGATTATCCCGCAAGCTGCGCTCCATGCTTCAGTCATGTGGTCCTTGGTTAGAGCTATTCTGACAAAAGATTTGTGGAAATAAAGGACTCCGAATTGATCCATACTACAATAATGATTTTAGAATAATACAAGATAAATAAAGATGAACATGTATTGTGGCCAGATAGAACTTAAATAAAATAATTAAACAAGAATCCATGGTACACAACTTTCAGCATAAAAATATAAAACACAATTACCAAGTAATATGACAATAGTTTCAAAGAGTCATTATATTTGGCACAGTACATACAGAAGTGTGTGAGTGCCTCTTAGGACACTGATGCAGCACCGCATGGGGCTCTGGCTACAGAATGTTCCCAAATGGCAGCCCTGCTACCCTTCCAGGATAAAAGGGTTGTAAATATTTGCAACACAACACCTAGTTTGGGGGAGAGGATCAGATATCTTTGAAGAGACCACTCAACAGAATTCTCATATGTTTCAATCTTTCTCACCCTACCAGTGACTGGTAAAATGGTCTCAACTTCACTGCAATCACACTGAGACCTTTAAAAAGACACCAGACATGAAGGGGATAAACCAATAGATTCACAAGATACATCATCTGTAGTATATCTGCATTCTGTGACTTGAATCAGGGGGAAGGGAGCAGGGAGAGGGAGAGAAGGTTTTGGGCAGGGTGGTGTCCTACAGTCTCTCTGTGAGATCTTCTCTCCAGATTAGTGAGTTTTATCAAAGTCAAGTCAAAGTCAGCTTTATTGTCAATTCTGCCATACGTACAGTACATACATACAGAGAATTGAAATTCTATGACTCTCAGGCTCTAGGTGCCTAACAACAACAAAACAATAACAACAAAAGTTTAACAGTAACACAACAGCGATGTTATTTAGGTGAAGACTCTCGTTAGTAAGTAATGAAGGCAGTATAATCAAATATGTGAACACCCACCAATGAAGAGTTGATCAAAGAGAAAATATTTCCTCCACATGACCTTTGGTTTGACGTCTCCTGCTCAGACGAGACCCCGTCGCACCATTTACCATGGTGTGATGTGAGTGTACATCGCCGCCCAGGGCAAGGAGACAGTCAGTCTGAGCGCAGATTAAGAACCGCTTCAGTCTGCCATCAGCCAATAGTGTAGTTTGTCAGGTAGAAGATGCATTTCACTCATGCTGTGGCATGTTTATTCTGCTTTCTCATTTCATTAGGGAAAGCAGCGGAGTCAGAGGAAATCCAGGACACTCAGCAGTTCTGCCGTTCAAATGGTTATTATTCTTATCTTCATAATTGGGGGAACAGATGTGATGTTGATCGTATGATCTCCATATGCGCTAATGTGCACAAAAGACTCCAGGAGCGCGTCGTGTTTCTGTTCTTTGATCAAACGCTCCCTGTGAACAGACAGAAAGAAATGTTTTTATCCTCCAGTTCTCGAGATATTGCCCAGCTTTCTTTGTCTTCCTGTTAGAGAGTTTTTTTATTACTCCTGAAATATTGATACGCCAAAAAAGGGGATAGTTTCAAGTGCATGTTTTATTCGACTGAGGCAGGATTTGAAATGAGGAAAGAGGACAGAAAAGAATGCAATATTGTAGGCCGGCTTGCGTTATTCCCATGTTTTACGACAAATACCTAATGAAAATCCCCACGGGGTGATAGAAGCTGCTATTTAATTAAGACCTTATAAAATATTTAACATGCCAATGATGGAGAGGGTGATTTCGCTCTGTCCACTGCTGTTTAGAAGATTTTGCCAGGCTACAGAGACACATTATAATGGGAAACAGGCAGAGACTGAAGCTGAAGAAAACCCAAAATGATCCAGTCGACAGAGCATTACAACACTGCAGCAGTGCAGCTACCTCTGCATTTCAATAGCTCACGTCTAACTTTTAGCATCAATCTCACTACTGAAAATAGCAGTCATCTGATTTATAGATTATACTTTTTAGCAAGTAAAGAAACGTGCTTCATGTGCATCTTTTTGCCGCAAAATCTTTACTGATTTTCATAAAGTAAACGTAAGAATAACTTCTACATTGTTAGTACTATTTTAAGATGAACACTTCGGTTTACTTGATTATGCATGCATCGTTTTTTTGTGAACATCAAATATGATCATCAGGAGGAAGCTTTATTTGTTCATCTCTCAGTCATCATTGTATTGCATTGCATTATATGTTGTAAAACTACAAAGCTTTGATTATAAAACATTTAAAAGGGACATATCATGAAAATCTGACCTTTCCAGCGTTTAACTGCTGTAATCGGGTCCCCGGGGCATCTACCAACCCAGAAAAAACTTTGCTTTGGTAAGCCTTTCTCTGCAAGCATGTGAAAAACGAGCAGCTATGATTTCGCTCCGCTAGTGACGTAGGAAGGGGATCTTATTATAATATTCCCGCCCCAGTTTCCACCCACAGCGCTGCCATCATTTTGTTTTCGCAAGTGACAACGGTGTACCAGTTCTAACGCCATGTTAGAACTGTTCTAAGAGCAGCTTAAGCATTAATAAAATGTCTCATTTAAACATAACTGTTCTGGTTTTGGCTGTAATAATAAACTCCTGGCATCTGAGGCCCTGCACAGCAAAAATGTGTTTCTTGTTTGGTATTTTTATCTTGTTTCTGGTCCAAATATATATATATATATATATATATATATATATATATATATATATATATATATATATATATATATATATATATATATATATATATATATATATATATATATCTAAAAAAATCTTAAATCAAGATGCATTTGCTAGATAAGTGCAATGACATAAGAGATTTTTTCTTGTTTTCTGGAAAATAAAATCCAACTGAAGTGAGTTTTTGCTTGAAACAAGCACATTTATCTGTCCATGGGGTAAGACAAATAATCTTGTTTTTGTTTGAAATCGTGTTTCTGGAAGAGATTAATTAGACATATTACTGGCAGATATTGATATGTATATGCATTTTATGTAAGTATGTGCTATACAGTTAAAAAGACTTCACTGATTTATTGCAAGCATCAGAATTCTTCATTTTTGGCTGTATAAATATCATCATTTTCACTAAAAACAAGAAAATATTTTTGCTGGTTTGATCTCCCTTACAAAAAGAAGTATACTTAAGTAATGTTCAAGTATATTTTTAAGTATGCTTTATGTAGTTAGTATACTAATATCAGTGTACTAGTAGTAAACTTGTAAGTGTACTATTTCAATACTACTTGGGACTAAATTGGCACACTTTTTAGTGTTTAAGTGTAACAGTAGTAGCGTAAGTGCACAACTATGTTTCTCAGTTGTACTGCATCTGTACTACAAGTGAACTTATAAGTATACAAGTAGTGTACTATTTTAATACGTGATGGTAACTCCCCAAAAACCCACATAACTCTTCTAAATTAGCATGCCAAAACATTAAACACTACTAAACCCCTACTTAACATTAATATTGAAAAACATAACACTTAATTTGAGCATTTACTCTCCTTTTAAGTGTCAAATAGAAATCCCAGCCCAGATTCTCTTAAATTTAAGCTTGTCTAAATTAAAAGAAACAAGTTCAAAACAATGGAACAATTCTGATTACTTAAAATGTGTCAGTTCTGTGAAATCAAATGAAAGAGAAAGTTCTAAATACTCATAAAAGTTCATTTGATTTAAATAATTTGTTTAATTTAAGTTGGCTCTACTCAATGAATTATTTTGAGCGTTAGGGTTTACAGTGTAGTACTTTTTTGTTTTTTTGTTTATGAAAGTACACTTTATGAAGTTTTCTACTGCAAGTATACTTGCAAGTTTTCTTTAAAAATAAATATTTTCAAACAATTTAAGTTTATAAGACAGCATGTAAAATTGTATGAAAAAATGTATTTAATAGGCTGCTCAATCAAAAGATTAAACAACTTCAAGCCAAGTATGTCTAATTATACTTTTTAAGTGTATCTCAATCAAAAGATTACGTGCATGTATAGTCCAAATATACATAGACCTTTCTGTCAGCATGAGTCAAGTATACTTAAGTGTAATTTTAAGTATATTTCTGAGAAGTACATAAAAATCAGACTGAAAGTATTTTTTTTTTTTTCCATAAGGGCTACTTTAGCAGGTCTGACCAGTTGACAAGTGTACGAAACCTTTCTGAAAATTCTGAGAAAAGCAGAGGTGAGGTCTTGAGATTTGTTTCTTTGTTTTGTTTGTCGGACCCCATAATGGCTCCAAACTGCACTTCCAGACTGGGGTTTAGAAATACGGCTCCCTTTAAAAGATAATGAGCCTCCGGCTGCCTGTTTCTCTAAAGAGCGCCACCTCCCCAAAGCAGCGATTCTTGAACTGACTGGCATCATTACTGATCCATAGATGAATGGAAAAGATTGTTTTAGTCTAACAAAAAGTCATTGTTTGGGTCAAATGCATTTAAGCAACTCCAAACAAACTTAGACATTAGACCGTAAACTGAACCACAAAATTAGCCAGTTAAAGTGGTGTCCGCAACCCATTTCACTTCTGTAATGTGACATATTTTAGTGTGAAATATGATGTTTAATAGGGAATAAATGCAGGGACGGACAGACTTGAATTTATGCATCATGAGTTGTGTTGTCTTGTTGTCTTTTATTTTCTCTCTGTTCAAACAAGTTCAAATCATAACTTAGCAAAATTTGCATCTAGTTAAAAATGACAGACATTGAATTAGAATTGAAATGCATTCTCACTGGATTCTGCTGAACCCTGATGTGCTCTGATGAATCAATAGGAACACACTAAGGCATGCAGGAACATGCATTAAGAAAGTGAATAAGGGCTTTTTTTTTTACTTGTTCTTGTTCCAAAAAACAAATATGTTCCGTCGTTCAGTCATTCACTTGCTGTCCCCATATTATTTTGTAAATTATGAAATGCATTTGCTCAGACTTTGTAGTCAATATCCAGTATGTCTTCCGTGCAACCGTTGCCATAGTAATGACTCAATGCAATGCCAGAAGGCTTCTGCAACGGCTAGAGGAGCTGTCAGTGTGGAAAAGGGAGGATGGAAAACTGGGAATTTTGCCTTTTTAACATGGCAACGTGCCATATTGCTGAACCCATGAGGCAGATCAGACAACACTAGCGATGGATGAATCACTATGTTTTACACATGGACATGGACACTCAATCCATTCACTCGTTCAGTCATTCGCTCGTTCAGTCATTCGCTCGTTCAGTCATTCGTTCAGACTTTATCAAACAATATAAAAATGTGTGTTTGTAAACATGAAGTTGTATGCAGTTTTCCAGTTTGTCTGTCTGCACATGAGAATCTGAATCACAGCTGAGCCGTTTAGATTTCATGAATTTGAATAGAATTTGGTTTCACAAAGAGGATGTGTAGTGTAGTTTTAGTCATATAGGGGAGAGCGGGGCACAACCTAACACTTTTTGACTGTCTCAGTTTGTGTAAATCCACTTGGGGTTCAGAGTATTTATTTTCCCCCACAATAATTTCACACGTCTAGTACAATTATGTGGTTTGGTTTCATTGATACAGTGTATACTTTTTTCTTGATTTACTCCGAAAGAATGGAAGTGAAATGTGACAACATGCCCCATAGGTGGGGTAACATCACCAAATGACAGCTTAAAATGTTACTGATATAATCAAAAACATATCCAAGACAAACTCAAATATTTTGTCAATAAAATACAATTATTAACTTATAAAATACTTATAAATAAATAAATAAACTTATAAATAAATAATGGCATTTTTTTTAATAATTAAAAATATTTTAAAAATTGAGTTTGACAACAAACACATCGCTAAACACAGCTATACAGCAGAGTTCAAAACATAATAATAATTAATCATTTCTGAACTCAGTCATTATTCACCCTTTTCTCATGGTTTCTCAAAAGAATTCATAAAAGTATAGAATATAATAGTGTAGCTCTAATAGGGGCTCATTGTAACGCAGTGTGACAACATGCCCCGCCTGCTCCACTGGGATTAACCGCGGCTCGTGTCTTCTGCTGTTAGATCAGCATTAAAGAACATCTCAACTGTCAATAACAGATATAAGATTACAATAATATCACATTTGTCTAATTTTAAATAAACACAAAACAGATGAAAAATTAACTTAAGAAATTTACTTTTGCTATGGTTAAATAAATGTTCAGTGATATCTTCCAAAGATTTTTTTTTAATTTTGGCGCAATTTTTTCTCTAAATAATGCTGATATGGCGACTTCTTCCTGGCATGTGTGGAAAGTGTTAAACCATGCGTGTTACAACTGACCCTGTGTTAGGCTGTGCCCCACGCTCCCCTATTCTAAGATATATGGATCTTTTTTTTTTTTTATTTGCCTGAAATAAATGTAATGGACTTGCCATCCATCCATCCATCCATCCATCCATAGGAAAGTACATACGCATAATTTTTCAGATATTAATGATGTATTTTTCCATGTTTTGCATGGACTTGTGTTTAATTTATTTGTAATGTAATTCCTTGCACTCCAAATTCAGATAGTTACCCTGAACAACAGCACTTTACCCAGTCCACCCAAACTCAGCGTGTGTCCTCTGTGCTTTAATCGACAGATCCATTCAGACTCTGATGAAGGGGACGGATCTATTAAGTATACTATCTCTGGAGAGGGAGCAGGGACTATATTCATCATAGACGAGGTCACCGGTGACATTCATGCCACAGAGAGATTAGACCGGGAGGAGAAGACCTTCTACACCCTGCGAGCTCAAGCACGAGACCGCCAGACTGACGCACCGCTTGAACCAGAGTCAGAGTTCGTCATCAAAGTCCAGGACATCAACGACAGCGAGCCCAAGTTTCTAGAAGGTCCCTACATCGGAAGTGTGGCAGAACTCTCTCCTATCGGTAAGATACGCTTTACACTGTGTTTATATGCTGTTGCTTTTTAAATACTGGAATTTGAGTTAGGAATCATTTTAAAAGATTTAAAGAGTTTTGAATGAAGCCTTTTCTGTTCAGCAAAGCTGCATTTATTTAATCATACAGTAATATACAGTAAAAAAAACAGTAATATTGTGATATATTCAAATAGAAAATAGTTATTTTAAATTGTAATAATA
>CM031948.1:3087500-3117500 GCA_018749465.1 Paracanthobrama guichenoti | reverse complement strand
CGTCTCTTTCAGGGGAAGACCTTGCATTTTCCAACATGACAATGCCAGACCACATACTGCATCAATTACAACATCATGGCTGCGTAGAAGAAGGATCGGGTACTGAAATGGCCAGCCTGCATCCAGATCTTTCACCCATAGAAAACATTTGGTGCATCATAAAGAGGAAGATGCCACAAAGAAGACCTAAGACAGTTGAGCAACTAGAAGCCTGTATTAGACAAGAATGGGACAACATTCCTATTCCTAAACTTGAGCAACTTGTCTCCTCAGTCCCCAGACGTTTGCAGACTGTTAGAAAAAGAAGAGGGGATGCCACACAGTGGGAAACATGGCCTTGTCCCAACTTTTTTGAGATGTGTTGATGCCATGAAATTTAAAATCAACTTATTTCCCTTAAAATGATACATTTTCTCAGTTTAAACATTTGATATGTCATCTATGTTGTATTCTGAAGAAAATATTGAAATTTGAAACTTCCACATCATTGCATTCTGTTTTATTCACAATTTGTACAGTGTCCCAACTTTTTGGAATCAGGTTTGTGTGTGTGTGTGTGTATATATATATATATATATATATATATATATATATATATATATATATATATATATATATATATATATATATATATATATATATATTAACAGTACTGGGATCTTGAGTGTTGTATTGTGAGATTGCCAAGCCTGGCTCATGGTTCATATAAACTCCACTGCTCTCCTAGATCTGACATGAAGAGCTTCGGTAATGTTCCAGCCACAAAACTTTAACTGACCAGCTAACGGGTGGTCGCAAGTAATGGGGCTAATTGTGACACAGCAGACAGAGCTAATTTAACAACTTATTGCGCGTAGTTGCTTTCCAGCAAACTCGCCCCGTAGATGTGTGAACAACTGATCTAATAACCTCGAGCGCCATTGCTGCGCTGTCGTACCACTCCGGCAGAGAGAATTCAGCAATAATCATAAAAAAAGTAATCACGGACAAGCCCCGGGCATATTCATTTTCACTTACCGCCTTTGTCATTTTCTGCCTCTCTTTCTCCCCCTCTTTCTCTCTCCAGTGGCTTCGCTGATTCGCATGGCCTTTAGCGTGCTGTTGAAGCCAAGTCGCATTTGTTTGCATATTATTCATACACTATAGACGCTTCATGTTGGCTAACCCAGCGATGAGCCGGTAGAGCGGGACAAACGCTCTCTCTCACTGTCTGCTAATCACATTAGCCTGAAATCACTATAGAGGATGTTGATCTTTTGTCAGTGTTTATTTGTATTTCCCCCCAAAAAATGAACAATGCATTCTGCTTATTTTTGCTTATATGTTAGTGTTTATATTTGGCAAATTGACTGTTTCTTGAGCAACAAATCATCATATTAGAATGATTTATGAAGGATCATGTGACACTGAAGACTGGAGTAATGATGATAAATCCAGCTTTGATCACAGGAATAAATTATATTTTAACATAATGATCAGGCATAACATTATGACCAGTGAAGTGAATAACACTGCTCATCTCTTCATAACAGCTCCTGTTAGTGGGTGGGATATATTAGGCAGCAAGTGAACATTTTGTCCTCAAAGTTGATGTGTTAGAAGCAGGAAAAATGGGCAAGCGTAAGGATTTGAGCGAGTTTGACAAGGGCCAGATTGTGATGGCTAGACGACTGGGTCAGAGCATCTCCAAAACTGCAGCTCTTGTGGGGTGTTCCTGGTCTGCAGTGGTCAGGATCTATCAAAAGTGCTCCAAGGAAGGAACAGTGGTGAACCGGCCACAGGGTCATGGGCGGCCAAGGCTCATTGATGCACGTGGGGAGCGAAGGCTGGCCTGTGTGGTCTGATCAAACAGTATACAGTGCATCACAGGTGTCAGAATACACAGTACATCTCAGTTTGTTGTGTAGTGGAGTCCATGCCTCAACGGGTCAGTGCTGTTTTTGCAGTGAAAGGGGGACCAACACAATATTACGACATAATGGTCAATATTAGGTCATAATGTTATGTCTGATCGGTGTATATTCAAATAAAAAGTAGTTACTTTAAATTGTAATAATATTTTTACAATATTACTGTTTTTATTGTAATTTTAATCAAATAAATGCAGTGTTGGTGAGCAGAAGAGACTTCTTTCAAAAATCTTTAAAATGATTCCAAACCTAACATTATATTTTCCTCAATATTTAGTTTTTAAGCAGCTCACGATGTCTGACTCTTGTTTGTTTTGAGTAAAGCTAACTGTGAATAATTAAACCAAATGCATCTCTTCCCTTTCTGGAGTTGTGAGAGCCAAAGTAACACTTTAAATATTTAAGCTTCAGCGATGCTTTGCCCACAGTTTCAAAACTCTTTGGATGCATGCAAAAATAATATGATGCTTGTACGTGTTGTGCAACAGATGTCTTACTATAGTTTTAGAGGGAATGTTCAAAACCCCTTTGAATGATTCACCAATATGGTTTTCTGCCAGTGTCAGATAATAGACACACAAAGCTAGCGGCACCATCATATTCAAAAGAGATTTGCATTTCCAGAGGGAAATAACAGCACTCACATTGTAGCAGATGAACACTGTCAAAGTTTTGGGTTACTTTTAGGCTTTAGTTCTGCATCAGTATTTATCCTGAATGACATGAATATCCTTACCTGTGACTGAAGGAACATGTGTGTGACATATAGTCTTATTGTACCGTGACAGGCCGCCCGATCTCTGGGTAAAATACCTCCATGTGACAAAAGTTCTGCATGATGGATGGTTGTGGTGGAAAGATTTGATTGATGTGCTGGAACACTGATGGAAAGGTTATGTCACTGGGTTTGAACTCCGGCATTTTGACGTCCGAGCTGATTTGATCTGCGTTGACTGACACTGCTCATCATCTCTAGATGAGTCACGGCATCCAATGCACAAAAAACACATCGAGGTATTCTGAAATGCATTAGGAGGGGGATAGTTCAAGTCAACATGTTTATATTGCACAATAGTTTTTGATCCGATTACATAACTTTGCAATGCATCACAAGAGGAGTAGTCGATTTTCAAAGTTTACAGTTGCGTTCGGTTCAAATCAAAGCCTGGATTGTTATGATCCATCTCTGAGAAATCTTTAATGATGGATACCTATGGAGAAAATGAATGGGAAAATTAGTTCCAGAACCAATGCTGCTGTAAATGTGGACGCTCAACTGTTTAATAAAGAACGAGAGACTAGAAAAAGTACACCGTGTGTAAAGGATTCACTGAGGAAGATATGCAGATATTAGGTATTTCATAGCTGCAAGCGCACATTGTCACATTCTGAGAAGGGATGGGAGGAGAAATGGGGCATTCTGGTCTATTTTAAACAGATTGACTTTAAATATTCAAAATGAAAACGATTCAGCTTTTCCTCAGTGTTAAATTGAATAAAATGGGATTAATATCTAATCCCCCTCTGCATGTGTTTAGTGCGCTTAGATTTTGAGATGATTTCAGCACCGCCTCGATCCATCTGCAGTCTGGTGGCTTTTGATGTCAGAAACTTCTGCTTTTTGATGTGTGCTTAAAGCAAGGATTCACCCCAACATTAAAATTCTGTCATTCATTCATTTACTTTATTTTAAAAAGTTGCATTTTGCACTTCTAGGGGTGGGAATCTTTTGGTACCTCGCAATTCAAATCGATTCTGGAGTCAAAATTAAATTCGATATAATCATAGATGCTTTCCTGTAGCTCAAACAATAAGAGCCTGGTGCTAGAAACGCCAAGGTCATGGGTTCAATTCCCAGGGAAAGCAAGAACTGACAAAATGTAAAAATGTGTACCTTGAATGCAATGTAAGTCGCTTTGGATAAAAGCGTCTGCTGAATGCATAAATGTAGATGTTGTGTTACTTTTCCTGTTTGACTACTTGACTACGGTAGACAGTTTAATAGGTCTAGACAGAAGAAAAACAAACAAACACTGAATTAAATGTGACCCTTGAAATATATGTTGTTTTTCTTCCCATTTTAGTCAACCCAATATTATAAAACAAATGCTTTTGATGCTGACTGCAGTCATCACACACGTGACTGACAGTCTTCTGTCATAAAGCAAGGCATAAAATATATGAAATTATGGAATATATATATAATCCATTCAAATGATAGTTATAAAGCATCATACTCTTAATAGTTATAACCACACATAGTTAAGTATTATTCCTGTTTTTATGATTATTCAAGAGATGATACAACACATTATAAGGCATTATGCAGGGTGTGCATTATAATGCGTTAAGAATACGTTATGATGCATTATAAACACAGGCTTCATCTGGTGTTATAATGCATTGAAAAAGTTAAAAGTTTTATCCACAATAGGTAAGTATGTGTTGTAATTGCTGTTATGACTATTTATCAGATGATACAACATGTTATAAGGTTGTTTATAAGGCATTATGCATGTATCATAATAGTCGTATAATGCATTATAAATACAGGCTTCATAGAAAGTGTTACCAAAAAAAATTAAATTAAAAATGTTCAGATGCAGTAGTCTAGGTTTAGTAAGAAATACTACAGACATTTAATAATGAAATCACTGTAGGAATTAAATATAAATTGATTCATATTAAAGAATAGACATAAAAGCAGTGAGTGATTTAAAAAAATAACATTAATAAACAGACAGCAACAGTTTATGAGCTTAAAGAATGAATGCACAGATCTAATATACTGTTACACATCCAAACTGTTTACGTTCACGATATGCATTTTGACATATATTTGACCAATTTCGGATCGCATGCATGCAATATTGTGATTAATAACACTCTAACTTGTCAATGTACTGTTTGCACATGTACAATGCAAAAAATTATTCAAGGGACCTGTTACCACACCCTAAATAAATGGATGGTTGCAAGTTAAAATGTGTCATTTAATGTTTTAATTAAACCTTTTAAGATGCAAAAATATTTTGTGGGGTTCTGTTGACACAATAATGTTGATGTCTGTAATTTAAACTCAAATTTCTACGGTATCTGGCTTTTTCCTTTTATTTTTATTTATTTATTTATTTATTTTTAAATAGGTTATAGTAACTTAATGAAATTATCTTGATGACTGAAGAGTAGATACATGAAGGTAAACACTACATCGACTCTATAAGCAATGACTGCACTAATGCCAGTGACAAGGAAGATTTTAATTCTTCATTAAATATACATCTAATGATGTTAAATATAATGATGTTAAATATGTTAGCGTGTGCTATGGTAGCTGTTGATTTGAACTGAAATAGATTCATTGGTTCCAGGGCTACAACTCGTTGGAGAGACTTCATTTTTTGGAGTAATCAACTTTGAATCAAAATTGTGTTTATGCTACAAATTATTAAGTTCTCAATGAGACTTACTCAATGTTGTTGGTTGAGTGTAAATTCAATCAAAGTTGTCATAACTCAAAAAAAAAAAAAAAAAAAAAAAAAAAAACTGATGCAAACTGTTGTGTATTTTTTATTGTTGTTGAGCTAACACATTGTGACTTTGAGTAGTACTGCAAAGTTAAAGAAGTGTAACACTGAAATTTGTGAATCGATGCAAATCGTTAGAAGATGTAAAGTGCATCTTTACTGAGAAATATGCTCTCAGTGCGAGTCTGGAGCACAATCGCAATGGTGACGGTTGCAGAAATATGCATAGTTGTCCTATAAAGCATCCTGGATGGGCAACTGTTTAAGAACGTCTTTGTCAAAGTGGATGAAAAATATCCCATGTAAATCCTTACGGGACTTCCTCGAGGATCACGGTTGTGGGCCATTGACTTTTATGGCACAACATTACATTTTTTCAGCCTTTAGTCAAATCTAAGCTCGTGTTCTTTATTTTTAGGTGGGCGAATGAAAAGTGAATCAAGTGTTGAGAGGAATAACTTTTCATGTGAAAACACTTTGGCTTTTATGGGCGCACTAAACGATTCATAATGCGGAGTGATTTGGGGGCGTCGGGTGCAAACGACTCTGACAGGGTTAAATAGAGGAGAAAGTGAGCGCGCTGGGCCGGCTGCTTTAGCGAAGCACAAATCTCCTTTACGACTGCAGCTCTTAAATAGCTGTCAGTCTCTCGTCTTGCATGAGCTAACCTCTTCTGGCCATCTGCTCCGTACGGCAGCCGTCTTCTTCGCCCTGGTGCCGCGGCTGGCAGCTTCAAACACACTTTGTTGACACCATTAAGTGGGTCATTTCTGTTATGCAGTGCCTTTTGAACTCTATAGCTTTCATGAAGATGCGTGTGTTTTCATTTAGGGAAGTATTTCTATAAAAACACTCCGGAGTCAAGCCCGGAAACTTCAACTTTACTAATTATAACTGTACTAATGACTCACATGATGGGAAGAGCTAAAGATAGTCATTGCTTGGTGAGGGATCGACGTGAGGATGTCAAGTTAAATTATAGTATTATGCTGATTTTATCAAAGATACAAAATCTTTTTAGAAAGATACAAACCAACTAATCCATCAACTCCAGTGATGCTTACTGATGTCTGTGCTATTGATTTCACACAGAAATAGTCACTTCCTGGAAGATGATGTCATCAATAAACTGGGATTTTATAAAAGTAATTAAAAACAGGCATTTTGTTTTGAAACATTTTATACAAGACTGAAAAAATATGTATTCCACTAAAATAACTGTAATGCACTGCCTCTTATGACTTAGTGCTTATTTACTTTATTGAAATATAAAATTTTTAGTCATTTTTGTTTTATAAAATGTATGTTATTGGTCATCTGTTACGTTTGTATGTGGGTTTTACAAATGTTTAACCAATAAAAAGCTTTTAAAAGAGGTTGTGACTAAACCTCGTAATGCCATTGGCTCCTCAAACTGTCAGTCAAACCTCATAACTCCACCCCGCCCCCATTTAGAATGTTTGAACTTTTTTGCAATGCAAGGGTAAATAAAGAACTTTACTCAAGAATCACTGTGTCCATAAAGGCTAATGTCTTAGTCTCTGCCGTCCATTTGAAGCAAATAAAGGCCTAGCCTACTGTTTTAAATATCCTGTGCATAGCACTTCATCTTTTGTATCATGAGATTTTGATCATGAGATTTCAACAAGAAGAAAGCTAAGTGCCCATATAGCTACAATAAACACTGACACTTTAGAATAATGTTCATTAGTTAACATTAGTTAACTACATTAGTTAACATGAACTGATAATGAATTGCACTTATAAAGCATTTATTTATCTTTGTTAATGTTAATTTCAGCATTTACTAATGCATTATTAAAAGCTTGTTAACATTAGTAATGCACTGTGAAATAACATGAACAAACCATGAACAGCTGTATTTTTATTAACTAACATTAACAAAGATAAACAAGTACAGTAACAAATGAACTGCTCATGGTTAGTTCATGTTAGTTAATACATTAACTAAAGTTAACTAATGAACATTATTCTAAAGTGTTACCCAATATACTTTAAATCCTGTAAGTTGATGAAAACGTAATGTGATGCACTTACTGCCTCAGATGCAACAACATATATCTGTCATTCGCTGGTCAAAAACATTGTAACGCCATTTGAGCTTGATTTTCATCAAATGTTAATATTATAATGACATGTGCCAGTGTCTGACCACAGCTATATAAAGCCACATCAACTACAGCAACAGTGTTTAATTAAATACGAGGTTTCTGTTATACACCTAAATAATATGTTTAATATTTTATCCAATATATTAAGATATATATGACTGGTACATGTAAATGCATTCCATAGCAGGGATGACTCAAGTGCATTTATGCATAAATCTTACCGGCAGCGAGGGACGAGGATGCAGGAGCTTCCTACGCAGTCTTCCATAAGGCCAGGCGCATTAAATTTAATATCTTTGCGTATGCATTTTTCATTGGCTATTTACAGTGCTTTTGGTATGGCAGAGCGCCCCTGCTTCCTTTGGCTCTTCTATGAACTGCTCTTCATCTCAAACTTTCTGGGTTGTAGATTTTCAAACAGATGACATCCGATCATAGATCACCTAGCAGGTTAATCTCACGCCAACCCTGAGATAAGACTCTCGACTAGAGGTGTCCACTGTGGGAATCATATGGAGAGATTATTGCTTGTTCTGTATTTTATGATTGTGCCAATCTAGGCTTGTGTGTGTGGAGACACTACCAGAGGAAAACAAACCGGCCCGGCCTGCCCTACACAAGCTCCGCTTAATCCACATACACACACCCCGTGTCGCTCTGCAAATATTAGCAAGAGGTGGAGGAAGCTGCGGGTGAAGGGGCACGTCTGCTGAACTCTGGTGCTGTTTGTGTGATTGCTTCCTAGGGCTGCGCGCTCTCCATCTCATAGAAACACTGGCCTGGTCAAGGACTGAATCACGCTGGGAAATGTCCGGGTCAGATTTCACCGCAGTGCTTCATGTAAAGTCACTGAAATGCACGGATTCTCGTGGCTCATTGCATCATCTTCATTACTGTAATACAGTCACAAAAAAAACATCTTGCCCAGACTTATTTTTAATTAACCAGCATGCTAATTAAATCAGCTACTGACAGTTGACTGATTAATATGCTTAATTGACATGGAAATACTGTCACAAAAGCAAATAAAGATGTTTTTAATATCAATAAGTACATATCATTTTCCATTTTGAGGTGAAATAAGACCCTGACATTTTTCATTTGACTGTATATGTAGAGATTAGAGGTGTGATTAAAAGCTTTTTTGCAGTTGAGAGCTGTAAATATTCATTCATTTAGTTTAGCATATAACAAAGACTTTATTTTAGACACAGGCATATCACTGTGGCAAGCCGTTTTGACCTTTATTCATTCATTTGAATTCTTGATTAAAATGAATTATGAAACGCCCCGACGCGGCATACATCGTCGCTGGCGATTTCAACAAAGCAAACCTAAAGAAAGTCCTGCCAAACTTTCACCAGCAGTTCTCCTGTCCTACACGAGGAGCAAACACACTGGATCATTGCTACTCTCCGTTTAAGAACGCCTATAAAGCGCGGTCACTTCCAGCTTTTGGCAAATCGGATCATGCCGCCATTTTCCTCACACCCGAATACAAACAAAGGCTCGTTCAGGAACCCCCGGTGAGGTGAGAAGTTAAATGCTGGTCGCCCCATTCAGAGACCGCGCTACAGGCAGCTCTGGATGATGTGGATTGGGACATGTTCCCGAGCGAGTTCAGCTGATTTGCTTCATCAACCAGCTTACAGAGCAAGCCACGCAAACAATGTCCTTCTCAAATCAGAAACCGTGGGTGGACAATTCAATCCGCGCTGCAGTGAACGCACGCACTGCCGCTTACAACGCCGGTCTCCAATCGGGGAACATGACTGAATACAGATCGTCCTGCTATGCTCTCAGACGTGCAGTTAAAGCCGCAAAACTCCGTTACAAAGACCGAGTGGAGTCTCATTTCCAACTCAACGACTCGCGGCGCATGTGGCAGGGTCTGAGGTCCATCTGCTCTTTTGGATCTAAATCCTCTGCAGAGGTGAGCGCTGATCCGTTGCTTGTGAATGAGTTAAACTCTTTCTACGCTTGCTTTGACTGTAACCACGGCAACGCGACTCCGCCAAGTGACGCGTCAGAGGAAATTACTAAATTAGAGCAGCAACAACCACATGATCTCTGTCTCGGAGGATAAAGTTCGGAGGGCACTCAAGCGTGTGGACGTCAGGAAAGCTGCCGGGCCAGATGGTATTTCAGGTCGTGTTCTGCTGTCCTGTGCTGATCAGCTCGCCGGGTTGTTTACATCTATCTTTAATGAGTCCCTCGCTACATCTGTGGTCCTCACCTCCTTCAAAAAATCCACCATCATCCCTGTCCCTAAGAACAGTAAACCCTCATGCCTAAATGACTACCGTCCAGTGGCTCTCACATCTATAGTCATGAAGGTCTTTGAGAGACTCATTAAAAACACCATTTGCGCCTTCATTCCTGACACTTTGGACCCTCTTCAGTTTGCCTATCGTCCCAATAGATCGACTGAAGATGCCATCTCTCATGTCCTCCACTCCTCCCTCACTCACATCGACAGCAAAAGTGGGAACTACGTAGGGCTGCTATTTATAGACTATAGCTCAGCCTTTAACACCATAGTTCCCATCAAGCTAACCTCCAAACTCCTGGATCTCGGCCTGAATCCTTCTCTCTGCCACTGGATTGAGGACTTCCTCACTGGCAGGCCTCAGGTGGTGAGAATAGGCCAGTTCACCTCCACCTCCATCACCCTGAGTGTGGGAGCTCCACAGGGCTGTGTCCTGAGTCCCCTGCTCTACTCTCTACACACATGACTGTTTGTCCACACACAGCTCCACCTCTATCATCAAATTTGCTGATGATACTGTTGTCCTGGGCCTCATTTCCAACAATAATGAGACGGCATACTTGGACGAGGTGGAGCATCTAACATCATGGTGCCAGGACAACTGTCTCTCTCTGAATGTTGGCAAGACCAAAGAAATGATTGTGGACTTCAGGAAGAGACAGCAACGGACATACTCCCCCCTCATGATCAGCGGGTCACCAGTAGAGAGAGTGAGCAGCTTCAAGTACCTGGGTGTAAACATCTCCGAGGACCTGACCTGGACTGCTCACATTCAGACACAGGTGAAAAAGCCAGGCAAAGACTGTACCACCTGCGCCAGCTGAGGAAATTCAGGGTTTCACCAGCTATCCTGAAAACTTTCTATTTAGGGGCGATAGAAAGTGTATTAACTCAGTGCATCAAAGCGTGGAATGGGAACAGCACCAGTCATGACCGCAAAGCCCTGCAAAGAGTAGTGCGCTTATCCGAGCGTATCTCAGGGTCAGCTCTCCCGTCTCTGCAGGACGTCTACACCAAACGCTGCAAAGGTAGAGCTACCAAGATCATCAAGGACTCTAATCACCCTCCAAACCCTCATTTCACGCTGCTGCCATCTGGTAAGCGCTTCCGAAGCCTGATGGCCAAAACTGAGAGGCTCAGGAGGAGCTTCTTCCCCCAGGCCATCAGACTCCTGAACTCAGTCACTTAACACCATGTGACTTCACTTCAGGATAAACATCGATACACTGACATTGCACTGCACTTTCTGTTCTCGTTGCTACTGTGTAACAACCTGTTATAAACCTGTTTGCACATTATACTCTTTATACATTTGTTAACCACATATTTATAAGTCTACAGTTTACTCACTGCACAGTCTACTTCAATTATTTTATTCCACTTCTTTATTCTTATTTTTTTTTTTTTTTTTTTTTCTTCTACTTGACTTGATCATTTATAATTTTACAGATATATATATAGAGTACTTTTTTTTATATCCTATTTCTATTATAATTTCCTCCTTGTGTTTTTAACTGTGAATTTGCACTGTCCATGGAGCGGACCTGTTTACATTTCACTGCCGGTTGTATATTCTGTATATAACTGTGTGTGTGACAAATAAAACTCTTGAATCTTGAATCTCTTGAATCTTGATTAAAAAGCTAATTCTTGATGTCAACAATTGAATTTCAAGTAGTAAAAAGTATAATTCTTGATATCAGTAATTGTATTTTCACTAGTGAAATGTCACTATAAGCTGCCACCGCCTAATTCCATTGCCACTAGTGACAATGTTAATTTCTGATATCATGAATGTGATTGTTACTAGTAAGAAAGCCATATTAGATATCTGAAATTATTTTGATATCAGTAATTGAATTGTTGATATCAAGAATTCATATCTGGTGAATGAATAAAAGTCAAAACGGCTTGCCGAATTAGTTCATCACTAATTAGTAATATATCTTAATAGCATTTCTTTATGGATACAGAGATATCAGATATAGATATGGTTGAGTTCATAAAGAAATGCTAAATAGGAGGCTTTTGCTTCTCGATTTACACACACACACACACACACACACACACACACACACACACACACACACACACACACACACACACACACGCTTGGCTTCAGAGAAAAGTAATACAGTAATCTCAAATGTGTCTTTTAGATTCAGAAGAGATCTCAGCAATTTTCCATTTCTCAGGTTTACCACTAAAGTCTGCAAGAGTCTCAACATGAACTATTTTGAAATATTTACTATGAAATATTTTTCATCACATTTTTCAGGCCAAATGATGTTATGTCTAGTTATTTTTCTTCTGAGCAAAGAAAAAGCAACCTTTGAGCAAAAGTATCTTCCTCTGTGATGCAGGATTACTGTTACTGATAGCAAAGCATAATCTGTTGCTAAAACTCTGCATGTATTTTTACCTTTTTTTTTTTCTTTCTCTCACACATTTGTTAGGCTATTTTAGAAGAACAGTAAAAAATAAATAATAAATAAAGGTTGCACATATTGAATTCCCAGCCCACTCTTGCAGGATGCTATATTGTGTGCGTGTCTGTGTGTGTGTGTGTGTGTGTGTGTGTGTGTGTGTGTGTGTGTGTGTGTGTGTGTGTGTGTGTGTGTGTGTGTGTGTGTGTGTGTGTGTGTGTGTGATACGGGTTATATCTGTGGAGAGCTGGATCAAGGCCTGCAAACATGCCCTTTTTCCCCCTTCCATCTACTTCTAGAGCAATATTTGCACTTGGTAGAATACACAGAGAGCTCAAACACACTACTATTACACTCCAGAGCGGCCTTTTCCTTATCTCTGGCCTGAACCTTTTAATGTTTTAGAAATGTAGCAGAGCACCCTTACAAAAAAGTGCAGTACCATGGTATTGGATGGTAATGTTATACGATGCCATAGAATAAGTGCTTTTGGTTCCTTTCAGAAGTTTTTAACAGTGTGTGTGTATACACTCACCTAAAGGATTATTAGGAACACCATACTAATACTGTGTTTGATCCCCTTTCGCCTTCAGAACTGCCTTAATTCTACGTGGCATTGATTCAACAAGGTGCTGAAAGCATTCTTTAGAAATGTTGGCCCATATTGATAGGATAGCATCATGCAGTTGATGGAGATTTGTGGGATGCACATCCAGGGCACGAAGCTCCCGTTCCACCACATCCCAAAGATGCTCTATTGGGTTGAGATCTGGTGACTGTGGGGCCATTTTAGTACAGTGAACTCATTGTCATGTTCAAGAAACCAGTTTGAAATGATTCAAGCTTTGTGACATGGTGCATTATCCTGCTGGAAGTAGCCATCAGAGAATGGGTACATGGTGGTCATAAAGGGATGGACATGGTCAGAAACAATGCTCAGGTAGGCTGTGGCATTTAAACGATGCCCAATTGGCACTAAGGGGCCTAAAGTGTGCCAAGAAAACATCCCCCACACCATTACACCACCACCACCAGCCTGCACAGTGGTAACAAGGCATGATGGATCCATGTTCTCATTCTGTTTACGCCAAATTCTGACTCTACCATCTGAATGTCTCAACAGAAATCGAGACTCATCAGACCAGGCAACAGTCTTCAACTGTTCAATTTTGGTGAGCTCGTGCAAATTGTAGCCTCTTTTTCCTATTTGTAGTGGAGATGAGTGGTACCCGGTGGGGTCTTCTGCTGTTGTAGCCCATCCGCCTCAAGGTTGTGCGTGTTGTGGCTTCACAAATGCTTTGCTGCATACCTCGGTTGTAACGAGTGGTTATTTCAGTCAAAGTTGCTCTTCTATCAGCTTGAATCAGTCGGCCCATTCTCCTCTGACCTCTAGCATCAACAAGGCATTTTCGCCCACAGGACTGCTGCATACTGGATGTTTTTCCCTTTTCACACCATTCTTTGTAAACCCTAGAAATGGTTGTGCGTGAAAATCCCAGTAACTGAGCAGATTGTGAAATACTCAGACCAGCCCGTCTGGCACCAACAACCATGCCACGCTCAAAATTGCTTAAATCACCTTTCTTTCCCATTCTGACATTCAGTTTAGAGTTCAGGAGATTGTCTTGACCAGGACCACACCCCTAAATGCATTGAAGCAACTGCCATGCGATTGCATTAATGAAAAATTGAACAGGTGTTCCTAATAATATATATATATATATATATATACACACACACACACACACAAGTTTTTAGTGTTGTCTACATATATGTATACATATGTCTACGTATATGTGGTGTTTTTAATATGCTTTCAGACAAACCATGTGCAAATTCATCAGTCAACACCATTGCTGAGTATTTTCTCCTTAAAACTGCAGTGAACCAAAGACCGCCCCTAATTCCTACTGTCACAAACATGTGACTAATCCCGTGAGACTGGGGGGCGGGGATTTTCCTGTCATTATTTCTAAGGATGCTGATAGGCAGCTGACTCTGAGATGGCGAACGGGAACATGGTTTGTCACAAAGTTATATTATGATCAATAAAGTTGTGTACATTGCACAAACTAGCATGCAGAACTTTTTCAGGCTTTTTGATCGGTGAGTGGATTCTGACTAAATTAAACATGTCTGATTGGTCACTGTGTTCAAGAGAGATCAACAAGCATGTCTGTGATTGGCTACATATCTCACCGCTGCAAAAACACATTGTAAATAGATGTTGTCCAGCATGCAAACACAAATATGCACTGGAGCATTACCAAATCCATTTCGTCAATATGATATTATTACAGTATCAACTGAGGGTGCTCTTGTTTTCCTGCCTGTGTAATTCACTCTTCCTCTTCTTCTTCTGAATCAGTTTCTGGCTCAAACATATATGGCTGAAGTAAACCAATATTTCCACTTGCCATAGTGTAGCATTTACTACATTTGAGCGAGTGGTTCAGGTAATCCGAGCTGGTGTGATGGAGTGGAGGTGGAGCCTAATTTGCATATTCATGAATCCACGTATACGAAATTAATTAAGGGTGTAGAGTTACATTCACGATATTGCCAAACGTTTTGGGACGTCTGCCTTTACATGCACATGAACTTTAATGTCATCCCATTCTTAATCCGTAGGGTTTAATATGGAGTTGACCCATGTCTTGGTATGTCTGGTCACTGCATTCAAGAGAGATCAACAAACATCTCTGTGATTGTTCACCGCTGCAAAAACACATTGTAAATAGATGTTCCACTTGCCATAGTGCAGCATTTACTACATTTGAGCGAGTGGTTCACGTAATCCAAGCTGGTGTGATGGAGTTGAGGAGGAGCCAAATTTGCATATTCATTAATCCACGTTTACTAAATGTAGAGTTACATTCAAGTTATTTTAAGGCATGAAGAAATAATTTAATTATTATTATTTATTTTTTTTATGTCATTAACTGCATGGGGACTGTTTTTAATGGAACCATCAATGTCAATTTTAGAGTTCATACTAAAATCAGTAAACCATATCTTGCACATTTTCTTCAGCTGATGTTGTAAATAGTTTCCAGTTCATGTAATCTAATTGTGTGTGTCTCAAACTTCTCAAGTGTGTTTTTATTTTTTTTATTTTTTATTTTTTTTTATGCATTCCCAGGAGCCACTGCAGGATGCATAAACCAAGATCTAATGACCTCTTAGTGAATCCGAGGCTGTGCATTAATAAGAGACGATGCTAGAGCTCCTGTTTGAGTGTAAACACAATAAAATAGCATTTGCATTTATATAGTTTTTCACTAGTGGCATTACTAGACTGAGGGAGGGCCGTCGGACAGCTTCATGCTGATTATTACCTGTGGAAAATTAAGATAAGTAAGTAATCCTATGAAAGGAAATGGCTTCTGCATCTCAACTCCCAGTTAACAAGAGAAATGCTATCATACAGTCACTTTTTTAATGCAATGCAGACAGTTTTCAAAGTTATCCTAGAGCAGAGTCCGTGATCTTTTGAAGCCTGTTTTTTCTGAAAATGGTTGGTAGTTATTTGTTGCACTGAATGGCGATACGCAAAGTCTGTTTTCTTGATATATACCAGCAAATCTTTGCCTCCACAGCCCCATTAGGCAAAATAAAGTGCTATAAACAAAACTAAACTTGAAAGAGTGTCCGCACACAGAAAATGGCAAATGTATAAGAATACCCTGCAAGTTTTATCGGAGCGTTTGATGTTTGCTTCTGTTCACGCCACAGTTCAGGCCACGAAACGGATGGAAGGTTAGAAAAAGCCAAAAGCTATCAGACAGATACCTATCGAGGTGTTTGGCTTTGGTGAAAGTGGTTAGCTTTAATGATAAAACATTGTCCTTTTCTGTAAGCCCTCATGGGAGGCGGCTTTTGTGACTGAAGACAAACAAGATTTTGACACTTCTCGTTAATTAACCTAATTAGCATAGGCCTATTATGTGGCCGGACAGTATCATGACAGGCCTCCATGAGAGACTGCAATAATGACCTTTTGTGGACACCACCAGCTGTCACCAATTACCTGCAGAGCGATCGGCCTGAATAAAAGCACCAGAGTCGTCCTTGAGCGCCATTTCTTCACTACATATACAGTCACTGAGCAGGGAAGAGACTCTTAAAGGAATAATTAGAATGAAAATTTCATATTCTGTCATCATTTACTCACCTTGATGTTCCAGACCTGTGTGCTGAAAATAATGTTACAGTATAGTATCTTAAAGCAGTCATGACTTAAATGAAAATTTGCCTTGATTTTTTATGACACGTAAGAGGTCTTTGAACCTTTAAAGACCCACTGTGGTGAAAATCAGCTTTGTAATGTTTTTTATTATGTTTTAAGACAACACGTGTAAATTCAAGTCAACACCATTGCTGAGTATTTTCTCTTTAAAACTGCAGTGAATCAAAGACAGTCTCAAAACCGCAGTTTGAAATCACTGGTGTTTCTGACGTGACAAACTACCTTGTAACCAATCATGTCACGAGGGGGCGGGGCTTAAGCATATCATTAACTATTCTCTGAAGCAGGGAGTCTCAAGAGAAGCAGGTTATCCGGTATATTTTTCTGTTGATATGAAAAATTGTGTACATTTATCAATATAGCGGTTAATTATGTGTATGTTGTATATTACAATGTTATGATGAACTATATGCTTTTCTCCACTGACGTTCTGATGTTTAAAGCATTTCTAAGGATGCTGATTTTTAGAAGGCAGACTGAGATGGCAAATGGGAACATGGTTTGTGTAACATTAGCAACACATTATTATCTGTTTGATAACATAGTCAAGAAAAAGGATAATTATATTAATACCATTGTGTGTCCGACGTTTTAAAGAGCGATACCATTGTACAGCGTTTCATTCAGTAAAGTTGACAGAGTGGATCAGGTAATCCGAACTGGTGTGAGTGAATGGAGGCAGGGCTAATTTGCATATTCATTTATCCGTGTATACTAAATTATGCAAGAGTTACACTCAAGCTATCTTAAGGCATGAAGACTTTCATTTTGACAATTTAAAATTGTCATTTTGGTGATCAAAGATGAGTTTTAAGGGATAAAAGTATTGACTACAGGGGATTTTAAAACTTCCTGCTACATCCAAGTTTCAAAGCTTAAAATGTCTTCCTCATTACAAGCAAAGCATTTATTTAATATTGTTAAACTTGTTTTGATATTGATCTGTGACGTCACATGGGCAAATACATTTGCATATGCCCCGGCCTCTGGCGTTCAGTCACTTAACAGCTGACATTTGCCTACACAGGAGTAGAGACAAGTCCATTATAATCACTGGATACGTGTTCATTTTCTGACATACGAAAGGGCGTTCGCATTGATGCTTGCAGTTCTTTAAAAAAAAAAGGACAAAAAAAGTCATTATTCACTGATGATGTTCCTCTCTATGAAACTCTGGCATCTTATTTTCGTCGACATTCAGATTTTTTCAGGGAATACCAATGAGATTTCAGTCCTCACACACAGGTATCATATCCCTTCAGAAGACATTTATGGTACTTTTATGTTCTTTTTGGAGCTCAACAGACATGGTCACTATGAGCTATTGTTGTATAGAAAAGAGCTTTGTAGAGATTCCTCAAATTCTCCTTTTGTGTTCCACTGAAGAGAGAGAATTGTACAGGTTTGGAATGACATGAGGCTGAAAACTCCTCCTTTAAACTCTGTGTGCCTTATCTTTTTCCCGTCTTCGTTTTCCGGGCTTTTCGTGCGAGAAGATTGCATTCTCCCCTCAGGAATAAGGTCCATTAAACTTTATAGGCTGCAGGCTCTGCTTTAGTTAAAACGTGTGACTAAATGTAAATATGTGCTTTGTATCGGGAGCCGGGAGGCTGTTGAGATGCACACAATTGCCTCAGAAAATGCATTGAATAAATGTACTTAAAGAACAGCTAAATGCTCTGGAAACGCTAACAACTTGATGGTAATGATGTCTATGAAAATGTTGTTTTACTTGATGAAATGTTGTCAATGTTAGCCTCAATCTAACAATTGATGTGTTGAATACAGGCACGTCAGTGATGAAGGTTATGGCTTCAGACGCTGATGACCCGACCTATGGAAGCAGCGCTCGGATAGTTTACAGCGTCCTGGACGGAGAGAGATTCTTTACCGTTGACCGACAAACCGGTAAGCACACAAATTTGTTTTATTCTCTACACAATTATTTCTTATTAAAAGAGCACATATAATCATGTAGAAAGCCTTTTGCATGTTATCTACAAATTGGATGCTACTTTGAATTGGAGCATTTGCATGCAAACATCATGATAGGAAGTTATGCACAATGACTTCCTCTCACTTTGTTCAGAAACTGTAAAATACAAATGTTAGTTAATGTTAATGTTAGTTTTGTGAGTCATTGCCGTTGATTGTAAGACATCAGACTCCAGTCATTCTAATAGTTTGCTGGTGCTTGTTTCTTTTTATAGACTGCACCGTAATTTAGTGTTGGTTATTTTCTAAGGTGGTTTATAAATGGTTGGTTATTTTGTAAGTGTACCAGTACTTAGTCTGAGGTTTACCTTAAAGGCCCCCTGAAATCAAAATTATTTTTTTGCTTTTATTATGAATATGTTAGTCTTACTGTTGTCTATAAGCTGGTGTGCTCCAAAACAATGACAAAACTCACATTTAGAAGATATAAGCATCCAAAACTTACAGTCTCTCTCTTCCACCAATATGGATCAATGATTTTGATGACATCACTCTGCACTTCAACTTCTCATCAGATATTCTGTCCAATCAAATGCTCTCTAGAATCTGAAGCCCCGCCCCCTACATTATAAACAGGCGCTGAAGCTGCAGCTGAAATCAGTCACTGGTTCACACATTTACTGTTTTCTACATGGTGAAGTGCACAGTGCACTATATAGGGGATAGAGAATGATCAGACAGTGCACTATATAGGGGATAGAGAATGATCAGACAGTGCACTATATAGGGGATAGGGAACGATCAGACAGTGCACTATATAGTGGATAGGGAACAATCAGACAGTGCACTATATAGTGGATAGGGAACGATCAGACAGTGCACTATATAGTGGATAGGGTACGATTCAGACAGTGCACTATATAGTGGATAGGGAACGATCAGACAGTGCACTATATAGGGGATAGGGAACGATCAGACAGTGCACTATATAGGGGATAGGGAACGATCAGACAGTGCACTATATAGGGGATAGGGAACGATCAGACAGTGCACTATATAGGGGATAGGGAGCGATCAGACAGTGCACTATATAGTGGATAGGGAACGATCAGACAGTGCACTATATAGGGGATAGGGAACGATCAGACAGTGCACTATATACAGAGAATATGGAATTATCAGACAGTGCACCATATAGTGGATAGAGAACGATCAGACAGTGCACTATATAGGGGATAGGGAACGATCAGACAATGCACTATATAGGGGATAGGAACGATCAGACAGTGCACTATATAGGGGATAGGAACGATCAGACAGTGCACTATATACGGGGAATAGGGAATGATCAGACAGTGCACTATATAGTGGATAGAGAACGATCAGACAGCACACTATATAGTGGATAGGGAACGATCAGACAATGCACTATATAGGGGATAGGGAACGGTCAGACAGTGCACTATATAGTGGATAGGGAACGATCAGACAGTGCACTATATACAGGGAATAGGGAATGATCAGACAGTGCACTATATAGGGGATAGAGAACGATCAGACAGTGCACTATATACAGGGAATAGGGAATGATCAGACAGTGCACTATATAGGGGATAGGGAACGATCAGACAGTGCACTATATAGGGGATAGGGAACGATCAGACAGTGCACTATATACAGGGAATAGGGAACGATCAGACAGTGCACTATATAGGGGATAGAGAACGATCAGACAGTGCACTATATACAGGGAATAGGGAATGATCAGACAGTGCACTATATAGTGGATAGAGAACGATCAGACAGCACACTATATAGTGGATAGGGAACGATCAGACAATGCACTATATAGGGGATAGGGAACGATCAGACAGTGCACTATATAGTGGATAGGGAACAATCAGACAGTGCACTATATACAGGGAATAGGGAATGATCAGACAGTGCACTATATAGGGGATAGGGAACGATCAGACAGTGCACTATATAGGGGATAGGGAACGATCAGACAGTGTAAATATGCTTTCCATTGGGGCACAGAGAGGATCATGTGATCGAGTCGGTCCAGAGACACGACGGCACAGAGCGGATCATGTGATCGAGTCGGTCCAGAGACACGAGATTAGGAGGAAACTGCGGCTTTACCGAGCTCAACAGCTCTGGCCGAGCTGTGACATAAACTAAAAGCTATTGGCTGTTTTAAAAAAGGGGAAGAACTGTCCTTTGTTGGGACATATTGAGAGTTCCAAGAAATGTAGCACATTTGCTGTTGAGTGAAATTTTGTTGTTAGAAATATAGAGTGCAACAGGGTTCAGGAAGTAAAATCATTGCATTGATGTATTAAATGCGTTCTGAAAAATTCATGTTTGTCCATGTTTGGGTCAAATATGGACAAACCCAACCACTAAATTAAATTCAAACATTTAAACCAACGTTTGGCTTTGTCCATATTAGACCCAAACATGGATTGAAACAACCATGAAATGAAATGATCTCTATTGTATTATTGTTCAGTGATCAAAGCTGAATTTTCAGCATCATTACTCCAGTCTGCAGTGTCACATGATCCTTAAGAAATCATTCTAATATGATGATTTGAGCTCAATAAACATTTATGATTATTATCAGTGTTGAAAACAGTTATTTTATATTTGCAATATATAATATAAATGTCTTTACTGTCACTTTTGATTAGTTTAATGCTGAGTGACCGAAAACCTTTGAAAATGAGTCTATAAAATACACCTTTTTAAGCCCCGGTCACACCAAGGAACGATAACTATAAGAGATAAAGTTCTAAAAATCAACAGTAATATTGTGAAATATTTTTACAATTTAAAATACCATTTAATGCATCCTAGCTGAATAATTAATAATTATAAATATATATTTTTAAATCATATTGACCCCAAACCTTTGAATGGTATCGTGTTTTACACCTTTTCATTTATTATAAATGAGTGTGTTTTGAATGCTATGAAAAATATTTTCAGTTCCCTTGCATTAAATAATCATAAAGTATAGCACCAGGATGTGTTTCTGCTGGCGTGAGGTTTTAGTTGAGTTATGCAGCAGCAGTGTAAGTAAACATGAACCGGCCACCTTCAGACAGAGCCGTCATCCCTGGAATCTCCCGGGAATATCTCAGCCTTTGTTGCCTGCGTCCATCCCCCAGGGAACTAGCACTAAACTTTTAATGATTTCTTTTTCGGGCCGGCGGGCACGAGACCTGAGAGCACCGGATGATAAATGGCTTGGCTTGTGCCACGTTAGCCGCTGGACTTTTTGCACGCTCCTTCCTTCTGATCTGAGAACAGTGAGATGAGCTGGAAGTAGATGAGCTGCGTGTTTCGCTCGTGACCTCGTTTGTTTCTTTGAACCTCCAGAAAACCAACATTAATCCCTGGACGGGGCTTTTAGTCTTTGACACAGGATATATAAAAAGGCTAGTTGAGGAGTTTGATATTAATATCAGTTTATTAGATCCAGAGTGTTAGCGTGTTATTTTTGAACTACGGGTTCTCATCTCATGTTCTTCAAATGTTCAAACCGTTTGATGATATTCTCATTTGCTTCTGCAATTTTCTCAAATGAGAGGAGCTTTTCAACCTTGTACCGCCCTGAAATGACCAGGATATGGAAAAGATCCGCACACTGCATGAGGATTTACTTTGAACAGTTTTCACTCAGAAATCACTATTTATTTGTACAAATAATTACAAAGAGATTCAAGATTCAAGATTCAAGAGTTTTATTTGTCACATACACAGTTATATACAGAATATACAACCGGCAGTGAAATGTAAACAGGTCCGCTCCATGGACAGTGCAAATTCACAGTTAAAAACACAAGGAGGAAATTATATAGAAATAGGATAAAAAAGTACTATATATATATGTATGTATATATGTATATGTATGTATATATATGTATATATATGTATGTGTAGAATTATAAATAAATCAAGTCAAGTAGAAGAAAAAAAAAAAAAAATAAGAATAAAGAAGTGGAATAAAATAAAATAAGTGAAGTAAACTGTACAGTGAGTAAACTGTAGACTTATAAATATGTGGTTAACAAAAGTATAAGAGTATAATGTGGTTTATAACAGGTTGTTACACAGTAACAACGAGAACAGAAAGTGCAGTGCAATGTCAGTGTATCGATGTTTATCCTGAAGTGAAGTCACGTGACGTTAAGTTCAGGAGTCTGATGGCCTGGGGAAGAAGCTTCTCCTGAGTCTCTCAGTTTTGGCCATCAGGCTTCGGAAAGCGCTTACCAGATGGCAGCAGCGTGAAATGAGGGTTTGGAGGGTGATTAGAGTCCTTGATGATCTTGGTAGCTCTACCTTTGCAGCGTTTGGTGTAGACGTCCTGCAGAGACGGGAGAGCTGACCCTGAGATACGCTCGGATAAGCGCACGACTCTTTGCAGGGCTTTGCAACTCAAAGAAATGGCATTTAACACATTGGGCCCTATCATGCACCCGGCGCGACGCAAGTGTTTTTTGCTAGTTTCAGCCCGACGCAGACTCATTTTCACGTCCAGTGTTACGTTGTTTAAATAGCAAATGCACTCACGCCCATCTGTTCGCTCATGGGTGTGCTGGTCTGAAAACCAGATGTGTTCAGGCGCATTGTAGGTACGTTGCTATTTTAAGGAACTGAAAACGCTGTATTTTTTGTGTTATTTAAAGGGCGTGTTAGTAATATGAGCCTGTATGCAGCGTGCGTATTACACACAGGGACGTGCAGCAGCACACACACATGCCAAATATTAAAAATAAAAAAGATTACAATGTAAAAGATTATTATTGTGTACATAATGATAAAAATGGCTACATGTCATAATGGATAGTCATTGCATGATTCAGAATTACCTGTTTGCAGTGATGAATGAAATTGGCTTATTTAACCAATTATAGCAATACACACATGTATTTAAAGTGACTCGTCAGGTTGAAGGTGTCTTTATTCCTCCATGTAAATAGCGAATCTGCCATGGCATGAGCGCAACTGGCTTTTAAAGGGAATGGGAGATGAGACTCTGATTTGGTTTATTTCACTTTACGCCCAAAACACACCCATGACTCATTAAGAGACTAGGAACAAACCCTTTTGGATCATGCGCCTGGCGCGCAGACCATTTTTCTCGTCGTTAAACTAACAAAAGTGGATTCGGACACGCCCTAAGAGCACCTGCGCCATGCGCTTTAGACCATACACTTCGTTTCATTGACATGTTTGACAAATAATTTTTACAGTGCATGAGTTTTCAGTAATATTTCCCAGATGTGTTTCCAGAAAAATACACATGAATGGGACCATTATTGAGACAAAGTAAGAATAGATCTATAAAATTAATCTGGATAGCAGCCTGTGGAAGAATTTGATGAGAAATGTGCCAGATTTCTGAGTTCGATTGCAGTCTTCAATCTGAACCTTGTTGACATTGTTGGGATCTAGAGGAGACGTGTGTGAGGAAAAACATCCGAGAAGCGGCAGACTTCAGCGAAGTTCTCCATTTGATCTCATCGTTCTTTAGGAGAAACAGTTGAGATATTAAGGCGATCTCATTTGTGTTCGTCCCGCTTGATGTCTGCCCATAATCTACCCAGGAACTCAATGTTTCCTGTAAACGTCTTTCAGGTGGAGTGCTTTGAATCGGCTTCAGACTGTACTTGTAATGGATCTGACCTCAGGTCAGCAGCTTTATGTGGTTGAAGAGAGAGAGAGAGAGGGAGAGGTGAATTGTGGCTTCCTCTGTGCTCTGGCCGTTTAAAAGCAGCACACGTTTCTTTAGCAGTGAGCTCTTTGCACAGATGTATTCTGCCACACAAACATTGCCGATGGCTAGCAGTTCCTCCCTGGGAATGCAGAGCCTATAGAAGTGAGAGCAAAAGAAATGCAGATAGAAACAAAGAACACAAAGAAACTGACACAGACAGCCAGGCAAGCGTTTGTTTGTTGCACAAACCCACAAGGAATGCCATGGCTTATGTTTTTGTTTTTTTCCCCAAGTGGGTTTTTGACTACAGAAACACAGTGCAGTTTATTATCTTATGTTCAGAATGCTTCAGAATACTGCTGTTTGGAGCATGACAACAATTTTGGGTCATATTTCACCCCAAATTCACATGAATGTAATGTGTCAATATTAATGTGTAATGTGAAAATATTACAAATACATTTTTTTGCAAAATTGTGTTTGTGTGTGTGTGTACAATAGGGGTGACGCTTATCTCACAAGAACGAGACGAGACAAGATTTTTACATAGTATTTTTAAGAAATCCTCAATGAAGAAATGCAATTTATTTTCTAAATGCTAAGAAAAATAGTTTGCAGGTGCATTTGAAATGTTTTAACTCATCATCTTGTAATGAATGTAATTTCATTTCTACTTTCTGAGTATGAATTATCATATGCTGAAAAAGACAAGCACTGTAAAGGTTTTGCACAAACTCAACTGACTGGCTTCTTTCCTGTGTGATGTTTGGGTCTAATATGGACAAAGCCAAACGTTGGCTTAAATGTTTGAATTTAATTTAGCGGTTGGGTTTGTCCATATTTGACCCAAACATAGGTTGAAACAACCCAGAATTTTTTGAACGCATTTAATACATCAATGCAAGGATTTTACTTTCCTGAGTCTCTTCAGACCTTAGATCTGCACATGAGCTTCTTTTGACCTCCTAACTGAACTCAACAAATTGATCATAGATATTAAGTGCAAACAATAACCATAATCAAAGTACTCAATATTCCATTTTTTTCTTCAAGCATGATACAGAGATAAGAGATGGTTACAACTACACAGATAGCTTTCATATCCGCGCGCCTCAGGGAGTTGCATTCAAACAGTGGCAACGTATTGAAATTTGAATGCACGCTCAGGTTTACTTTAACTTTCAATTTTGCGATCAAGTGTACTCTGTGAATGTGCTGAACACGCATTTTAAAATATAAGACATTTGTCTGACGCTTCTGTTGCGCAATGAATCCTGTGCCACGGTCCTGTCAGTCGATCAGTGCCGCACACTATGTGCGACTCGAACAGCTCGTGTTGGATGAGCTGATGGAGTTGAAGCGACTGTTATCCACCTGAATTAAACATTTTTATTTCTATAAAAAGCAAAACTAGAGTGAAGGCGTAATGTAAATGTAGCATTGGCAGATTCTATCCTAACTTCACCCTCACACTCCGTCGTGACCAGGTCATGACAATATGACGAGAGACAGCTTTTCACCTCGACGAGAAATCTCATCACAGTGTAGTCTCGCGAGATCTCTTGGCACGAGATCTCATCACACCCCTAGTGGTCAATATACAATATTATACAATATTAAAATAAAGCAATACATTTTACCCTTATGTAGACTAAATATTTACAGTATATGAAAATTATATTTTATTATTATTATTTACAATAATGACAAAAGGATGTTCTGCATTACAGTAATTATAGTTTGTAGAGAATTAATTGGCTTAATTATGATGAAAATAACATAAAAACATAAATAATATGCAAATGAATGTATAACCATGATGTGTTAGAAGCTGTACATCGTTCAAAGTCTGTGAAGCAGACTCCTTCCGTAGGAACACTGGTCCTGGAATCAAGATATTTTGGGAGTGAAAGAAAGACAATGGCACTGTGCTACCCTGAAGGACTGCAATTATCCTTTGTTGCCATGGCATTGGTTAGACACAGGCATGGAAATTATGAGAATGGTAAAGGACACATGCCAGCCTGACACTCCTGCTGCGTCAGTCCGTTTGTTCGTTTCAGATCGTAGAAAAAAATCACAAATCGCCCCTTTTTTCCCCAAGAATGGTGGCAAAAGATAAGCACAAACACCACAACCTGTTGCGTATAACCTTTCCTGGCTCTCTCCTCTGTCCTGATGTCACAGGAGCTCAACTGGATGCAGCGAATTTGACACGAAATGTGACAAGCCACTAAAAATCACTGTCAGTCAAACCGCAGGATACGTGTGCAGATGTTACAGTACAGATGAGAGAGAGATTTCATCAGCCAGTGTCTTACATCTACATTAAAGACCGGCAGAAATCACCATCAAAGCGTTGGGTTTTTATTCCATCAGTCAGTTACTCTATCGTGAATGGAACTGTTGATAAGAGTAGCTTGTTATATCTGCACTAATCTGTAATTATTTCTGCACAGAGCCCCCGTTAGACATGCAGGCCGACGGACGTTACATCATGCTTTTTTATTAAACGGTTATTATACTTGTTTCTCCTAATCTGTGTTGTCTCTTGATAGGATTCTTTTATTAAAATATTTATATACTTGCATTTATATATTGGCTAGTTCTCTTTTTAATTTTAGTTTAAATTTGAGTAATTTTGTCATTTTTATTAGATTTTTAAAAATATTTCTATTTAGCTTTATTTTTATTTCAATTTTAGTAATTTTAGTAATATAATATAATATAAATGTATTATTATGTATAAATAATATTTACATATAAATATTTATATATAAATTATATGTAATTTATTGTTGTTGTTGTAGTTTATATTTAATATACACTCACCTAAAGGATTATTAGGACCACATGTTCAATTTCTCATTAATGCAATTATCTAATCAACCAATCACATGGCAGTTGTTTCAATGCATTTAGGGGTGTGGTCCTGGTCAAGACAATCTCCTGAACTCCAAACTGAATGTCAGAATGGGAAAGAAAGGTGATTTAAGCAATTTTGAGCGTGGCATGGTTGTTGGTGCCAGACGGGCGGTCTGAGTATTTCACAATCTGCTCAGTTACTGGGATTTTCATGCACAACCATTTCTAGGGTTTACAAAGAATGGTGTGAAAAGGAAAAACATCCAGTATGCAGCAGTCCTGTGGGCGAAAATGCCTTGTTGATGCTAGAGGTCAGAGGAGAATGGGCCGACTGATTCAAGCTGATAGAAGAGCAACTTTGACTGAAATAACCACTCGTTACAACCGAGGTATGCAGCAAAGCATTTGTGAAGCCACAACACGCACAACCTTGAGGCGGATGGGCTACAACAGCAGAAGACCCCACCGGGTACCACTCATCTCCACTACAAATAGGAAAAAGAGGCTACAATTTGCACGAGCTCACCAAAATTGGACAGTTGAAGACTGGAAAAATGTTGTCTGGTCTGATGAGTCTCGATTTCTGTTGAGACATTCAGATGGTAGAGTCAGAATTTGGTGTAAACAGAATGAGAACATGGATCCATCATGCCTTGTTACCACTGTGCAGGCTGGTGGTGGTGGTGTAATGGTGTGGGGGATGTTTTCTTGGCACACTTTAGGCCCCTTAGTGCCAATTGGGCATCGTTTAAATGCCACGGCTTACCTGAGCATTGTTTCTGACCATGTCCATCCCTTTATGACCACCATGTACCCATTCTCTGATGGCTACTTCCAGCAGGATAATGCACCATGTCACAAAGCTCCAATCATTTCAAATTGGTTTCTTGAACATGACAATGAGTTCACTGTACTAAAATGGCCCACACAGTCACCAGATCTCAACCCAATAGAGCATCTTTGGGATGTGGTGGAACGGGAGCTTCGTGCCCTGGATGTGCATCCCACAAATCTCCATCAACTGCAAGATGCTATCCTATCAATATGGGCCAACATTTCTAAAGAATGCTTTCAGCACCTTGTTGAATCAATGCCACGTAGAATTAAGGCAGTTCTGAAGGCGAAAGGGGGTCAAACACAGTATTAGTATGGTGTTCCTAATAATCCTTTAGCTGAGTGTATTATATTAATCATATTATTTTATTTGATCATATCAATCATATCATATATCATATCATATCATATCATATCAATCGTTGATTATCATAATTGATAGTAAAATTCCATCAAATTGAATTGAATAAGCCTTACATATTATTAATATTGTAAATTAGGAATTTGAAATGAGTAAATACAACTTACAAATACAGCTTAATAAAACATTTTGTATACATTTCAAACATAAAAACAAACAAACAATGTATTAATGAATACGAATCACATAAACTAAACGGTCCATTCCTTTGTTGCATTAAGAGTTATACAAAAGGTTTTATTTTTTCTTTTATTTTTTTACTCATTTAAAATTCCTAATTTACAATATGAATACTATGTAAGGCTTATTCAATTCAATTTGATGGAATTGTATTATTCATTAAAATGCGTAAATCATGAAAAAAAAAGGCTTATATTTTTTGGAGCGTTTATTTGTTTATTTTATGTTTAGGTTATCTTAGTTGCCTACTTTAACTTGTTTTATTTGAGTTGGTTGCCAAGGATACATTTCAAATTTTTGCTTTTTAAAGTTTTTGTTTTTCAGATAATATTTATATTTTATTTTGTTTCAGCTTTAATTCACGTACAGTATCTATTTTTAATAGTTTTTGTTCAAAATGTTGGTGGTTTATTAATATTAATATTTGCAGATGAACTTGCACTCTGATTGTTTATTAAATAGCGTCAAGATTTTGTTGAACATTAATCACTGGTTAAAGGCGCAGTAAGTGATTTCTGAGAAATGCTGTTGATATTGAACAGCACTTAACAGCACTTTAACTGCGTAACAGTTTCTTTAAATTGAAGTTAATGCTGACAGAAAAAGAACAACTAGTGGCTTTAAGCATGTAACGTTGCTCGTGTGACCTTTTAACACCCATCAATCCACCCTCAATCTCTCTCTCTCTCTCTCTTCTTCTTTCCTTTGGCTTCAGGAGTGATCCGGACAGCCGTGGCGGATCTCGATCGGGAGACACAAGACCGCTATGAGCTGGTTGTCAAGGCAACGGATATGGCAGGCCAAATGGGTGGTCTCTCTGGTTCTACCACCGTGACCATAGTGATCACAGATGTTAATGACAACCCTCCACGTTTCCCTCAAAGTGAGTGTGAGTGTGCAACCGGACGCAGACAGCCCTGCTCTTTGGCTTGAGTTTGTGTCTCAGCGCAGCCGTCTAGCAGATGTTATGATGGCTGTGAGGACAATGGCCTTTGAATTTTAAAGTTGTGATTTCCAGGCCTACAAAAAAGACTAATAAAATGAGTAATTTACAATAAGGTGTCATTTGTTAACATTATGCATTAGCTAACATAAACTAACAATGAGCAATATATATTTAAAATAATTTATTAATCTTTGTTAATGTGTTTGTAAAAATATATATTTGTTCTTTAACTAATGCATAAACTAGCTTTGGATTTTAAAAATGCATTACGGAATGTTGAAAAATTGACTTTTTATTTATTTATTTTATTTCATCTTAAAACATTTTACTTAATTTGATTTGACTATTGGTGTATATTATATTTGTTTTGTTATTTTTATTTTATTTATTTTCCTTGTCTTCAAATCGTATGCGTTTTGTCTTTTCTCATTGTGTACTCAAAAAATAAAAATAAAAAGCCTTTTTTATTTTAGTAAAATTCCATCAGATTGAATTGATCTTACGTATTTTAACTGAATAATTGACTGTTCTATTCACCCTTCGCGGGAGTTTGATTGACAGGCGATCTGACCAATCAT
>CM031948.1:3030000-3082500 GCA_018749465.1 Paracanthobrama guichenoti | reverse complement strand
ATTTTCTTGAATTATAAAAAATATGAATCATATAATGATGTTACACTCTCAAAAGGTGTATATATATTTATATATACATGACAGTTGACAGATAGTATACGTTCTAGTCAGTGTGTTTGACTTATACTGTATGTGGTGTGGCTCTGAATAGAGTGCTGTGTAAAACACATCACAGACTCAGACAAATAAAAAGCACTTTGTCTCATTGTTCACATCAGAGCCGACCATGTGGGCAACACTTTAATACATTCCATGTCTGGAAGCAAGACTGTATGTGTGTGTGTGTGTGTGTGTGTGTGTGTGTGTGTGTGTGTGTCTGTGTGTGTGTGTGTGTGTGTGTGTGTGTGTGTGTGTGTGTGTGTGTGTGTGTGTGTGTGTGTGTGTGTGTGTGTGTGTGTGTGTGTGTGTGTTTGCAGCCACACCGTATAAAGAGCAATGAAACACATTCGGGTATTATTTCCCTTTTCTGCCATTCTTCCGCTCTCCATTTCCATTTCCTCCAGAGGAAAAGCAGCATTAGCTTTATTACAGCAAAGAGACTCGCTGTAATACTGTCTCACATGCCCTGATGTCTGTTTTTCTCCATATCTCAATGCCTCTCTCCTCTTTTTTCCTCTCTCATTCTCCACAAAAGCCTCATTTATGCCAGTTTTGCTGTAACATCTAATTCATTAAGCTGCTTTTTCAAACTGAGATCTTAATACTCTGCCATGACATGCACTGCACTCAAACATATTACATATGGGCATTATGTAAGGCCAGGATGCTTATTAAAGTGAGGTTTGACATTGTGTTGTGTTCTTAGAAATGCTGTTAAAACAGCTTCAAAGTAAATATAGCACAACAGTGGCTTCAGGATGTAAACAGCACATTAATTTTCTCCAGAGAGTATTGATTCTTAATGATTGCATATACATCTTTCTATTTGAGATTCAGTGATAATATGTCCACTCCAAAAAAGCAACATTAAAAAAGCATCATGGACAAACCCAACCATTGGGTTAAAAATGTTTACAAAAAATTGTTGGGTTTGTCCATATTTTTTAAAGAGAAACTAATACGTTTATTCAACAAGGATGCATAAAATTGATAACAGCATTTATAATGTTACAAAAATTTGTATTTCAAATAAATGCTGTATATTCATCAAAGAATCCTGAAAGAAAAATATCACAGTATGCAAGCAACTGAAGCAACTGTTTACATTAATAATAGTCATAAATATTTCTTGAGCAGTGAATCCTCATATGAGAGTGATTAGTGAAGGATCATGTGACACTGAAGACTGGAGTAATGATGATAAACTCAGCTTTAGCACAGGAATAAATTACACTTTACTATATATTCACACAGAGAACAGCTGTTTTAAAGTGTAATAAAATTACACATTTTTACTGTATTTGCTGTATTTTTGATCAAATAAATGCAGCCTCGGTGAGCATAAGAGTAATTTTACTATGTGCTGTTATATTGGTGCTTATAAAACTAAAAATTATAAAAATGTTTATTTTTTTATAATTTTGTGAAAAAAATACTATATTTTTACTGTGGTTGAAAAAAATCCTTTAAATTCATTCAGATCAAATACATACATACTTTGAAATTAAATGATGACAAAATATATTAAGTATTTTTATTATTATATTTTATTAAATAAATATCATTTAAAGTTTTTTTTTTTTTTTTTTTTTTTTTGTATTTCCAAGCCCCACTATGCAGTCATTCTCATCATGAATGGAGCAGATATGAAAGTTGTGCCCTCTCTTTCCCTCACAGAGATGTATCAGTTTTCGGTCTCTGAGGGTGCGGCCGTTGGGACGCCACTTGGCCGGGTGATCGCAACAGATGCAGACATGGGCGAGAATACGGATATGAGTTACCTGATCAAAGACGAGGAGGGGGGAGAGCTGTTCAGAGTCTCGACCGACGGAGACACACAAGAGGCCGTCATCACCATCAAAAAGGTAGATGGAAGACCTCTCAGTCGGGTCATTTCATGCTCTGAAGGTCATCCTGCACTTCATATTGTGAGTGTGCTTTCTGCTCTTCAGTGTTTTATAACATCAAGCGGGGATTCAACACAGCAGTGTACTTAAAATCGAACATTGAACAGTATTAAAAAGGATTGTTTTTCTTCAACCCTATAAGGCCTGACATAGAAAAATAATAATAGTCAGAACAATCTGTAACACTTTAGTATAGGGAACAATTCTCACTTTTTAAGTTGCTTATTCACTTGCATATTGGTATGGTATATTTAGGATTTATAAAGCACATATTAATGCCTCATTCTGCATGACCATATTCTACATCCCTTAATCCTAAACTTAACAACTACCTTACTAACTATTAATAAGCAGGAAATTAGGAGCTTATTGAGGCAAAATACAGTATTAATAGTGAATATGTGTTCCCATTTCTATTTTTAATTTTTATGGAATTGATTATTTATCCTTTAGACAAAATCTTAAAGGGATTCCCTGGTGTTAAGATTTGTACACTCACCTAAAGGATTATTAGGAACACCTGTTCAATTTCTCATTAATGCAATTATCTAATCAACCAATCACATGGCAGTTGCTTCAATGCATTTAGGGGTGTGGTCCTGGTCAAGACAATCTCCTGAACTCCAAACTGAATGTCAGAATGGGAAAGAAAGGTGATTTAAGCAATTTTGAGCGTGGCATGGTTGTTGGTGCCAGACGGGCCAGTCTGAGTGTTTCACAGTCTGCTCAGTTACTGGGATTTTCACGCACAACCATTTCTAGGGTTTACAAAGAATGGTGTGAAAAGGGAAAAACATCCAGTATGCGGCAGTCCTGTGGGCGAAAATGCCTTGTTGATGCTAGAGGTCAGAGGAGAATGGGCCGACTGATTCAAGCTGATAGAAGAGCAACTTTGACTGAAATAGCCACTCGTTACAACCGAGGTATGCAGCAAAGCATTTGTGAAGCCACAACACACACAACTTTGAGGCGGATGGGCTACAACAGCAGAAGACCCCACCGGGTACCACTCATCTCCACTACAAATAGGAAAAGAGGCTACAATTTGCACAAGCTCACCAAAATTGGACAGTTGAAGACTGGAAAAATGTTGCCTGGTCTGATGAGTCTCGATTTCTGTTGAGACATTCAGATGGTAGAGTCAGAATTTGGTGTAAACAGAATGAGAACATGGATCCATCATGCCTTGTTACCACTGTGCAGGCTGGTGGTGGTGGTGTAATGGTGTGGGGGATGTTTTCCTGGCACACTTTAGGCCCCTTAGTGCCAATTGGGCATTGTTTAAATGCCACGGCCTACCTGAGCATTGTTTCTGACCATGTCCATCCCTTTATGACCACCATGTACCCATTCTCTGATGGCTACTTCCAGCAGGATAATGCACCATGTCACAAAGCTCGAATCATTTCAGATTGGTTTCTTGAACATGACAATGAGTTCACTGTACTAAAATGGCCCCCACAGTCACCAGATCTCAACCCAATAGAGCAGCTTTGGGATGTGGTGGAACGGGAGCTTCGTGCCCTGGATGTGCATCCCACAAATCTCCATCAACTGCAAGATGCTATCCTATCAATATGGGCCAACATTTCTAAAGAATGCTTTCAGCACCTTGTTGAATCAATGCCACGTAGTATTAAGGCAGTTCTGAAGGCGAAAGGGGGTCAAACACAGTATTAGTATGGTGTTCCTAATAATCCTTTAGGTGAGTGTATGGCTTAATATAACATAAATGATGTCTCTTACTGAAAAATGTAGTAGAAAACCCATGAAAGATCTTCATTATTGAAAAAATCCATTACATATTTGGACAATCAGTGTGTGAGTTGTGTGCACATGTGTGTTTTAGTGTGTTTTAAATGCAATTACAAAGCAATTAATTGGTTTTGTTTAACTCTGAAACATTTTTTGAGTTGTGTTGTGGTACGGGTAGCACCAGTTGATTGGCGAGTGCAACCATTCTACGTCATTGCTATACTTTTTGGTGTTGTGTGCTAGGGGAACTGCCTGACTGTCAGAGACAGTAATCGACTGGACAAACTGGTCACAAAATGTGTGTCGGTCATGTGGAGGGGCGTGGACTCAGTGGGAGCTTTGGTAGCGAGGAGAATGAGGAGCATGACACAGGTCATCCTCAAAAACAGCAGGCATCCTTTGCATGACTCTGATGGCTCGGAAGAGCAACCGTTTATCAAATATTTCATATTTGATACTCATGATTTTCCCAGAAAAAAAAGTATGTCTTGGTAATCAAGTAAGCCAAAGTTGCTTCCGTCCAGTAAGTGTTTGTCTTGAAAATATAACTTGCTATATAAAAGCGTTACTTTTAAGGATAGTGCAGTAGTACAACATGTTCTTGATCTTTTCTAGAGGAGTTTCTAACTGTCTCTTTCTTTTCAGTCTCTAGACTTTGAGAACAAACGCACACATAATGTGGTCGTAGAGGCTGTAAACAAACATGTGGACCCTCGTTTCGTGGATCTCGGGTCTTTCCGGGACCAAACCATTGTGAGGGTCAGCGTGTCGGATGTGGATGAGCCTCCCATCTTCATCCCTCCCACCGGCACCATCATGGAAGTTCAGGAAGATGCTCGGTTGGGCGCACTGGTTGGGATTGTGACTGCAAAAGATCCGGATATGGATAACGTCCCCGTCAGGTACAGACACATCTGAATTTACACATGCAGGATATGTTCCTCCATCATTTAGGGTATGGTTTGATTTGTCAAATATGTCCTGTTAAGGAACTAAAATGGGTTGCAAATGCTTTATGTTGACTTGAACACTGTGATGTTGTTTGTTAATGCATAAATCACGTTAAGAAACACTGCAGCCTGAAATATTTAGCAGTAATTTGCCCAGACATTTGTAGAAAAATTGTTGCATGGGCAAAACTTTGTTGCACAACTCTGCAGCTATAGATCTTACAGGGCTTTTGAATTTAAATACATCATTAAGCTTGGCAGCCGCAATGCTTTATCAGCTATTTTATCACAATGCACAACTTCAGTGACTGTGAGCCTCAATGAGATAAAGTGAAAAGGCATACCAGTCTGTTTATGTGTGTTTTTGTGTGTGTGTGTGTTTACACCCTGGCCACAGTCCACTTCTTCTTAGTTTAGACAAGGATCAATTTCCTTCATTGAGGAGCCTATTACTGGAGATATACCGAGTCACGGAAGCGTAACAAAGTGTGGCTCTTGGAATGTGCCGGCCGGAGGCTTTTCCCATTACGTTATGGGCACCTTGGCACGCAGTTATCAACCTGCCATCCTTCTTTACAAACACGGTGCATGGTCCAGAGAAGCTTCTTTACCTTGCGGCCTTGGAAAGCATGTCAAATGTCTGCTCATTCGCAAAAACTTTCTGTCTGCTGTTGTGTAGTGTTGCGTTTCCAGAACTGTGACTCGAGGCATAAAGTCTGGTCCACATCGCAGCTTATTCTGGCTGAGAAACACACGCTTATGCGGGAAAAGACAGCGTGACTGGCGTGTAAAGTGATCAGACAAAGTTTTTATATGCCTTTAAGAGCAGGTTTATCTGGAATCTGGAATGGGGAAAAAAAGAAAACTTTTTAGAAATTGATTATAGAAACTTTGTGACAAATAGGGATGCATAAAAATATATCGTTTTAATATCGGATATCAGAGAATATATACAGCTGTGCTCAAAATTATTCATACCCTTGGTAAATATGACCAAAGAAGTCTGTGAAAACAAATCTGCGTTGTTAATCCTTTGGAGCCTTTGTTTTAAAAATGTATAAAATTCTAACCTTTCATTGGAGAATAATTTTAAATGTGGGAAAAATCTCATTATGAAATAAATGTTTTTCTCTAATACACATTGTTCACAATTAATCATACCCTTTTATTCAATACTTTTTGCAACCTCTTTTTGCCAAGATAACAGCTCTGAGTCTTCTTCTGTAATGCCTGATGAGTTTGGAGAACACCTGACAGGAGATCAGAGCCCATTCCTCCATACGGAATCTCTCCAGATCCTTCAGATTCCCAGATCCATGTTGGTGCTTCTTCTCTTCAGTTCACCCCACTCATCTTCTATAGTGTTCAGGTCAGGGACTGGGATGGCCATGGCAGAAGCTTGGTTTTGTACTCAGTGACACATGTTTGTGTTGAATGTGATGTTTTTTGGATCACTGTCCTGCTGGAAGATCCAACCTTGGCCCATTATAAGATTTCTAGCTGGGGCAGTCAGATTTTGATTTTTTATCTGTTGGTATTTGCTAGAATCCATGATGCCATGTATCTGAACAAAATGTCCAACATCTCTGGAAGAAAGATAGGCCCACAACATTAAAGATACAGCAGATTATTTCATTTTACACATGGGGTAGTTTTTTATCCCTGTGTGCACCAAACCCATCTTGAGTGTTTGCTGACAAAAAGCTCTTTTTTCCATCTGACCACAGAACCAGGTCCCGTCTGAAGTTCCAGTAGTGTCAGTTACTTTTCAAACATTCTGTGGTCAAACGTTCAAACGTTTATTTTTTTTTTTTTTATTTTTATTATTAATATTATTATTATTTTTATTATTTGTGCATGATCATTTTCCTTTTATATTTATATTTTTAATCACACTGAACTGTGAAATTTTTCCTACTTTAATATTGTACATTATAATGTTTTGCAAAATTTCCATGGCAACAAGGCAACTCATTTGTAAGGTTAAATTTTGTATTTAATATTTATATTTAATTTTATATTAGCTTTATTTTCTATTAATAAAAGCTATTTTTATAGTTTTAGTTAAGAATAACAGCATTGTTTTAAATGTACAGGTCATATAATTTAATAATATTCGTGGTGGATCCACTGAAATAGATGCCGGATCCAATTTCCGGTGGTGGTCTGTCTGTCTTGTTCCAGCACAAATTAAGACCTGCTTTTCAATATTTCGTGACACTAACGTGTTAATCTGTGGCAATGATCATTTGCTTCCTGCTGGACTGGTAAAGAACCCTGTATGCCGTAAGTTACGTAAAACCAGTCAATTAGCGTTTGTTTCTATTTTTGTATATGCATCAGATGGTCAGTGAACAGACTGCGGGTGGTCTGTAGGCATGCCATCTGAATTCCCATTATCAAAGATGCCCGCCCTGCATTTTGGTCATGCAATTCGACATTCTGATAGAGCTCTTTATTCTCCAGAGCCATCAGCGCACAGAAATATGATTTACTCGTTGCTGCAGCTCAAAGGTGACGCACAAGGGAAGTAAAAGGCTTTGGCTGGCCGTATAGTCTCTCTGGCACACATACACATAGCCTTTGCAAATTACCTCCATTAAAAATGCATGAGGCTGCGCTCAAAGTGCTCCAGGTGTTATAAAGCACAGCGCAGTGGCAAGCAACTCGGCTGGTTGGCTGGCACACATCTGCGTATGGCATGAAGCCCATGCCCATCGGTACCACTTTAATCATCTCCATTGGACTCAGCTAGCAAACAGGGGCTTTGCTCAGAGCCCCATCACTCTCTCTTGTGCCCGAACCACCCAATACCAGCGGGACACGGGGTGGACCGACCCTCAGTGGTTTCCAGTGTTGTACCTGCTGGAAAAACACACTCCTGCTATTTGGACAGGAAATATTTGTTTGTTTGTTTTTCTTCGGCTGTGGCTTTTTATGAGCTCCAAGAGGGACATTGGTACTTCACAGCAAAAAATTATTTTCTTGCTTAGCATTTTTGTCTTGTTTTTCAGTACAAATATTTAAACATTCTTAAATCAAGATACAAGTGAGTTTATGCCTAAAACAAGAGAAAAAAAAAAAAAAAAATAGCAGTTTCCTTTGAATTTTTTTTTTTTTTTTGTTGTTGTTGTTATTTTACTACTAAATGTATCTTGATTTAAGGACTTTATAAAGAATTTTCTAATGGAAAACATTTTGACTTCACATACTGCATACATATATATATATATATATATATATATATATATATATATATATATATATATATATATATATATATATATATATATATATATATATATATATATATATATATATATATATATATATATATATATCCTCAGTATCTTTGTCTTGTACACATATCTTAACATCCTTAAATCAACATACATTTACTTGAGAAGCAAAATGACTTAAGATATGAAGTCTTGTTTTCTGAAATAATTTAAGTGACTATATGCTTAAACCAAAAACAAAAAAAATCTGCCAATTGTGTCAGAAAAATAAAGTAATTAAACTTAATTTAAAGGAAAATTAAGAACATTTTTTCTGACCCCATTGGCATATTTTTTTTTCTAGTTTGACACTGTGTCCTAACCAGACATGACACGTAGCCACGGCACACAATAAAAGGTATCTTTTACATTAATCAGTTAATCAGTTTTTGTTTATGAATGAATATTTATGAATTTACCAGAGACTCCGCCCACGCGCTCTTCTGATTGGCTGTGATTTTGTATTGTTTTGGTTGCAAGTTCAGTGCACTTGCAGAGAGACTCCGCCCACACGCTCATCTGATTGGCTGTGATTTTGAATTGATTTGGTTGAGTGCAGTACACCTGCAGAGAGACTCCGTCCACACGCTCTTCTGATTGGCTGCAATTTTGTATTGTTTTGGTTGCGAGTTCAGGGCACTTGTAGAGAGACTCCGCCCACACGCTCTTCTGATTGGCTGTGACTTTGAATTGATTTGGTTGCGAGGGCAGTGTGATTGCAGAGAGTCTGGTGTAAACAGACAAATTGCTTGTTGCTGGAAACTTATCACATTGTGTCTGGTTAGGTGTTAAGCGTAAGGTAGCTTAAATTTTATACATTTTTCAGAAAACAATATGTAGCAAAGTTTGTAGATTTAAGGAGGAAGGAGGCGGGAACCGGCAAACATTTAAAAGACTTTAATAAATAAATGAACAAAACGAAAGTAGCGTTACGTGTGTAAAGTCACGTAAAGTCACGTAAAGTCTGCGACTGCCACGCACACACATAATAAAACACAACATAAAGTCCAGGCCTGGTCCTCTCTCGTCCTTCACTGGTGTCGCTCGTCCTTATATGTCTCTCAGCTCCCTCATGAGAGGACTCGTTCCTCCCACGTCTCTCGCTCGTCTACCTCGCCACACAAGACTTAATATCTTAAGTCATTTTGCTTCTCAAATGTATCTCAATTTAAGGATGTTTAGATATTAGCACTGAAAAACATGACAAAAATACAAAGGAAGGACATTATTTCCAGGCAGCCAGGAATGGCAGACTTTTAGTAAAGACAGATTTTAGTAAGCATTTGTTTTTGTTAATTGTAAACATGAAGAATGTTTTTGAATGTAGCCATAAATTAATGCAAGCAGAAGTTGAACAACTTAAGGACTTTTTTAAATCAACCAGCACTGGACTTGTGCTTTCATGACAATTAAAAGTCAATAAGAATAATGGAGTTGAAAAATCTTTTCCACAGTCTAAATTCAGACTCTTCTCCGACTTTAATAGGTTCTTTTCTGCCATCTCCCTTTGGGCACTTTAACTTTTTCCAAAGAGCCGCCTTAACCTATTGGCACAGAGTAATAAGCGCAAGGTAAAATAAGAAGTGAATTAATTTGTATAAATTTGTATTCCATATAAAGTCTAAAACTGCAGAAGCTGACATTAAACCCCCAAGGGTCTTAAAAAATGGAGTGAGCACAGTCAGAAGGAAAAATTAAAAAAAAAAACCTCATTGAGTTTTGTCGTCTCATCATTCTGTCAGTGGTGTTTGTATTCTGGATGGAATGGTTTATCAAAGCACTGTATGAAATATTAATCATTTGTTTGGAGGGAGCAATTGAAGTACTGACTCTAGTTTGTCCTCACAATTTACAACTAGAAGTTAAAGGGATAGTTCTTCCAAAAATTCTGTCATTAATTACTCATCCCCACGGCGTTCCAAACACATAAGACTTTCAATCATCTTCAGAAATGAAGAAATTTTTGATGAAATCTGAGAGGTTTCTGTCCCTCATTGACAGCTACTCAACTACCACTTTGACGCTTCAAAAAGTTCATAAAAGATTGTAAAACTATTCCAAATGAATTGAGCGGTTTAGTCCAAATTTTCTGAAGAGACATGATCACTTTGTAGCCTGGTTTCACAGACAGGGCTTAGATTAGGCCTTAGTTCAATTAGGACATTTAAAAAGACAAAAAAAAAAAAAACATTACTGATGTACATCTTGAGACAGAACAATGGCACTGATATGTCAGCGCAAGTTACTTTCAGTTAAAACAGCTCAAATATGCATTTTAGTCTGGGACTTAATGTGTAAAACTGGGGGTAAATAATTAAATAGATTTAATTAGACTTTTATTCACATATAAACATTGATCAGTGAACATAAACAGAAGCTTGACGTGCAAGAACAAACCTCATTGGTTCTTGCTGAAGCGGAAACGTGGCGTAACGAGAATGAACCTCGTTGGTTCTTGAGAAGCTCAAACGTGCTGCGTAACACGAGAATGAACCTCGTTGGTTCTTGAGAAGCTCAAACGTGCTGCGTAACACGAGAATGAACCTCGTTGGTTCTTGAGAAGCTCAAACGTGCTGCGTAACACGAGAATGAACCTCGTTGGTTCTTGCTGAAGCTCAAACGTGCTGCGTAACACGAGAATGAACCTCGTTGGTTCTTGCTGAAGCTCAAACGTGCTGCGTAACACGAGAATGAACCTCATTGGTTCTTGCTGAAGCTCAACGCGTGCTGCGTAACAAGAATGAACCTCGTTGGTTCTTGCTGAAGCTCAAGCGTGCTGCGTAAACACGAGAATGAACCTCATTGGTTCTTGCTGAAGCTCAAGCGTGCTGCGTAACACGAGAATGAACCTCGTTGGTTCTTGAGAATTGGTAATAACGAGAATGAACCTCATTGGTTCTTGAGAAGCTCAAGCGTGCTGCGTAACACGAGAATGAACCTCATTGGTTCTTGCTGTTCTTGAGAAGCTCAAGCGTGCTGCGTAACACGAGAATGAACCTCGTTGGTTCTTGCTGAAGCTCAAGCGTGCTGCGTAACACGAGAATGAACCTCGTTGGTTCTTGCTCAAGCTCAACACGTGAACCTCATTGGTTCTTGCGCTCAAACGTGCTGCGTAACACGAGAATGAACCTCGTTGGTTCTTGAAGCTCAAACGCGTGCTGCGTAACACGAGAATGAACCTCATTGGTTCTTGAGAAGCTCAAACGTGCTGTGTAACATGAGAATGAATCTCATTGGTTCTTGCTGAAGCTCAAACGTGCTGCGTAACACGAGAATGAACCTCGTTGGTTCTTGAGAAGCTCAAACGTGCTGCGTAACACGAGAATGAACCTCATTGGTTCTTGCTGAAGCTCAAACGTGCTGCGTAACACGAGAATGAACCTCATTGGTTCTTGCTGAAGCTCAAACGTGCTGCGTAACACGAGAATGAACCTCGTTGGTTCTTGCTGAAGCTCAAAGCGTGCTGCGTAACACGAGAATGAACCTCATTGGTTCTTGCTGAAGCTCAAGCGTGCTGCGTAACACGAGAATGAACCTCGTTGGTTCTTGCTGAAGCTCAAACGTGCTGTAACACGTGAACCTCATTGGTTCTTGAGAAGAATGAACCTCATTGGTTCTTGCTGAAGCTCAAGCGTGCTGCGTAACACGAGAATGAACCTCATTGGTTCTTGCTGAAGCTCAACGCGTGCTGCGTAAACGAGAATGAACCTCGTTGGTTCTTGCGTAACTGCGTAAGATGAGAATGAACCTCATTGGTTCTTGCTGAAGCTCAAGCGTGCTGCGTAACACGAGAATGAACCTCATTGGTTCTTGAGAAGCTCAAACGTGCTGCGTAACATGAGAATGAACCTCATTGGTTCTTGCTGAAGCTCAAACGTGCTGCGTAACACGAGAATGAACCTCATTGGTTCTTGCTGAAGCTCAAACGTGCTGCGTAACACGAGAATGAACCTCATTGGTTCTTGCTGAAGCTCAAACGTGCTGCGTAACATGAGAATGAACCTCATTGGTTCTTGCTGAAGCTCAAACGTGCTGCGTAACACGAGAATGAACCTCGTTGGTTCTTGCTGAAGCTCAAACGTGCTGCGTAACACGAGAATGAATCTCATTGGTTTTTGCACGTCATGTGAACATGCTTGAGCTTCCGAGGATCCTAATTCAAGTCTAATGTCAATCTGTTCATCATTTAAAGTGATTGTGTGTCTTCAGAAAATTTGGACTAAACCGCTCAATTCATATGGATTAGTTGTACGATCTCTTTATAATTATTATTATTATTATTAGTATTTTTTTTTTTTTAAGTGTCAAAGTTTCAGCTGCGTAGCTGTCAATGGAGATACAGAAAGCTCTCAGATTTCATCAAAAGATCTTCATTTGTGTTACAAAGGTTTGGAACGACATGCAATTATGCATCCTGTGTGCTATTTCAGTTTAAATTCACTTCAAATTGAGAAACTGATTTAGAAATTAAAATACATTATTAATTCAATTCCCAAGTTCATTCTCTGTGTTGTCACAAGGGGTTCTAAGTGAACTTTAGCACCAACTGTCTTTTTCAATTTTGATCAATATTCTCTTTTAGGTCGACAACTATTTTGGCAGAGCTTCAGTTTAAAGAGTATCTTGCTGAGCAAGTTCTTAAACTGTTGACATTTTTATAGCAGTTACCTGAATAATAACACATTTGGTTAAATGGCATTTGAACATTTGGAGAGAAGTGTGTGTGGGTGACATGGTTTTAGGACCCGTTTTGTAACATCTTTTAATTGTAGTATGTAATTATGTATGATGTAAAAGTGGATGGTGACAGGAGCTGCCAGGGACATAAAAGCTCCATCAAAGTATCCAAATAGACCTTTGCCCTATTAAGCATTCACACTGACATTCATGTGCAGTTTCCTCTTTCCCCTGTTGAGTTCTATGGTTTGAGCTGTATGCCAAAAAAATGCTCAGTTGTAGTGGGCTGGAAGTCCAGATTTTCAGCTTAAATTTTTTGTTTATTTTTTTTTCATGTCCTTTAGTGCTTGACATTTTTTTAATGGAAATAGAATTGAAAAGAAAAAGATTTTGAGTGGATGTCTCTTTAAACCCATATTTGTCCTTTATGCCCAGGTTCTCTATAGACCGGAGCACAGACCAGGAGCAGATCTTTAACATCGATCCCGTAACAGGAGCTATCACTCTGGGAAAGATCCTGGACCGCGAGACTGCCGGCTGGCACAACATCACGGTTACAGCGGTGGAAGCAGGTACACTTCACTTCATCAGTTGCAAATTGCTGTCAGTCCTCTATGAAGTGGCCTAAATTCTGTGTACCTAATTCAGAGGAATAATTCCCTTTAAAGTCAAAACAGAGGGATGGCTTTCAGTTTAATATAGCGTTTGCTGAAGTATGATCCCAGCTAACAGGGAACCTTCTCAGAACTTTAGCTAACATTCTGGCAAGGTTCTTTTAAAGTTATGAACAAATGTTCTTCCAGTTACGTTAATAGAATGTTCGTTCAAATAATGTTCATTTAAATGTTACTATTTGTTTCAGAATGTTCATGCTCAACATTCAAAAGTAACATTCCTATAATGTTTGAAGAAAAATCAAATGGAATGTTCACCCAAAAATGAAAATTCTGTCATCATTTACTCAGTTGTTCTAAACCTGATGTTTTATTAAGGTTCGGGAGGAGCACATTCAGATAATTGACACAAGTGGAGAGCACTCAGTTAATCAACAATAAGAGTTGTATATATACGCAGCAGTCCTACCTCCGTTTTATTGACAGTTTATCAGCATCCCTCCACCACCCCTTCTCCACTTTTTCTCTTTTTTTAGCTCTAACCACTTACATACACGGGGGGTATTCTGGGTTCGGGCCACATTCCGAGCTTGAAGCCCTCCCCCCGGACAGCACGCCAAATACACATTTAAATTTACTCCCTATAAATTATATGTAAGTGTGAACTCGTGAACTGTATGAATTTCTTTATTCTGCTGTGTAAAGAATGTATTTTGAAGAATGTTGGTAACCAAACAGTTGATGGGCCCCATTGACTTTCTATACTAGAAATTCAAACGGTATACAAACCCAATTCCAAAAAAGTTGGGACACTGTACAAATTGTGAATAAAAAAGGAATGCAATAATTTACAAATCTCATAAGCTTATATTTTATTCACAATAGAATATAGATAACATAACAAATGTTGAAAGTGAGACATTTTGAAATGTCATGCCAAATATTGGCTCATTTTGGATTTCATGAGAGCTACACATTCCAAAAAAGTTGGGACAGGGAGCAATAAGAGGCCGGAAAAGTTAAATGTACATATAAGGAACAGTTGGAGGACCAATTTGCAACTTATTAGGTCAATTGGCAACATGATTGGGTATAAAAAGAGCCTCTCAGAGTGGCAGTGTCTCTCAGAAGTCAAGATGGGCAGAGGATCACCAATTCCCCCAATGCTGCGGCCAAACATACTGGAGCAATATCAGAAAGGAGTTTCTCAGAGAAAAACTGCAAAGAGTTTGAAGTTCTCATCATCTACAGTGCATAATATCATCCAAAGATTCAGAGAATCTGGAACAATCTCTGTGCGTAAGGGTCAAGGCCGGAAAACCATACTGGATGCCCGTGATCTTCGGGCCCTTAGACGGCACTGCATCACATACAGGAATGCTACTGTAATGGAAATCACAACATGGGCTCAGGAATACTTCCAGAAAACATTGTCGGTGAACACAATCCACCGTGCCATTCGCCGCTGCTGGCTAAAACTCTATAGGTCAAAAAAGAAGCCATATCTAAACATGATCCAGAAGCGCAGGCGTTTTCTCTGGGCCAAGGCTCATTTAAAATGGACTGTGGCAAAGTGGAAAACTGTTCTGTGGTCAGACCAATCAAAATTTGAAGTTCTTTTTGGAAAACTGGGACACCATGTCATCTGGACTAAAGAGGACAAGGACAACCCAAGTTGTTCTCAGCGCTCAGTTCAGAAGCCTGCATCTCTGATGGGATGGGGTTCATGAGTGTGTGTGGCATGGGCAGCTTACACATCTGGAAAGGCACCATCAATGCTGAAAGGTATATCCAAGTTCTAGAACAACATATGCTCCCATCCAGACGTCGTCTCTTTCAGGGAAGACCTTGCATTTTCCAACATGACAATGCCAGACCACATACTGCATCAATTACAACATCATGGCTGCGTAGAAGAAGGATCCAGCCTGCAGTCCAGATCTTTCACCCATAGAAAACATTTGGCGCATCATAAAGAGGAAGATGCCACAAAGAAGACCTAAGACAGTTGAGCAACTAGAAGCCTGTATTAGACAAGAATGGGACAACATTCCTAAGTTTATGAAATTTGTAAATTATTGTATTCCTTTTTTATTCACAATTTCTACAGTGTCCCAACTTTTTTGGAATCGGGTTTGTAAATGATGAAGGAATTTTACACTTTTTTTGTGAACTATCCCTTTAAAGGTTGCATAACCAAGTAAAAATAAATAAAAACAAAAACATTTTTTTTTTTTTTTTTTTAAACTGGACGTTTGGAACGTTCAGAGAACATTCAGAAATAACATTTTCATAACTTAATGGAAACATTAGCAAAACACTCTTAGAACATTTTTGTTACCAAGACGATGCTGAGATTGGGGGACGGGGCTAAGCAGTTATTGTGTTCATATAGAACAGTACATAAACAACCTCAGTGATTCTTTTTGCATGATAGATTGATGTAGAAATCAACTGTGAATGGTTTACTGTCTGAGGGTCTGAATGTCATTGCATTAGATAGCATGCAATAAGATAATATAATAACATGTAAGTGTCATTTATTGTGAATGATGATGCACAAATACACTTTTGTGCACAAATACAGACACTTGTATACATATAATGATATGGCATTCATGCATTTGTGAGTGTCCAAATACTCAAATATCCAAGTTGTCACTTAATACAACTTCATTGACTAAAATGTATTATTATTATTAAAAATTTAAGGCAGCACGAAAACTTATTTTTAAAGTTTTTTTTTTTTACAGTAAACATCCATCATCTTTTCTCATCCAGATCTATTAGCTGGGGTGATGTGACCCATGCCTCTCCCTCATGTTTTAACATTCAGATCCCATTTTTGGAGTTTTGAACAATTTGTTTTCTCAAAACATTTGGTTGCCCTGTCAGCTGTGTCACATCTTGGGCTTTAGTCCAAATTTGTCACAGTAAAGTTTAGGGGAAGCGCTTCAACCCCAATCTCAGACACAAATACCAGGGTTTTGCTGCTAAATAAAGTATTTTTCTGCAGAAAAAAAAGGAAAAAGAACCATTATTGAAGTCAACGGCTTAATCACAATTCCCAGCGAATTTCAGCCTGTGCTTGTTCACTGCAAAATACATGGAATCAGAGTCAGCGGGCAACGAGGCATTGAGTGGCCAGTTTGGAAACACTTTTTATAATTCCCTCGTACATTCGTATTTTAAAATTTCACACTCCACTCGAGAACGTAATGAGTGTTCATTGAAGAGTTACGTTTGCAGATCGATGTGTGGAGAACGTTTCATGCGCCATTGCTGGTGATATTAGTAAATATGATATTTCAGACAAAATCTGGGAAGACCTTGCAGATCTGTCATGCGCAGAAACGGCTGTTCAATATGCCTCAGTTGGCTGGGAATAAATACAATTTCAATCTTTTCAAGGCCGTCGGTTTAGTCTGACTAAAGCAGGCGTAGCAAATGCGTCTGCACGCCAACTGAGTACACGTGCACTGCGCTTGCACGGTAAAAGTTGACTTGAGGAGAGGACATTTTCTTTTCTGTCCAGAGGGAGTTATCAGGTCATTTTCTTTCTGAAGTCTTGGCACGGCGCTTCCAGACTGGAGTTTTACTGTCAGAAAGTCTGGCAGACCGCTCGCTCGCCGCAGAATCCTATCTGCTGAAGAAGAGTGACATATAATTTCTGTGTGTTTGATAGGGTGAATGATATCAAACTGCAGACAGGGTTTCTCTCTCTCGCTTACTCTCTATGTCTTTTTCAGGTGATAAATAGAGGAAAAACCATTATGTCTTGCCCTTAGGGTAAAGAGATACTATGAACACAGTTGTATCTTTATCTCGACAGAAAGGACATTTGGTGTGGAGAGTGAAAAATAACTGCACTGAACTCTTCCTGGATGGATTTTTTAACAATTTCAATGCTCCTGCTCTCACATTTGTACTTTTTGGCCATGAAAAATACAGAGAGGTTTATTTGTAACTAAAAATGACACTTCTGTAATCACAGCCGACGTCTTTGCTTTCATTTCTGATGATAAAGCCACAGTGCAGTGTCCACGAGAGCACACAGCAGTAGCTGCAGTGGATTTCACCGCTTCTCCAGTGGCTTTGCTTCACATTTTGCATTGGACATCAGTGGAGGCACAGTATAGTTTAGTCGATTTTCTCTTGATTTTAATGCGTTCATGCACTCAGTAATTCACTACTAAAATACCATGAAGCTGGATTTGGTGAGCAGCATTTGACATCAAGGATAAAAAGTTAGTTTTTCTCACACTGTTGGCAACTTGGAAACTTTAATCATAAATAATAATTGTGTTAGATTTAGTATTAAAACAAGACCAAAAAATCCAATAGGGTTTGAATGATCTTAAATTAACTTAATTTTCTGAAAACACATTTAATATAATTTTGATTGAAAAATTTTAAAAATAGTTTTTTGTTTTCTTTTGCAATTATGGTTGGGCATGATGCATCTTGTCTATTTGCAATGATATTATTTAGACCAACATTATTGAATCCACTTAATACTCTTTTTCTTCCGTCTATCTATCCATCTATCCATCTATCCATTTATCCATCCATCCATCCATCCGTCCATCCATCCATCTGTCTATCTATCTAGCAATTGATCTCTGATTTTTAATATGACATATAGCTTTTCTCCTTACAAAATACAGTGCATTAAGTTTTAATGCGTACATTTCTTGTAAGTACATAAACTGACTGTACTGTTCGTGAGGAGTCAGATGAAGTTCAACAACATGAGTCATTCATTTCATCCACAGCGATGACCCGAGCTCACAGATGTTTATTGCGCTTGACATCCATTGTCTGAGAGGCCATGACACACTGAAAATAAATCTGCAGTGTTTTTACTATTAAAGTTACATTTTAGCCTGTTTTGTACTATTTTAAATTACTCAAGCTCACCCAGACTAAAAATTAACTTATTGCTTTTATGCCAAATTGTTGCTCTTGGATGTGCCTCTCATGTCTTCTGGCGTGGGTTGAGGACAGAGATATTGTTTTGTCAATTTGCACAACATTTGAAGCTCATTAGGCACGGTTAGTGCAACCGGGAGAGTTGATAAAACAAGACGAGTGTAATTTCATATTTAGGCCATAGGTCTGCAGTCTTTGTCAGTTATACTAATTCAGTGCCAACTAGCACTCAGGAAGGTTGTGTCTGCTGCAATTCAACTCCCACTGGAGCTGATATGAGTCAGAAATGCACCAAAGGCAATCGGAACTTTTTTTTTTTTTTTAAGACAAACATTTGACTAGATATGAATCATGAAAAGATTGTTTAGACATTCTTTAAATAAGTTTTCTTACAATGCAGAAAATCTGATGTGTATCTTGCTCTCACAGTGCCATTTTGAACATCTAATTAAAAGAAAAAAGAACAAGAAAGAAAGAAAGATGTATGCATTTGCTTTCATTTCAACTGGCTATAATGAAAGACTACGGCCCTGATCAGACAGAACATGTTTTCTTGAGGAGGAGAGGTACCTTTTTAAAGCAGCTTTCTATTGGCAGTGAGTGTTTTGCGTGCGGTTTATGCACCCTGTGTGCCTCGTGTTTTAGCCGCCTGCTGCACCTTGCGTTTTTGTAGGAGCGCTAAGAGGATGCAGAGTTTTCATTCGGTTTAATATTTTATATATTATATTTAGACCTATGTGCAACTCTACCAAGTTAAAGAGGATGTATTATGCCCTAAGTCTTGATTCTGTTTTTGCGCTTGACTTGGGCTTTCCATACATATTCTCCATTGTTGCAGCTCCTCTCTTCCCAGTCTGTCAGTAATGCTCTGTTTAGTTCCTGTCTCTGTGAAGCCCCTCCTTCTGAAAAGCACAGTGTGCTCTAATTGGTCAGCTGAGGCAGTGTTGTGATTGGTCAAACACTTTGAGCGTGTTTGGGAAATGTTCCGCCCCTTACCATAACCGCCAGTTTCAACACACTACTAACTGACTCAACTGAGCCCCGCCCCTTTATTCTGCATATTATTTATTTAAATGAGGAATATTGTGACGTGTTGGTTCCCGGAAGAAGACTCAAGACTACAATGGAGGCGTTTCAGAGAGTTCAGAAACACTGACACTGATATAGAGAAGAACTCCCGCTGGAGTCAAACAGCAACATTACACACTAAAGACAGATGAACATGGAAAAAAGCACAATAGGTCCTCTTAAGGCAAACCAGTGCATTAACACAGAAATTAATCAGCAAATAAATTTGTATTGTGTATTGTGCATCTTTATCTGATATAAAATCTATTATCACGTTTTCATTTGTGATTTGCTGTTAATGACAATCAGTGTGTATTGCTGTGCCATCTACATGTCTGAGACGAAGGCAGTTTAGATAGAAATGTATGATCCCCCTCCTGTCCTTTTGGATTTACCGTACTGCCATACCCTATAACACTTCATTTCCTTTGTAGCTCCGTCGACATGCTTTCAAACAGGATTGAGGAGCAGGTTTTCTAATATAGTGCCTGACTGGTAATATGTCATGAAGATATGTGGTCGTCCAACATCTGCTGGGCCGGTAGCAGAAGCCCTGCCTCTTGTAATCTGCTCAAATCCCTTCTCTTCATATCTCAGACACACATCGGTAGTTAAATTTAGATCTGATGTGCTCCATAAGCACAGAGAAAGTATTGCTAGCTTTAGGGGAATAAAACACTTGAAATCTGTTCCACACTAGATCAGCGCTTTGTGTACCATTGTCTTCTTTGGGTGACATTCATGAAAACATGTCCAATTCTACCCCAAAATCAAAAGCACAAATGTTTTACTGTGGAATGACTGAAGATGACTTTATTTTTAATTGACTTTTATTTAAATCAGCAAAATATCAGGCAATATAAACACCACCAGTTTACATAGTTGAAGCATTCATTTGTTTGTGTATTCATTCATTCATTCATTCATTCATTCATTCATTCATTCATTCATTCATTCATTCATTTATTTTTGTTATTTATGCATTATTTTTAATTTTTTTGTTTTTTTTTTAAATCTGCAAAATATCAGGCAATATAATAAATACTATACCATGATGAATACATTACAATTTACATAGTTAAATTAGTTGTTTGTTTGCTCATCATTCATTTATTTATTGTTATTTTTGTCCATTTGTTTGTTTTTTCTGCATTAGATATAATATATAATAATAATATTATTATAAAACAACTTTTCTTTTCTTTCTTTTGATTTTGGGGTGAATTAGCTGACTTCCAAAACTGTATTCGGTTTGCAAATGTGTTTTTGTTGTATAGCGCATAGGCAAGGCTTGGAAAGCAAGCCTAGACCTAATTTACATATGCTAAATGACATAACATGCGTGGACTACTGTACATCCCAATGAATAAACACAAGCATTACAGCGGTGTTAATTAAAAAAGGTAATTATGTCTCGTCACAATGAAAACGGTGGCCCTCTCCATGGCCTGCTGTGGTGGCATGAAGCATCTCTTATGAAAATTAAAACATTTCTAATGAAATAATGAAGCACGGAAATTAGCCAAAGGATCAGTCGCCCCCAACATAGAGAGCTTTTTTAATTACTAGATAATTTTACTTGTATATAACTAATTGTGTACACATTTCCCAATAATATTTCCATGTTATTGTAGCTTTTAATGAAGGCCATGATCAAACTGATATTGCAGCCTGATATTGAATCCATTTATCTGTGTTTATATCATTATGCCAGCCCCAAATGGTGTGCTCTTATCATTAAAATGTTGTTGTTTGTCTTCATTTAAAAATCGACTTGCTAATTGAAAATGTTCTCAAAAATGTTGCAGAAGAATTAGCTTCCTGATGAATTCACTGCTGGCAGAGTATCGTTACTGTAAAGGTGCCTTCAGACACAAACTGTGATGGCAGTACAGTAGTGTGCTAAACTTCAATGCTTCTGTTTTATATTTGCATTTCATAATGTGAACCCTGTGTGTTCTGCTGGTCAGTGACTTACAGAGCATGATTTCAGATTTACTTTAAAAATGTATGCAAAATACAGCTGCGGTGTTTCAGTGAAATCTAGTGCAACTTTTTATTTGCAAAGACACAACAGCAGAATTTGGGTGTTACTTGAGAGCTGTGGTGAGTTTGCTTTGTTCTGGATCTTACAGATGTGGCCATCGTAAACTCTGCCATTGTCATGACATTGTAACTGATGACACATTTAAAAACAAATATGTTAGAAGAAAAGGTTCTGATTTAGGCGCTTCATATATACAGTAGAACCTTTTCTATAGTGTCTTCTACAGAGGCAAAACCTAGATGTCAGGAGGATATTTTTTGTGTCGTGCAGAGTGAATCCAGCATTTATATGTCACTTCCGAAACCTGCAGCATGCAACTGGCCGTCAGTCCTCTTAGCAGCATGAAAATCAATAGTTTTATTCAATGAATTTTATAGACTGTAGCTTTGAAAGCGAACCAAGATCGCTCACTAAAATGCTGTTGCTTTGATTAGACATCACGTTCGAGAGATGACAACTAACGTTATATCAGTGATTGGCTACATTACACAAACGCTTCAAAAACACATTGTAATAGATGCATTTGACACTCTCCAGAGCGCAAACACAAATCTGCCCAATCTGTTTCGCCAGTATATTATTACAGTATCAACTGCCCAAATAACCTTTCAGTGAACTGTTCTTAAATTTATTTTTTTTTCTTAATGCAAAGAACATTTTAAAAATCTAAAGAACCTTTTTTCACTGTAAAGAACCTTTTGTGCAATTGGAAGGATGTTAAAGGTTCTTCATGGAAAAATGTTTGTCTTCTGGAACGAGAAGATTTTATTCACTTGTTTATATTTGAAAAATGAAACACTGCAGGTCATTTACACTGCAGGTCTTGATGCACAATTCCGATTTGGTGACTATATCCGATTTACCCGCTTGCATCATCTTTTAAAAGCGACCCGTATCCGATATTTGCATTTACACTATACACTGACGAAACAACCCAAGACGTTCTGACCCGGAAAAGGAAGTAAAACGGTGCGATATGCAATGGACATAGACAAAATGATTATTCAATGTTCAATCTTTTAAAAGTCAGCAAAACATTGCTCTCATAAGGTGGAGAAAAAAGAGGAGAGCCCTTGATCGCAGTTCGTGTCCATCGGAGTTGACATCATTCGCCTCCATCCCTTTTTCAATGACTTACGACTCGCATTTACTGGGGAATATCCGATTTAACCGCTCACATGGCAGACTCAAATGCACGTATCCGAATCATATTCAATTTATTACCACATATGAGTGAGGCCTGAATCCGATCTGAGGATATCAGAATTCATGCGTTTTTTCCTGCTTACACATTCACATGACATATCCGATCCGTGCCACACGAGAGGGAAAAATCGGAATTGGGTCACTTGAACCATGCAGTGTAAATGGGGCCTTATACAATACACTGTCTAAAACCAGTCTGTAATACTTATGCAGAATATATCTTGTTTTAAATACTTATATAAAGTATATACAAAAATGGATTATATATACACTGCCTGCCTTGGCAAAAGCTTAAGAGTCTATATTTGGATCATTATTACAGTGATTAATACGTTTCTAGCATGTCAAATAACATCACAACATTGATTTCCATTTTTGGTCAAGAACTTGAGAGTCCAGCACTCTGTAAAAGTCTCCTCCAGCACATCCCAGAGACTTTCAGTGAATTTAAGCTCTGGACTCAGAGGTGCCGACTCATGTGTGGAAATGATTCTTCATTCTTTCACAGTCTGAGCCTGATGAATCTTTACATTGTCCTCCTGGAGTATGGCCATGATGATAATGTCAAGATATAAATAAACCTATTTTGAACCTATTGTGACATCTTTCTAGTTGACCTACACAAATGTAATATTGTTAAATGTTACTTTTAAAAACCTTTAGAGCTGCATATGTCTTCCTGTCCATTATGATGATTGTTTAATCCCTGTCTCCCTTCAGATAACCAGTCCATGGCATCTCAGACGGCGGTGAGCATCCGCATCCTGGACGTGAACGACAACCCTCCCGAACTTGCGACTCCTTACGAGGCTTCAATCTGCGAGGACGCCAAACCTGGCCAGGTGAGATAACGTCTCAATATTTTGCACATTTGAGAAGTCACATCAATCTAATCAGAAATCACGCTCGCCAGAGCCGCCTCGCTATGATCGCATCAGCTTTTGAAAGGCAGAGGAAACGAGATCTGTTGTTCCACACAAATATAATCAGTATTGCAGGTATGCTGTCGATTTCCTCAGGATGATATCTCCGGTCAGAAGACACTGACTTAGTTGTTCCCAATAGCTTCTTGTGTTGATAAAGCTGTCAGCAGCGATTGGTACCTAGCAGGGAAAAATTGTCATTTCCATGAAAAGCATATGTAATCTGACATCAGACACATCACGCAGCTCCTCTCAGACGGCTGGGCTCACCGTTAATATATATCAGTTGCAGTTGCTTCGGGAACATCAGGTGTGCGGCGTGATGAAGTGCTGAGATTCTAATTGCATTGTGGGAATGCCGCACTCAGAATGGCCTCCCTGATTCAGTTTGACGGCAGTTTACAACGCCTAACAAGATTTGTTTTTCCAAAGCTCAATATCTCGTCTGATCTCGCTGGGCTAATGTAGTTTGGCTCAACTCACCAATCTCTTCTTCCTATTTGGCCGTGTCCTAAAAAGTGAAGCATCTGAGATATGCCGCATGGACTCCACTGACCTCACAAGACCTCCGAACCCGGACAGAAACATGGGAGTCGTGGCAGAACAATCAGTGAGTGTCAGATTCAGTACGGAGCCAATCGCTTTCCCGTTTTTTGTCAAAATAGTTTCATTATTGCTTTGCTCCTACGTTGGACCTTTTTCAATTGGAAAGAATGATCTGTATGACATTTCGTCCCAAAGGCAATTTATAAACTAGTTGCGAAAAAAGTGCACGATGTCACGTCAGCGGTGCAGCAAACTCACCTGCAGCGCTCTGTAGCGACTTGTTGCTTTTGTTTACACATGGAAGAAAAGAACACATGTTCAGCCAAAAATAAAACTTCTGTCATCATTTATTTACCTTCATGCTGTTTGTTCATTTTGTCCTTTGTAGAGTACAAGAAGGACTTTATATATATATATATATACATATTATTATTATTTATTTATTTATTTATTTTTTCAGCATTGAAACTCAGTTATTTAAATTAAAATGTACGTTATGTAGAATACATAAAGTCTTCAGAAAACTTGAGCAATGGAAATATGACATTCAGTCCTTGTGATGCACAGATGAAAAATAGTTTTAGTAAATAAGTAAATTGTAAATAAGTGTGATTTAATTAAATTTTCCAGTGAATCACTATACTAACTACCATTTTGTTCTGAATAAATCCTCAGAGATAAAGGTTCATCTGATATATGTTTTAGGAGTAATACTGTATTTGTCTTAAAATGTAGCTGCCGCTTTAGGCAGTAAAGGAGCTTTTGGAACAGAGCTTTTTATTCTTCACAAACTCCACAAAAGACAACATGAACAAACAGCACGGATGTAAATAAATGATGACAGAAGCTTCATTTATTTTCTGAACATGTATATGTATATGAACTCTTCATATATAGCCTGCAGGAAGGCCACTAAACTATGCTTCCAAAAGAGTAACATTTAATCCCAGTCCTGTTTATCACTGTGAAGCTGCTTTGAATCTGTATAAAGTGCTATATAAATAAAGCTGACTTGACTGCTCTGAAGAAGACATAGAATAGTTGTTTTGCTTTATACTGCCAGTGAGAATGAAAAACGAGTCCTTTTCACAATTTTATCTGTGAGCTACAACAAAACATTATAATAGCAGAATAATCCAGGTGCTTGACATTGAGCAGGTGCTGCATTTGACCGTAGTTTCTTTATATTCAAGTTATTGCTGAGACGTTTAACATTTGCTTTTCAGTGGCATTAGTCAGTCACAATGTGAGCTATATATATATATATATATATATATATATATATATATATATATATATATATAGTTATTATTATATATATGTTTTTAATCATGACATTATTTTCATGACATTTATGTGCTTTGTCACCCCAATTCTCATTTCTGAGCAGAATTATTAGAACTGGTCTTTAAGTTGTTATTTGTGCACTGTTTATTTGTGGATTCAGTGCGATTGAACATTTTCCACCCCTCTTTTTGAGCAGCCGTGAAATGTACAGAACAACAAAAGGTTGTTTACTTTTGGAGATGTCATGGGAAATTGTGTGAACTCCTTCATTCTGCGTGGCTTGAGGGCTTCACTCGACAATCGAGCCGCTGAATGAGGACTGTTATTGTGGGATTAAGGATTTTTAGAGATTTTTTTGATGTTGTGAAGAACTAGTAACCTTTGTACTAAATTTTTTTAGATGTGTGGAAAAAAGGCCTTTTGTAAGTCTTCCGTTTTCATCCTTGGAAAAAGAAAGGAATGAATGTTCCTTTCTTTTTTTTTTTTAAAGTTGTTTAACCATTAAAATATATTTTATTTTGTTCTCAGGTTTGCAGTGCTGAGTTTTATTTTGTGTTATTATTTTAAGCTTTGAAACAAAATGTTTTCATTATTTTAATTAAAATATATTTTATTTAGGAAACAAATCTTCAGCAATGTCCTTGTGATGCAGATGAAAAATTGTTTGTTTCAACAAGTACATAATTATGTTTAATTAAATTCTCCAGTGAATCACTATATTAACTACCATTATTCTCTGAATAAAAACAGAGGAGATAAAGGTTCATTTATTCATGTGAATATGATTGACAGCTGTGAAAATGAAGCCTAAACAGCCTTTCAAAGACTGTAAAAGTAAAAGTACAACTACACAGTGATTTAAATTTTTTATACCTCTTATATGTTTGTTTTTATCATTGTATGTATGTTTGTTTGTTTGTTTATTGGAATAGCATTCAAGAAGACCAAGAAATGTGCATTACAAAGGGACCTATTATGCAAAATTCACTTTTACATGGTTTTTGAACATAAATGTGTGTCTGCAGTGTATACACAACCACCCTATAATGGTAAAAATACACCCACTCCTCTTTTTTTAATCCCCATAAATCATATACAGTTTCTCAGAATAAGCCATGTGCAGTTTCTGTGCAATGTGATGTCACTTATGCTTAGGCCACGCCCACGTCTGCTGACGGACTCCGCCCTATTAGCATAGACCCCGCCCTCAGTGAGCTGTACACAGTCCACCATGTTTATCTCCTCGCCAGAGCATTCAAGTGAGAAATGTGTTCTTATTAAAGCTACTAAAGTTATTCAGTCGAGAGCAGTGAGTGATTTTCTGTTTTTCTTTTGTTTGATTCATATTAACAGCAGATATAGCAGTAGGTACTGTATATTACACTGCTGTCACTTTAATACACAGATCTAATATACACATGCCATTTATTTACTGCTGTGTACATTCACAGACATAACAGACTGTGTTTAAGTGAACTGTGTGTGTTTTTGACATAACCTTGTGTGTATTTGACAGTTTAAGCGCAATAAGACGTGAAAGAGAACTTAGTTTAATACTCACGGGACGCTCCGTCTGACACACAGCTTTCTGTGAGTGCGCTTCAGGGGTGTGTGCTGAGAAAACCATATATCAGAAGTTTAGATTGATATGACTTTAAAACACATCATAAACACATCATAAACAGATCATAAACTTTCATGATGATGAAGAACTGCAGTGTCACGTGAACGCGATAGAGATGATCATCAAAGCCAGACAGATATTTTAGTTTTTGACAGAGTATCCGAGGCATGAGCTGTAGAGGCTCACCCTCTTCTGGATAGGAGGGTGGGGAGCAGCAGCTGATTTGCATTTAAAGATACATGCACAAAAACAGCATGTTTTTCCTTCTACTAAAAAATGGGCATTTACAACATGATGTAATAAATGATCTGTAGGGGGATTTTGGGCTGAAACTTCTGGGGACACTGAGACTATAGCCGCGTTTCCACCGCAGGAACTTTTCCCAGGAACTAGGGACTTTGGGGTGTTTCGACCGTAGGAACCGGGGTCTAAATAAAGTTCCGGGTAAAGATTTCCCCCTCAAAACGGCCCTGCTCGCGATGTAGTACTTTTAAGTTCAGGAACTTTTGGGGGTGGGACTTGGGCGCTGAATATGCTGATTGATTGAGCTCATGCAGCATTTTATTTCAACCTAAATGTTGTGGTGCGTGCAGTAAGAGTCATTTGCTATTCAAATCAACAACGTTTAAAAAATTTAAAAGTTTAAAAAATACAGCTGATGGACCTACGACGAGGTTCAGGCTTTATTAAGTTTATTTGCTGAGGACGAAATCCAGTGGGCTCTGGAAAGTCGTGCGCTGACTACGTGCACTTAGTCAACAGACTAATCTTCACGGTACTTTAGACCGCGATGGAAACGCATATAGCAGCAGGTCTGGGTGAAAAAGAGTTCCTGGGAAAAAAAGTTCCTGGGACAAATAGTTCTGGGCAATTTTGGTGGAAACGGGGCTTATTACAATCTTGTTAAAAGGGGTATAATAGGTCCACTTTAACGGGATAAAAGTTCTGCCATATTTTACTCACCCTCATGTTGTTCCAGACTTTGAGGGATGTTTCAGCATTTTTTTGGTCCATACACTGAAAGGCAATGGGGTCCAATGTTGTTTCACATAAGAAAGTAAGTCAAATAGGTTTAAAATGACATGAGGGTGAATAAATGATGACAGCATTTTCATTTTAGGGTGAACTATACCTTTAAGAAAAAAAAAAAAAAAAAAAAAAAAAAAAAAATTCCAGTCGATTTCAGATTTCATGTTTACTTAATATGGAAAAAACATCAAATCACACATCTAGAAAATGTTCTTGAAAAGCACTAGAACTTGAAGGAATCTTGTGAGAGAAGCCGTATTGTCACCTGCAATGCCTTTTTAACCAGGTAATGTAGTGTAGTTGAATGAGGTAAAAGTTTACCTGGAAATTGATTTGAGTTTTTTTTTTTTACTGATAACTCAAAGTGATATGGTTGGTTCCCACACCTCAACAATCATCATGTGGTATAGCATCACGCTGTGGAGCTGCTTTTCATCTGGGCAACTCAGTGGACAGAAAAAAGACTGAGTGCTACACAATTACTGAGTCGAGTAGAAAAAGCGAATAAAAGCTCAGGAGACATTTCATCTTTCAACAGGACAATTTCAAACGGAAGGGCCGTGATACCCGCTGTTTCTGAAGCACATTTAAGGTGAGCAATTGCAAGTGTCTCCGTCCCCCAAATACAGAGGTAAAGTGCAATCCGGTGATGGCTTAACATAATAAATTTCTCTCATTAAGCTCAGGACTCTTTAGAAGCCCCCTGCTGTAGCTTCAGCGATGCAGCTTTTGTAATAGCTTTACGATAACCTGTAGCATGTTTACGTGATTTGTAGCCCGTCACCCCAGGGTCCCCCATTGCGTTGTCGACTAAATTGGCTTAGGTGAGTAAGAGACGCCCGAGGAGCAAGATGCTGCCGTTTGTGCGCTCAAACTTTTGCTCTGTGATTAATCACTCTGGTGATTGGGGTGGAAATTAGTCCTGTGGAGGAACACGCAATTAGAGTCATTTATAAGCTTTGCAGAAGATGCACAAACCTACATAAACACTGTCGCATGGATCCTTCAGCGATGAGATGTTTTTACACACATAATTCAAGATTCAAGATTCAAGAGTTTTATTTGTCACATACACAGTTATATACAGAATATACAACCGGCAGTGAAATGTAAACAGGTCCGCTCCATGGACAGTGCAAATTCACAGTTAAAAACACAAGGAAGAAATTATAATAGAAATAGGATATAAAAAAAAGTACTATCTATATATATATATATATATGTCTATATCTGTAGAATTATAAATAATCAAGTCAAGAGAAAAAAAAAAGGTAACAAATAAGGATAAAGTGGAATAAAATAATTGAAGTAGACTTTGCAGTGAGTAAACTGTAGACTTATAAATATGTGGTTAACAAATGTATAAGAGTATAATGTGCAAACAGGTTTATGACAGGTTGTTACACAGTAACAACGAGAACAGAAAGTGCAGTGCAATGTCAGTGTATCGATGTTTATCCTGAAGTGAAGTCACGTGATGTTAAGTGACTGAGTTCAGGAGTCTGATGGCCTGGGGGAAGAAGCTCCTCCTGAGTCTCTCAGTTTTGGCCATCAGGCTTCGGAAGCGCTTACCAGATGGCAGCAGCGTGAAATGAGGGTTTGCAGGGTGATTAGAGTCCTTGATGATCTTGGTAGCTCTACCTTTGCAGCGTTTGGTGTAGGCGTCCTGCAGAGGCGGGAGAGCTGACCCTGAGATACGCTTTCGGATAAGCGCACGACTCTTTGCAGGGCTTTGCGGTCATGACTGGTGCTGTTCCCATACCACGCTGTGATGCACTGAGTTAGTACACTTTCTATCGCCCCTAAATAGAAAGTTTTCAGGATAGCTGGTGAAACCCTGAATTTCCTCAGCTGGCGCAGGTGGTACAGTCTTTGCCTGGCTTTTTCACCTGTGTCTGAATGTGAGCAGTCCAGGTCAGGTCCTCGGAGATGTTTACTCCCAGGTACTTGAAGCTGCTCACTCTCTCTACTGGTGACCCGCTGATCATGGGGGAGTATGTCCGTTGCTGTCTCTTCCTGAAGTCCACAATCATTTCTTTGGTCTTGCCAACATTCAGAGAGAGACAGTTGTCCTGGCACCATGATGTTAGATGCTCCACCTCGTCCAAGTATGCCGTCTCGTTGTTGTTGGAAATGAGGCCCAGGACAACAGTATCATCAGCAAATTTGATGATAGAGGTGGAGCTGTGTGTGGACAAACAGTCATGTGTGTAGAGAGAGTAGAGCAGGGGGCTCAGGACACAGCCCTGTGGAGCTCCCACACTCAGGGTGATGGAGGTGGAGGTGAACTGGCCGACTCTCACCACCTGAGGCCTGCCAGTGAGGAAGTCCTCAATCCAGTGGCAGAGAGAAGAATTCAGGCCGAGATCCAGGAGTTTGGCGGTTAGCTTGGTGGGAACTATGGTGTTAAAGGCTGAGCTATAGTCAATAAATAGCAGTCTTACGTAGTTCCCACTTTTGCTGTCGATGTGAGTGAGGGAGGAGTGGAGGACATGAGAGATGGCATCTTCAGTCGATCTATTGGGACGATAGGCAAACTGAAGAGGGTCCAAAGTGTCAGGAATGAAGGCGCAAATGGTGTTTTTAATGAGTCTCTCAAAGACCTTCATGACTATAGATGTGAGAGCCACTGGACGATAGTCATTTAGGCAAGAGGGTTTACTGTTCTCGGGGACAGGGATGATGGTGGATTTTTTGAAGGAGGTGGGGACCACAGATGTAGCGAGGGACTCATTAAAGATAGATGTAAACAACCCGGTGAGCTGATCAGCACAGGACCGCAGAACACGACCTGAAATACCATCCGGCCCGGCAGCTTTCCTGACGTCCACACGCTTGAGTGCTCTCCGAACTTCATCCTCCGAGACAGAGATCACGTGGTTGTTGCTGCTCTGAGTGATTTCCTCTAACGCGCCACTTGGCGGAGTCGCGTTGACGCGGTTACAGTCAAAGCGAGCGTAGAAAGAGTTTAACTCGTTCACGAGCAACGGATCAGCGCTCACCTCTGCAGGGGATTTAGATCCAAAGGAGCAGATGGACCTCAGACCTTGCCACATGCGCCGCGAGTCGTTGAGTTGGAAATGAGACTCCACTCGGTCTTTATAACGGAGTTTTGCGGCTTTAACTGCGCGTCTGAGAGCATAGCAGGACGATCTGTATTCATTCATATTCCCTGAATGGAGACCGGCGTTGTAAGCAGCAGTGCGTGCGTTCACTGCAGCGCGGATTGAATTGTCCACCCACGGTTTCTGATTTGAGAAGGACGTTATTGTTATTGTTTGCGTGGCTTGCTCTGTAAGCGTGTCGATGAAGCAAAGCGCCACGTCTGTGAACTCGCTTACGTCAGCTGAACTCGCTCGGAACATGTCCCAATCCACATCGCCCAGAGCTGCCTGTAGCGCGGTCTCTGAGTGGGGTGACCAACGCTTAACTTCCCGCCTCACCGGGGGTTCCTGGAGGAGCTTTTGTTTGTATTCGGGAGTGAGGAAAATGGCGGCATGATCCGATTTGCCAAACGCTGGAAGTGACCGCGCTTTATAGGCGTTCTTAAACGGAGAGTAGCAATGATCCAGTGTGTTTTGCTCCTCGTGTGGGGCAGGAGGACCTTTCTTTAGGTTTGCTTTGTTAAAATCGCCCGCGACAATGAATGCCGCGCGTCGGGATGTTGGTTTATGGCGCCGCTGGCAACATCATGAAGGCCAGATAAAGCCAGCGCTGTGTCTGCCTGCGGTGGGATGTAAACGGCAGTGGCGATGACCGCAGAAAACTCCCTTGGCAGATAGAATGGACGGCAGATGATTGTTAAATGTTCCAGATGAGGCGAGCAGGACCGCGAGAGAATGGTGATGTTCCTGGGATCGCACCATTTCTTGTTGATCATGAAACACACTCCACCGCCTTTGGATTTACCGGCCTCGGCTGTTCTGTCCATCCGAAAAACAGAGAAGTTCTCAGACGGCGTCACAGCTGTGTCCGGGACCGCGGGCGTGAGCCATGTTTTGGACAAACAGTAGATATTCCAGTCTCTCATGTCCCGTTGAAAACTTATCCTGGCTCTAAGATCGTCCATCTTATTATCCAAGGATTGAACATTTGCTAGAAGAATGCTCGGGAGAGGAGGTCTGAATGCCCTTTTCCTCAGTCTGTTACAGATACCAGCACGTTTCCCACGGTGTTTCTTTGTTCTACGCTGCTGGCTCTGGCCATTGTTCAACTCTGCGTTCCGAAGGATCTCAGATGGCCACAGAGGATCGGCGAAAGTGTCCTGAAACAGTCCAGTGTAGAGGTAACCAATGTCCAAAAGAGTTTTGCTGTCGTAGTAGATCAATGCAGATGATAAGTTTGTAAAAACTGAGAGTAAAAGAAAGTAAAATAGTAAATAAAAGCACAGTCTTCGCGGAGCGACCTGAACGGCGACCAAACACAGCGGCGCCATTTTGAATTTGAATAATTTTAACCCGTGCCTGAATCACGAGAGGGAACTTATGTTCTTCACATGAGTTGTGTTTTGAATAAATCTGCCACCATAATAGCTGATTTGTTGCTTTCAGTATTGCTGTGTTGAGCTGGTGGAGATTCTCAAACAGTGGATCAGATATCCGTTGCCAGATGTATCCGTATCCAGATGTTTAAAGATAGTTGATACCTGTTTAACTAGGTTATGCAGAAGACAGTTTGGATTGTACAGGACAAACTTCAGTAGATTTTTTCCTCAAAACTCACCTATAAATTCTTTATAAAATAAAAGTCTCTGAATAGTTTACAAATCAGAACATAATCTCTTCATATGCCCACTTGTGCAATTCAAAAACGTCATATTTTACATTGTTGCGTTCTACTGCTGGCCCAATTATCAAGCTTTGTTCGTGTGCCATACTGGCGTCGCCTTTTTCTCTGCTCTAGCACTTGCTAGCATCGCCACTTGCATTTCTGATAGAACAACAGTGAAATCAGATTAGCTTAAGCCGCTAAATGCATAGAGTTTGATCCCATTTGAAGGATGACAACACAGCGTATTTGTTTGTGTGTAAAAGGTGAATAAATCACACATAGGGAGAAAAGAGGGCTAGAGACATGAAAAAGGACTTAGCTGATCGCTCATAAGCAGCTTTGGCTCCGGGGGCATGACTCCCCTTCCAGCGATGTCACACCGGTGTTAGACATGGAAGGAGAAAGTGTTTATGAGCTCACGTGGATTTAAGTGTCAGGTAAATGTGTCAGGCCGCGGTATCCACGCTTTTTGTATAGTTGGCTATAGCATTAAAAAGCTCCACACGCTATCACGTTATTGTCCAAAGATGTATATTACCATTGTACCATATCTAAAATATCGGTAAAACTTTACAGTAAGGTCAAACTTGTTACCATTAGTTAATGCATTAGCTAACATAAACTTAGAATGAGCAATATATTATTATTGCTGGTTAATGATACAGTAGATAATAGAAATACAGTCGGTTGTTTGTTCATGTTAGTTCACAATTGATGAATGTTAACAGATTTGAAAAGCTTTTCAGTAAAATCATAATGCTGTTTCTTTGTAATTATTGTATGAACTTTGCTAGCAATTTCTGAGAGAATCCTAGTAAATCCATCACCATTTTTTTTTTTTTATTCATTGAAGTACCATGGTATTAGTGTGTATTTTTAGGGTATGGTACTAGTGTGTATTTTTAGGGTATGGTACTAGTGTGTATTTTTAGGGTATGGTACTAGTGTGTATTTTTAGGGTATGGTATTAGTGTGTATTTTTTAGGGTATGGTACTAGTGTGTATTTTTTAGGGTATGGTATTAGTGTGTATTTTTAGGGTATGGTACTAGTGTGTATTTTTAGGGTATGGTACTAGTGTGTATTTTTAGGGTATGGTATATTTTTAGGGTAGTGTGTATTTTTAGGTATGGTACTAGTGTGTATTTTTAGGGTATGGTATTAGTGTGTATTTTTAGGGTATGGTACTAGTGTGTATATTTAGAGTATGGTATTAGTGTGTATTTTTAGGGTATGGTACTAGTGTGTATATTTAGGGTATGGTACTACTGTGTATTTTTAGGGTATGGTACCACTGTGTATTTTTAGGGTATGGTACTACTGTGTATTTTTAGGGTATGGTACTAGTGTGTTTTTTTAGGGTATGATACTAGTGTGTATTTTTAGGGTATGGTATTAGTGTGTATATTTAGGGTATGGTACTAGTGTGTATATTTAGGGTATGGTACTAGTGTGTATTTTTAGGGTATGGTACTAGTGTGTATTTTTAGGACATGTACCATGGTACTACTGTGTATTTTTAGGGTATGGTACTACTAGTGTGTATTTTTAGGGCATGTACCATGGTACTAGTGTGTATTTTTAGGGTATGGTACTAGTGTGTATTTTTAGGGCATGGTACTAGTGTGTATTTTTAGGGTATGGTACTAGTGTGTATTTTTAGGGCATGGTACTAGTGTGTATTTTTAGTGCATGTTACTAGTGTGTATTTTTAGGGTATGGTACTAGTGTGTATTTTTAGGGCATGATACTAGTGTGTATTATTAGGGCATGTACCATGGTACTACTGTGTATTTTTAGGGCATGGTACTAGTGTGTATTTTTAGGGTATGGTACTAGTGTGTATTTTTAGGGTATGGTACTAGTGTGTATTTGAAGGGCATGTACCATGGTACTACTGTGTATTTTTAGGGCATGGTACTAGTGTGTATTTGAAGGGCATGTACCATGGTACTACTGTGTATTTTTAGGGTATGGTACTAGTGTGTATTTTTAGGGCATGTACCATGGTACTACTGTGTATTTTTAGGGTATGGTACTAGTGTGTATTTTTAGGGTATGGTACTAGTGTGTATTTGAAGGGCATGTACCATGGTACTACTGTGTATTTTTAGGGCATGGTACTAGTGTGTATTTGAAGGGCATGTACCATGGTACTAGTGTGTATTTTTAGTGTATGGTACTAGTGTGTATTTTTAGGGCATGGTACTAGTGTGTATTTTTAGGGTATGGTACTAGTGTGGTTTTTTAGGGCATGTACCATGGTACTACTGTGTATTTTTAGGGTATGGTACTAGTGTGTATTTTTAGGGCATGGTACTAGTGTGTATTTTAAGGGCATGTACCATGGTACTACTGTGTATTTTTAGGGCATGGTACTAGTGTGTATTTTTAGGGCATGTACCATGGTACTAGTGTGTATTTTTAGTGTATGGTACTAGTGTGTATTTTTATGGGGCATGGTACTAGTGTGTATTTTTAGTGTATGGTACTAGTGTGTGTTTTTAGGGCATGGTACTAGTGTGTATTTTTAGTGTATGGTTTTAGTGTGTATTTTTAGTGTATGGTACTAGTGTGTATTTTTAGTGTATGGTACTAGTGTGTATTTTTAGTGTATGGTACTAGTGTGTATTTTTAGGGTATGGTACTAGTGTGTATTTTTAGGGCATGGTACTAGTGTGTATTTTTAGGGCATGTACCATGGTACTAGTGTGTATTTTTAGTGTATGGTACTAGTGTGTATTTTTAGGGGCATGGTACTAGTGTGTATTTTTAGGGTATGGTACTAGTGTGAATTTTTAGGGCATGGTACTAGTGTGTATTTTTAGGGTATGGTACTAGTGTGTATTTTTAGGGCATGTACCATGGTATTATTGTGTCTTTTAGGGCAAAAATTAGAGAACCGATTAGAGCTGATAATAACTACATTATTTATCATGAACTAACAATTAAATACTTCTAAAACATTTATCAATCTCAATTATTTTAATATTACATTTACTAATACATTATTCAATCTGTTAATATTATTTAATGGACCTGAGCTAACACAAACTAACCATTAACCAATCTTAACAAATATTAATAAATGCTGCAACAAATGTATTGCTATGTTAGTTAATGCTTTAACTTGATGTAAAAATGTATGTGTTTACCCACAATTACCTTAGGTGGCTTTACAAAAGCCACAAATGAACAAAGAGACATTTCAGGTTTCCTTCCAGAGGTCTCTGATTCACGCTGTGTCCCATTCATGATCTCGTTCATTATCTGACATCATCTACATGCCTGACCCTTGTTCAGACTGACATGTGAAGCAGTCTGAGCGTGTGGCATTCAGCTCGTAACCCTGTGGTATTTGGGCACGCGGGCCTGATCGGATGAGAAGAGACAGATATCATATAGTGTCGCATGTGCAGGGAAAGGCTGGGCGGAGAGGCAAATACTAAGAAGGGCCCGGGGACGTGAGGCCTGTCAACTCCACACAAGACATCAAACGGCACCGAGCGGCTCGCCGTGACAGATCACAAGGGCCTGGTCCTCCCGCGGGACAGTCCCAGCTAGATGACTAATGTTTGAGGGGAAAAGTACACGCTCGCTCTCATGCACACACATGCATATGCAGACGGCCGTGTAGATGAATTGGATCCTGCTCATATGATGACACATACACTGTACCAGTGTTCAATCCACTCCTGCACACGGGTTATTTCAGCCAAGAATGACAATTTACCCACCCTCATTTCATACAGCAGTGGCCACAAGTGATGTCTGAAGGGGATATTTATTTTTAAATCCTACATGTTCAATTAAACCATCAAAATATGATGAAAATATTTGATATATAAAAACTTTATAGACATACACTCACCTAAAGGATTATTAGGAACACCTGTTCAATTTTTCATTAATGCAATTATCTAATCAACCAATCACATGGCAGTTGCTTCAATGCATTTAGGGGTGTGGTCCTGGTCAAGACAATCTCCTGAACTCCAAACTGAATGTCAGAATGGGAAAGAAAGGTGATTTAAGCAATTTTGAGCGTGGCATGGTTGTTGGTGCCAGACAGGCCGGTCTGAGTATTTCATAATCTGCTCAGTTACTGGGATTTTCACACACAACCATTTCTAGGGTTTACAACGAATGGTGTGAAAAGGGAAAAACATCCAGTATGAGAACATGGATCCATCATGCCTTGTTACCACTGTGCAGGCTGGTGGTGGTGGTGTAATGGTGTGGGGGATGTTTTCTTGGCACACTTTAGGCCTCTTAGTGTCAATTGGGCATTGTTTAAATGCCACGGCCTACCTGAGCATTGTTTCTGACCATGTCCATCCCTTTATGACCACCATGTACCCATTCTCTGATGGCTACTTCCAGCAGTATAATGCACCATATCACAAAGCTCGAATAATTTCAAACTGGTTTCTTGAACATGACAATGAGTTCACTGTACTAAAATGGCCCCCACAGTCACCAGATCTCAACCCAATAGAGCATTTTTGGGATGTGGTGGAACGGGAGCTTCGTGCCCTGGATGTGCATCCCACAAATCTCCATCAACTGCAAGATGCTATCCTATCAATATGGGCCAACATTTCTAAAGAATGCTTTCAGCACCTTGTTGAATCAATGCCACATAGAATTAAGGCAGTTCTGAAGGTGAAAGGGGGTCAAACACAGTATTAGTATGGTGTTCCTAATAATCCTTTAGGTGAGTGTATAAAACAAACTAATAAATATGTGAAAAACACACATCACTGATAAATGATTAAATGTAACTAAATTATATTATATAATAGTATCTACAAAATAACACAGGAACACTGACAGGTGAAGTGAATAACACTGCTCATCTCTTCCTCACAGCTCCTGTTAGTGGGTGGGATATATTAGGCAGCAAGTGAACATTTTGTCCTCAAAGTTGATCTGTTAGAAGCAGGAAAAATGGGCAAGCGTAAGGATTTGAGCGAGTTTGACAAGGGCCAAATTGTGATGGCTGGATGACTGGGTCAGAGCATCTCCAAAACTACAGCTCTTGTGGGGTGTTCCCGATCTGCAGTGGTCAGGATCTATCAAAAGTGCTCCAAGCCGCTGACCAGTCAGGGTGCCCATGCTGACCCCTGTCCACCGCCGAAAGCAGCAACCGTGGCACGTGAGCATCAGAACTGGACCACGGAGCAATGGAAGAAGGTGGCCTGGTCTGATGAATCACGTGTTCTTTTACATCACGTGGATGGCCGGGTGCGTGTGGGTGGCTTACCTGGGGAACACATGGCACCAGGATGCACTATGGGAAGAAGGCGAGTCGGCGGAGGCAGTGTGATGCTTTGAGCAATGTTCTGCTGGGAAACCTTGGGTCCTGCCATCCATGCAGATGTTACTTTGACACGTACCACCTACCTAAGCATTGTTGCAGACCATCTACACCCTTTCATGGAAACGGTATTCCTGGTGGCTGTGGCTCTTCCAGCAGGATAATGCTCCTGCCACAAAGCACAAATGTTTCAGGAATGGTTTGAGGAGCACAACAATGAGTTTGAGGTGTTGACTTGGCCTCCAAATTCCCCAGATCTCAATCCAATCGAGCATCTGTGGGATGTGCTGAACAAACAAGTCCGATCCATGGAGGCCCCACCTCGCAACTTACAGGACTTAAAGGATCTGCTGCTAACATCTTGGTGCCAGATACCACAGCACACCTTCAGGGGTCTAGTGGAGTCCATGCCTCGACGGGTCAGGGCTGTTTTGGCAGCAAAAGGCGGACCAACACAATATTAGGAAGTTGGCCATAATGTTATGCCTGATCAGTGTATATATGCATGTAAATGTGTGTGTGTGTGTGTCATTTCAAAAATAAAAATAAAAATAAATAAATCATGTTTTAAATTGACAAATAAACAGATATATTTGCAGTGCCGGTCCTCGGAGGAGTCTAAAATGTGAAGTGTGAAATGAAGAGTAACTGAAAGGTCAGCTGTGATAATGAGGGTTATTTATGTGGATGGAGGAAAATTACACTTATTCTCCCTTTTGTTTTTTGGACACATTTTGTATGGTAGTAAATGGTGCTTTTTCATTTGATTATCCATTCTGATGATTAATAATGAGAGGAGCCTCTATGCGCTGAGCCTGTTCTGGCATTCATGGTTAAAGTCAAAGAAAAATACATCCTTTATTCTTATCTGTATCTGAGTTATAAATGTAGTTAAACATAATACGTCTTGGTTACGTATGGTAACCCTTGTTCCCTGAAGGAGGGAACGGAGACGTACGTGAAATGGAACATGTTTTATTGCATTTTTAAAGTGCATACATTAATGAAATTATTGATCAGTGATTTCTTCCTTTTGTTTTGAGTGGTACTGAGATTTCTGTACAAAGACTCTTTTTTTTTTTAACCAGTTTAATAAAATGAATCATCTGAATGAACCGATTCTCAAAAAAAATTTACAGGGTTCCCACTTTTTAATAAGTGATTTTCTATGCAATCATTTGTGATTAACTGGACATGGATTTTTTACTGGAAATTATTTTACACCAATTGCACTCAATTTCTAGCCAATTAAATATTTTGAAGTGGAGCGTAATTAGAGAATTCTTTACTTGTTATGTAATTGTTAAATATTTTATTAATTTCATTGACTTTTTGTGGCCTGGAAATCACAACTCAATATTCCTAGGTTTTCTAAGCACTGTGTAAATGTAATTATCGCCTCCGCTAACTACTTACAATTAGTAACTCCCCTCATGGCTGGTGGATATTTCATGCAAATTGAAACTTTTCCCTTGAACTTCCCCGTTCCGTCTCGGAGGTCAACATCCTCCTCCTCTGTGTGAAGGAGGAAGACTTTGGCAGAGGACCTTTGGTCCTGGAAGACTCTGGAGAACGTGCTAGACTTTTGGGAGACTCTTTTCTTCTCACTTTCCAAGCCTGGCGCAGCTTAAGAGGTCATGAGGGGCTGTTGGATGGAAATCTAATTAGATGATTTTGCTTGAGGGAGCTGTGTTTGCCACTCAATAAACTCCCACACAGTGGTTCTCTCTTACAATCTTTCCCTCCTTCACATTATTTTTCTCTGTCTATCTTTCTCAGAAGTCCCTGTTTCTCTCTCTGTTTTCCCTTTTCCCTCCACAAACCCCCCCAGGCATTAGTTTTGCCTTCAGAATTGGAAATATCATATGACCTTTTGTTGTTTTCTGTCATTGGCATTGCAATTAACGTTTGTTAAGAAAACAACAGTGCATTCATTTATTCTTTTTATTCTTCTTTTCTCATTTCCCCTTGTTTCTTTTTTTTAGCAACCCAACAACAGCTCATTAAACAAATGAGGGTCACAAAAATAGGAGGAATGGGATCATTCCAATTAACAGCTCTGCTTCCTTAAAGTCAACGTGAAGAATTGACCCTGTTTAATTTCTTAATATATGTTCCTGGATCTAATGATTCATCAGTGCACATTAAGAAAAACACATGGTCACACTTTAGATTAGGTCCAATTCTCAGTATTAACTAACTATTAACTATGACTTTTGCCTCAATAAACTCCTAATTACTGCTTATTAATAGCTAGAAAAGTAGTTAAGTTTAGGGATTAAGGGATGTAGAATAAGGTCATGTAGAATGAGGCATTAATATGTGCTTTATAAGTACTAATAAACAGCCAATATCCTAATTTGCATGCAATAAGCTACTAGTTAATTGGACCCTAAAGTGTTTACCAAACATTTTTGTTTTCATATTTCTTCAACATGTTTGTAAAACTTGCTCTGCTCTGAAATTATTATTTTTCATCCACCTGACCATCCTATATTTTCAAATCAATTAATGATTCTTTTTAAATAATGAGGAAGCAAGATTGCTATCCGATACATGCACATATATGTTTAATGTATACTTGGTCATGTAAATGTAGTCATATAATTTTAGTATTATTTGCATACTATTATAGTATTTATTAAGATGAATAATGCATAAGAAATTAGTCCTGCACACAAGAGTTTTAAGGACAAAAACTGACCCCGGCCGTTGAATTATTAGATGCAAGCTAAAAAAATATAAAAGCACTAAGTAATCTTAAATGCATCTTGGAAGACATTTCAACTGGATCGATTCATGGTCAGATAATAAAAAAATGCATGAAGTTGTGCAAATATTTTAAATCTTAAATATTCAGTTTTGTCTGATTCTTAGAAAAACAACCAGTTCATAAGACTCATTTGTTCAGTAATGGTACATCAGTGAAGTAATACGGTTCCAGAAATGTGAACAGATCCAAACACCATGAAAATAATTTGATTCAGCATTTTTTTTTAAAGTACCGATTCCCAATTTTCAACCTTACATAAGGTGTGGGCAGCATTTCCTCCACAAGCATGAGTTTAAACCCATGCAGTAGATGAGGGATGTGTGGAAGGAGACGCTCAGCGGGAGTTCTGCAAAACTTCTCTTTCAAGCTGGGAAGAGACCAATAAACAAACGCCTTTAAAATACAATGTGTCCCGTTTCGCCCTGCTTCTCTGTCATGTGGCTGGAGTTTGTGTAACGCTCTGTTCAGTTTTCTGTACCCCAGACAATGCGAACAGTCACTGGAGTGCGGGCGTGTTGATTAAAGGCAGTTAAATGCGACCTGCCGTCGCTGTAGCGTATGCATTATCAGCTGCAGACAGAAGTGGAGCGCTGCGAATAATGAGGCTGATGGGAAGAATAGGCTAGAGTTTAGTTTAAAGCTGCTGTGGATGGAATCAACCATAAACATTATCAGCTGCAAGTACTCCCAGAGTTATGAAATATGTTCTGGAGTTTCAACACCTGGAGTTTTATTCTAGTATCAAGAACATTTGTAATTTCCAGAGAGCATTGCCTGGTGGTTTAATTACGTTCCAAATGAATGTCTATGCTGGTCACAGCTGGTTAATTTTGATGTTGGACCACTATGCTTCAATTGTCCATTTGTCACTCCATGGAAATTAGTTATTTTATAATTGCCAACACTTTACAACAAGGGTGAAAATGTTGCAGTAGTGAAATTCATTAGCTATCATTGACAACAGAAGACTTGTTTGTTAGTTCATAGTGCATCAACTAATGTTAACATATAGAACTTTTACTGATAAAAAAGGAATTAACATATATTACATTGCTAAAATAAGTTCATTCGTGAAATTCCCTCACTACTAAATATTCCACACTCAACTGTTAGTTGTATTATAACAAAGTGAAAGCGATTGGGAACAACAGCAACTCCACGTAAAATCACAGAGTGGGATTAGCGCATGCTGAGGTGCGCCAACTTTCTACAGAGTCAATAGCTACAGACCTCCAAACTTCTGTGGCCTTCAGATGAGCTCAAGAACAGTGTGTAGAGAGCTTCATGGAATGGGTTTCCATGGCCAAGCAGCTCATCCAAGCCTTACATCACCAAGTGCAATGCAAAGCGTGGGATGCAGTGGTGTAAAGCACGCCACCACTGGACTCTGGAGCAGTGGAGACGTGTTCTCTGGAGTGACCAATCACGCTTCTCTGTCTGGCAATCCCATGGACGAGTCTGGGTTTGGCGGTTGCCAGGAGAACGGTACTTGCCTGGCAGCATTGTGCCAAGTGTAAAGTTTGGTGGAGGGGAGATTATGGTGTGGAACTATAAAGGAACTCTTAATGCTTCAGCATACCTAGATATTTTGGACAATTTCATGCTCCCAACTTTGTGGAACAGTTTGGGGACGGCCTCTTCCTGTCCTAACATCACTACGCACCAGTGCACAAAGCGTCAGTCCATAAAGACATGGATGAGCAAGTTTGGTGTGGAGGAACTTGACTGAACAGAGTCCTGACCTCAACCCGATAGAACACCTTTGGGATGAATTAGAGCGGAGACTGCGAACCAGGCCTTCTCATCCAACATCAGTGCCTGACCTCACAAATGTGCTTCTAGAAGAATGGTCAAAAAACTAAACCTTGTGGAAATCCTTCCCAGAAGAGTTGAAGCTGTCAATGGGATGCCATTAAAGTTTATGTGCATGTAAAGGCAGTAGTATATATATATATATATATATATATATATATATATATATATATATATATATATGTATATATTTATAAAATATACAAAAATGGCCGAAAACATATATTTGCTAACATATGCTTCAAGGGAGAGGAGAGAGGAGGGAGAGGGAGGAGAGGGAGGGGAGGGAGGGGAGGGAGGGGGAGGGAGAGGAGGAGGAGAGGGAGGAGAGAGAGAGAGAGAGAGAGAGAGGGGAGGGAATAGCCTCTAGACATGACCCAGGTTGAACTCCTAAGCATCCAGACAGTCACTGCCACTGTTTTGACAGAATATATATATATATATATATATATATATATATATATATATATATATATATATATATATATATATATATATATATATATATATATATATATATATATATATATATATATATATATATATATATATATATATATATATATATATATATATATATATATATATATATATATATATATATATATATATATATATATATATATATATATATATATATATATATATATATATATATATATATATATATATATATATATATATATATATATATATATATATATATATATATATATATATATATATATATATATATATATATATATATATAAGCCATACATTTCTAAGATTAAATGTCTAGCTGAAGTTTGCATGTGTTTAACACCAAGGAATGAGAATTCTGATTTCACACAAGGCTTCTTTAACTCAACTTTACCTTAACTTACTCTCGTAATGATTGGCAAGCCTGCCTGCAGCTCACAGCCTGCGATAACAGCACTGAGTGCACAGCCGTGAATGAATGTTAACACCAAGGTCTGTTTCTGTGCCAGAATATGTTTCCATGTGAGCGTGACTGACAGTCAGTGGGCTTTAAACCAGCATGAGTAAATGTGCAGTCCAGCTCTTACATTAGACGGAGATCAGCAGCTCAGGGCAGAAACATACTGTAAATAACATACTTAAAAAGTGTGTGTGTGTGTTTGTTACAAGCATCAGGGGGATCGTGTCCTGCAAATGTGTCATTAAACTAGATGTGTTGCTATAGATATTAGCCGTTTAAAGTAGTTCACACACACATGAAAATTCTGTCATTATTTACTTGTCTGTTAAAATAAATAAATTATTATTATTAATAATAATAATAATAATAATAATAATAAAAAGATGGTGATCATGGCTTTCAAAAACACTGTAAAGCAATGTATAATATATACTAACCTTATAATATATAATACCTATATAAAAAAGTTGATATTCACTGATAATATTTTGTTTACATTTAGATGACATGTGGAAGCCTCACTTTGATGTTATTTATATTTAATAATGTATTATTATATATTTAAATTTATTTATAGCTTGATGGCAATGGAAGTCGCTTTGGATAAAGGCATCTGCCAAATATATAAAAGTAAATATTATGTATTGATGCCAAAAATCATGGTTCAAAATGCAGAATTAAGCATGGCATCTGAGAGACTATATTTAAATCTATCGTATGACTTAGTATAATATGGAATATCAAGTCCATAAATATGGACCACTTGTTCATCAGTTTTGGAGCTTGAAAGCTATGGTATGAAAAAGTGTTGCATAAAAAATAACAGCATGCAGGTTTTGAAATGGCATGATGTGAGTGAGTGAGCAAATAATAACAGAATGTTCATTTTTAGGTGAACTGCTTCTTTAAAAGCTTCAGCGAATGGTAGGTTTCTCGTCCTGGGAGCGTGGCACGGTAGAGTCGTCAAACCGAGCGCGTCCTCCAGGACTGAGGCTTGAAGGCAAGCACTCTGCCACTCTTGGAAACTCCAGCTTTAATCATTTTGAAGGGAAAACATCAGTGTTAGTGTGTGGTCTCCTCTGAGTATAGCACTGCGCCTCACAAGCATTTGTCCTTGCTTTCACTTCCTGCGTGTGTGCGCGTGTTTCCTTTTCATTTTCCAATCTGAGGAAGCCTGATTGTTCCTCTCTGAGTTCATTCTTACTTTAGGGAGCAGGAAAGACTTTGCAAAAAGAATTATAATTTACATTTCCCCCCCTCTCTCCTCTAATTACACTTTTGGATTTTCTATCACCTCCCTAAAAATTGACATAAATGCCGTGCAAGCCTTTTGATGACCGTGTAATGAGAAATGAGCAACGAAAGAACATGGGAATTTTAGCAGGATTGTCTGAAGTGCTGCCCACTCCCTCTCTTTCCCGCGCCTCGGTTCCTCCCGCCCCTTCTAAACGCTTCCATCTGTTGTCTCACAAACCAGCTAATGTAGTAACTGGGCCCGATGCCTCTCACAAGTACACCCACTCTCACTGCGACAGCAACTTCTTCGCCTTGCACTTCTGATTTATCACAGAAACTGTCATTCCAAAGCTCAGAGCTCAGTGTAGTTTTAGCATAATATGACAAAAAAAAAGGGCATTTTGTTGTTACAGTTTCGGAAGAAAAATGTTCTCTGCTCCTGCACGTCGTTTCTAGTGTGTGCATTATGAGTGCAAAACACTCCGGGTTCTGTATAGTCGCTTTTGCATAATTTGTAATTGCAATGGCTAAAGTGCATCATAATGGCCATTTTTTAAAAAACTTTTTTTTTTTTTATAATGTATATGTTGTTAGTTCATTAGTGCATTAACGTCTCGGTTACATATCTAACCCTTGTTCCCTGAAGGAGGGAACGGAGACGTACGTTGGAACTGACCGACGAATTGGGATCTATTTTCAGAGACCAATCTACTTCTAGTGATTAAAAACGAGCCAATGGACATTGGCATGCGGTTCACGCATTCCACGCACCGCCCCAGCCTTCAGCTGAAGCACAGCACCTGGCGACGGGACGTACGTCTCCATTCCCTCCTTCAGGGAACGAGGGTTACATATGTAACCGAGACGTTCCCTTTCAGTCGGTCACGTTCGACGAATTGGGATCCCTACCCACACGCCAGGATGCTGGCCCTTCCAGCGCCCTGTTTGAGCTCACTGGCCCACTCCTACATTGGAGAGGAAGTCAGGGCTCCAGGCAGGGAAGGACAGTCACTGCTGTTCCTGCAAGACCCGCTCAAAGTGACTATTGGATAATGCTGGGAAAGCGTGCCCGTTTGGAAACGGAACGCTGCGGGGCCACATCCTTCAAATGGAAGGAGAGGTGACAAATTACACATAAGGACTAACCTATCAGGGTAGTACAACATATGGCAGTCTCTGGGGTGGATCCAGCCTGGTCCCAGGGGAAGAACACCGCCAGAGACGACAGAGAGAGCTCTGTCAAGGGAAAGACACGGGGCTAGCCGAGTAGGGTAGCTGGTACCGTGGAGAATACACATATCGGGTTGCCGTTAGGGAACCGCTACATATGGAACCCAGCCTACACACACGTTCCACAAGCATACGGGTGCAGGCCTGGCGCCAGACGGCCGCAACGTCTGACACCAAAGGGGTGACGGAGGAGCTCGACAGGGTTAACCATTTCTGGGGAACACAACTGGAGACAATAACGCACGTATCCGGCCCAGGAAGCGGGAATGGCGTCACAAGCCGACACTAGAACGGGCACTTAGCGCTACTGGCCACTGGGGGCGAGTACACGGGAAGATACCAGCTCTACACGGAGGCTGTAAAATCTAGTGAACGTGTTAGGTGTCGCCCAGCCCGCAGCGCTACATATATCTGTTAGCGAGGCGCCCTGAGCCAGCGCCCAGGAGGAGGCTACACTCCTAGTTGAGTGCGCTCGCAACCCGAACAGGCAGGGCATGTCTTGGGACTGGTATGCCAAGACAATAGCATCCACTATCCAGTGGGCTAACCTCTGCTTGGAGACAGCTTTTCCCTTCTGCTGGCCTCCGTAACAGACGTAGAGCTGTTCTGAGGTCCTAAAGATTTGAGTTCGGTCCACGTAGGCGCGAAGAGCGCGGACGGGACAGAGCAAAGCTAGGGCTGGGTCTGCCTCCTCCGAAGGCAGCACTTGCAGGTTCACCACCTGATCCCGGAAAGGAGTGGCGGGAACCTTGGGCATGTATCCGGGCTGGGGTCTCAGGACAACGTGAGAGTTACCTGGCCCGAATTTTAGGCACAATTCGTTGACCGAAAGTGCGTGCAGGTCCCCTACCCTCTTGATGAAGGCCAGTGCAACCAAGAGTACTGTCTTCATGGACAGGATCTTTAGCTCAATGGACTGCAAAGTCTCGAAGGGAGGGCTCTGGAGTGCTCCAATCACCAGAGATAAGTCCCAAGAGGGTACCGGGTTTGGACGAGGAGGATTCAGCCTCCTCGCACCCCTGAGGAACCTGACGATCAGGTCATGCTTTCCTAAGGACGTACACTTTAAGGGTGGAGGGAGACAGCCTTTGCTCCAACCCGTCTTGCAGAAAGGAGAGCACGGCGCTAACCGAACACCTTCGGGGGTCTTTGCGGCGAGAAGAACACCACTCAACGAACAGGTTCCACTTCAATGCATAGAGGCGCCTCGTAGAGGGGGCTCAAGCGGAAGCGATGGTGTCTACCACTGCTTGTGGTAGAGCACCTAGAACCTCCGCGTCCAGGGACCAGGCATGGAGTTTCCAGAGGTCCGGATGCGGGTGCCATAGTGTGCCCCGTCCCTGAGAAAGTAGGTCCTTCCTCAGAGGAATGGGCCAGGGAGGTGCTGTCACGAGGAGAGTTAGTGCTCGAGCTGGAGCATGCAACGGGAGTGTAGACCACCCTGACGGTTGATGTACGCAACGGCCGCAGTGCTGTCCGTGCGGACCAGTACGTGCTTGCCCTGTAGCAGCTTTTTGAGGCAGCCCAGAGCAAGACGTAACTCCAGGCAATTGATATGCCAATGCAGTTGGGGCCCCGTCCACAGACCCGAAACTGCATGCCCGTTGTACGTGGCCCCCCAGCCGGTGGATGAGGCATCCGTGAAGACCACAGCATGCTTGGACACCTGTTCTAGGGGCACTCCCGCCCGTAGAAACGAAGGGTCCGACCACGGGCTGAAGGTTTGGCGGCAGTAAGGAGTAACTGAGACCCGGTACTTGCCGCTCTGCCACGCCCATCTCGGGACTCGGCCGTGAAGCCAGTGCTGAAGTGGTCTCATATGCAGCAATCCGAACGGCGTTACCGTGGCTGCAGATGCCATATGCCCCAGGAGCCTCTGAAAGAACTTCAGTGGGACTGCTGTCCTGCCTTTGAACGTATTCAAGCAGTTCAGCACTGATCGGACTCGCTCCTCTGTGAGGCGCACAGTCCGATTGACCGAATCCAGGTCCATACCGAGATAAGAGATCCTCTGTGTGGGACAGAGTTTGCTCTTCTCTTGGTTGACCCGAAGGCCCAACAGGCTGAGGTGACAGAGCACCAGGTCCCTGTGTTCACACAACTGCTCTCGTGACTGGACTAGTATGGGCCAGTCGTCGAGGTAGTTGAGAATGCGAACGCCCCGTTCTCAGAGCGGAACAATGGCTGCTTCTGCGACTTTCGTGAAGACGTGAGGCGACAGGGACAGCCCGAAGGGCAGGACTTTGTACTGACATGCCCTCTCCTCAAACGCAAAGCATAGGAACGGTCTGTGTCTCAGGAGAATGGAGACATGAAGTACGCGTCCTTCAGGTCGATCGCTGCAAACCAATCTCGGGGACGGATGCATTCGAAAATGCGTTTTTGCGTCAACATTCTGAACGGGAGCTTGTGCAGGGCCCGATTCAGGACACGCAGGTCCAAGATTGGTCTTAACCCACCCCCTTTCTTGGGTACAATGAAGTAAGGGCTGTAGAACCCTGACTTCATATCGGCTGGAGGAACCGTGAACCGTGTCCTTCGCCAGTAGGACTCCGATCTCTGACCGCAAGACATGGGCATCGCTGCTCCGCACGGAGGTGAAGAGGATGCCCTTGAACTTGGGAGGCCGGCGAGCGAACTGAATCGCGTGGCCAAGTCTGATGGTATGGATGAGCCAGCGAGACGGCCTGGGGAGCTCTAGCCAGGCCCCCAGAACCGGACAAGCAGGACCAACGGCACCACAGACGTACCCGGGGTGGGGCAGCGGGGTGGGGCAGCGAGGTGGGAGGCTCGGACCCGACTCGGGAGGCTGCCCGGAGTGTTGTCTGAGCCTCCCAGGGTGGGGCAGAGTGTGGGTGAGAAGGCTTGATGGCGTCCTCGGTGCCCACACTGCTGCCCCCTGCCTGGGGGAGGCAGGAAGGTGGAATGCTCAGATCCGACCCGGGAGGCCCGGAGGCGGCCCGGAAATCGTCTGAGTATTCCAGGGTAGGACAGAGTGTGGGTGAGAAGGCCTGGTGGCATCCTCGGTGCCTACACTGCTGTCCACTGGCGAAAGGAGGGGAGACAAGGAGTGGCAAGGCTTGGAGGTGTCGCACACTGCCCGCCTGACCCTCCTGGAGCCCAGGGAGGGAGGACACTGCTCTTTTGAGAAAGTGGGTACCACTGGACTCCGGAGAGCCAGTGGCAGGACCGAAACCTAGTCTCCCCTCAGTCCTTCTCTGGGGGGTAGGGAGGGGTGCGGACACGGCCTCCCCAAGATCAGATCCCCTTTCTCACTGGGCCACCCATTTCAGGGCCGCTTGCAGACTTCATGGGACCCTGGACGGGTTGGGTGCCTCCCTTGCGCCCGGCCACCTGCTGCCTGGGTGGAGACTGCTGCTTGGCTTTAGCAGGGGCAGATGCAGGGGGGGACGCCCTCGGCGACAAGCAGGCGGAGACACTGTGACCGACGACTGGGTGGAGGCAGCAGCTGGTCATCGGGACAGGCTTTTTTTTTTTTTTTTTTTTTTGCCTCCGTCTGCTACTGGGCCACCAAGAACTGCTGGGTGAAGTCCTCGATGGCGTCGCCGAAGAGGCCAGCCTGACAGACAGGGGCATTGAGGAACCGAACTTTGTCAGGCTCAAGCATCTCTGCCAGGTTTAGCCCCATGTGACATTCCTGGGCCACTAGTGTGGACATTGCCTGACCCAGGGAGTGTGCGGTGACTTTCGTCGCCTGAAGCGCGAGGTCCATCACCACACGCAGTTCCTGCATAACCCCTGGGTCAGGACTACCCTCGTGCATGCAGGACAGAGGGTAGTGAGAGAGGGAAAAAACACTTATACAGATTATGGCCCTTTTGGTGTTCCATATTTCCCTCTCTCCGATGCAGCAATTGACATCTGTCCTCTGCCAGAGCCCCAAATGAAACGCTAGGTCCCTTTTTTTTTTTTTTTTTTTTTTTTTTTTTTTTTTAGAACCAGCAATCCCATCTGTAAGCTACCAGCAGGCATGTGAGACTGTGAGCGTGGCCATCAGAATGGCACACAGCGCGCTGAACGCTCCAGCCTTTGAGAAAGGGAAGACGAACAACGAGCTGACGTGGTCATGTTCTCATGAGAGAACGTGAACCACCCACAAACACAGTCTCAGCATGCTTGTGATGCGATAGAGGAGTGGGGGCCCGAGGGGATGTACCCGGCCGGGAAACCCCACTATAACCCTCAGGTCACCAAGGCTTATTAGCCGAAGTAGCCCTTTTCCGGTGCACCAGAAAAGGAACTAGATTGGGGAATAGGCAAAGGGACTCAACCCCGTTTGAGGTTTCATAGTCTCGACCGCGCATCTAGAGCGCCAAGTGACGCGCTGGGTTGCCGTGACAACCCGCGCTGTCAGCCGGCCGCTTGACGGCACACGGCGCACTGAACGCCTAAGCCCTTATGAGAAAGGGAAGACGAACTGCGCGCCGACGTGATCACACTCTCCTGAGAGAGCATGAATCACCCACGAACGCAATCTCGCATGTTTATGTGCGAGAGAGATCGTGGCTGTCAAATGAGGACAGGAAACAACCGCATCCAGAAACACACGGTTTGAATGACATCTTGAAAAAGACAGAGTCAAACCATGTTGCTCTTTTAGAAGGAAATGCTCTTTTAGAAGTGCTGAAGCACTCAGGGAGATGGCCGCGGCTCACAGCAGTCCGATTGCAAGCCTGCGTGTGAGTACTCAAAGAATGGAAATGCCCAGCCAACCAACACAGACAAGTGTAGTGTATGTTGCAGCGGCCACTTGCTGACTCGCACCGTCACACCAGCACCCAGGTAAGAGAGCGATCCTCCTCGAGACACGTCTAAACACTCTTCGTAGAAACAGCTTGATACAGCAAACCGTTCGGCTCTGACGTTAAAAGCGATATGTAGTACTTCCACTTCTGTGTTTATACCTGCGCTGCGGGGCGGTGCGTGGAATGCGTGAACTGCATGCCAATGTCCATTGGCTCGTTTTTAATCACTCGAAGTAGATTGGTCTCTGAAAACAGATCCTAATTCGTCGGTCAGTTCTGACGTACATCGAACGTGACCGACTGAAAGGGAACTAATGTTATCATTTATATTTTTTGACTGTTATTTTACTGCATGTAAAAGTGTTTTTTGTTGTTAGTTCATCTTAATTATTGCATTAACTAATGTTAACTTTAGTGTAATTTAACCGTTATTTTGAAGAGATGGGTTTCAGCACACTGGTGTCATTGATATACTTTATATTTTTGTTGATTTTTAATTGAAGTTTTAGAAATGTTGTTTTGTTTGTCATTTTATTATTTTTTTATTTATTAATATCTAATATATATATATATATATATATATATATATATATATATATATATATATATATATATATATATATATATATATATATATATATATATATTGTTTTGCTAAATGTTATACAGCAGGTTGACTAGCTGTTTAGTTCTGGTGGTTTTAAATGTTTTTTTTTATGCATCCAGATAACTTTTTGCACAACAGGTTTGTACAGCAACCTGTAATGCCTGAATATATTTGTAACCATTTAAATGACCCAAAAGTGAAAATCCTGTGATATCAGAGTGTTTTTCATTCACAATGCACATTATAAATGAAGCATTCTGGAGCTGTGGACCATTCTGAGTGCAATTAGAGAGTTACTTACAAGCCAGAATTTTTGCAAACTTCCCTTCAACCTATCAAGTGTTGGCCAGAGGCTGACAGGAGCCATGCAAGTGGAGCACGGACTTGTGTTTGCACTGTTTGTGAACTTAGCAATGTAGATATGCAGGTTTTGGTTTGTCACCGGTATCATCTCAGCAGTGTGGATGTACTCTAGACCAACACAGTGTTAAACTTGCCAGAAACAGCAAAGACTGCTGAAGCTGCACAGTGTACAGTGAGTCATTTACATAAGGTAAATATTGACTTCTCGGCTACTTTTCTGGATGAGAAGTTGACTAGTAAATAAGAGTAGTCATGCAATCTCGTCTACGTTCCTTCAGTGTGCATCTGTTGGTTTTTTTAGCTGTTTTATGATCCAGCAGGTGAAAATGCTGCATCTGATCACTTAGTAACGCAACAGCACTCCTCATTCAACAACACATATGATTTGAGGAATCATGGATGTACGCTTCAGGACGGCACACACACACACTGAGGTTTATAAAAGTCTCTTTCTGTCTCTTTCTCCAGCTCATTCACACCATCAGCGTGGTGGACAGGGATGAACCTCAGTCTGGACATCGCTTCTATTTTACGCTGGCACCCGAGGCCTCCAACAACCGCCACTTTACTCTATGGGACATCAAAGGTGAGCGACTGGATCTTTACCTTTTTATTATACGTTGTGGATGCACTGGAGAATTTTCTTTTACATGCATGAATATTGCATTTATCTATTGCTTGGAAGTTTGGAATAGTGGTCTAGTCTCAGTGTCACATGATCCTTCAGAAATCATTCTAATATGTGGCCCTGGAGCACAAA
>CM031948.1:2985000-3025000 GCA_018749465.1 Paracanthobrama guichenoti | reverse complement strand
CAGTACTGTATATTCAAATATAAAACACCTATTTTAGTTGTAATAATATTGCATGATATTTATTGTATTTTTGATCAAATAAATGCAGCCTTAGTGAGCTACAAAAACAATAAAACATTGATGTATTGTTACGGTTTTGGTGTGGAACAAACTCACAAGGCGAAGGAGAACTCGGAACTGGAACTTTAATCATAAACTCGGGAAACAGGCAGGGAAACCACCAACAAACGTAAACAAGAACCGACAAACACTAAGGGCACACAGAGGGCTTAAATACACGGGAAACAAGGCGATAACTAGACTAATTAACAGGACACAGCTGGGACAAATTAACTCATAATGAGGGTGACCATGGAAACGCAGGAGTGGCGGGAAAACAGAACAAAGGAACATGTGACGGGAACACAACATGTAACATGTATCATATTAGCTAAACTTAAATTTGATTTTAATGTCAGAGCATAGATCAAGGTTTCCCTGATGGATTTGAATAAAATCTTAAAGGAATATACATAAGCTCTTTTCTACAATATTTCATCAGCTAGTTATTGTTCTTGTCTTGTGTACAGTAAAACTTGTGAGCAAATCATTCTTTTGAGTCGATTCTTTTCTGTGTGTCACTTGTTAGCGAATTGAATCATTAAAAAAAAAATTCACATATCCGACGACTGGAAAGGTCATAGTAATTCATCGGTCAAAAAGTGCAGAAACCCTTATAAACGTAAGCACTAAATTTGATTCACAGCTTTTGATGACTCGAAATCAATTATGAAGTTAATCTGAACGCTGATACGAGGTGCTGAACTCAATCAATGATTTCCTTCTGCGTCCTCTTTTTGTCATTTAGGTGTTTGCCAGAAAGACGCGGCCCAACTAGATTAATATTGAAAGGTCACAGCTCTGTGCTCTTTAATAAATGATTGGCTGATGGATTTGACATAACCCAATCAATGACTGTGTCTCTGTCACATTTTAAAACACATCTCAGTATATTTACTTCAGCTCATTGCAGGGAAAACAACTCAGCTCTTGTTTGCTTATGGTAATGTCTCCATTTCTGATGTTTTTAGACTTTAGAAAGGGAAATGGATTTGTTGCCTATTTGATGGTGTGTGTGTGTGTGTGTGTGTGTGTGTGTGTGTGTGTGTGTGTGTGTGTGTGTGTGTGTGTGTGTGTGTGTGTGTGTGTGGTATATTTATGAGAATGAGAGAGCATTTGAGAGAAGATTTACTGGTCCAGTCAAGTCACAATGTCATAGTGCTTTTACTCAGCAAAAATCCTCCGTCTCTCTAACGGATCTGGTAACGCGTGCTGTATTTATCAGTAAGTCGTGCTCTAGCGGTGTAGCTGACGGTGATGTATGTCCTGCATGATGGATGGCTCGTGTGTCCGTATGCAAGCCCATTAGTTGAGTTGTTGCTGTAGTTTTTTCACAGTATTTTGCTGTTTGCCAGTGTTAGTCACATTCATACGTCTGGCTTTTCAGCCAGGATGTTTCTTGCTAAGCCTGCAATGAGTTTAATTATGGCATCGATGGTGTGAAGACCCTTTTGGAATGGCTCTGTCTATTATTCTTCTCCGAAATTAATCGCATTTTTGAGGACCTAAACATGCTCGAAAACTCATGAAACTTTGCACACACGTCAGAAGTGAGAAGCGACACGTCCAGTCCCCACCAAAGCCCCCCGGAACGTGATTCTTACCGAGGGGGACACACAAATAAATAAATGCAATGCATTCAAATAAATACAATCCTGCTCAGCAATTGGGACTCATTTAAAAAAAAAAAAAAAAATTATAATGTTTCCAAACTTTAGTATACGGTGAAGCTCAGAAATAAAAAAAAGTTTTAAAAAGCAGCATTTATTTGAAATAGAATGTTCTTGAAACCGTGTAATTTTGTATCTGTTTTGGGCCCCGTTCACACAAAGCCAGAGCTTTCCCTATCCAATCTTTTTTTTCCCTCGTTTCAAGAAATATCTGCGTACACACAAGAGCACTGAAACGGACTCAAAACGATGTAGTATACATGCCAGGCCAGTGTGTGGCGCTGTAATTCTTCCACAGAAATACACTAAAAACGGAGAAGAAGAGTTATGGCTAGAAGGGATACAGCAATGGTAGGAAGTGAGGCAAAATCTCACGATAAAATAACAGTAAATACATTTGCTACTTACCAGATGTGTTTTATTAACGCCTACACCTACCCCAACCCTAAACCTACCCTTACAATAATGCAAATACAGTAATTAAATGACGCAATATTGATGTGCGCATGCCCAGTGCCTGTAGTTGTATCCCTTTTAAGTCTTTCCCGTGCCGGACGTGGTGTGCTTACATCACCGTTTCACAAAACATATGGATTGGCTGTACACATGAAAACACAAGGGTGTCGTTTTCAGATTGATCTACTCTGGGACCCAGTTTCAAAAAATATTGGTTTCATGCTTCCAAAATGCCAGATCCGTGTGGACGAGACGCTGTATATGTACAAAATTTGTACATATACAGCTAAACGCGTCTTAATGTGTCCTTGCTGAAAACTATTAATTTCTTTCCCCCCCCCCCTCTGAATTATTGTTGTTTAGTTTGTCTTTTTACATTCTCCAGCCCCCCAGTTGTTAAAAGGTTGAAAGTTGATGGGTTGTCTTAACAGCAAGTTGACTAATTGGTCTTAATTAAAAGTCCTGTTTAGTTAGACTGGTTTCAAGGTTCACCTTTTCAGTGATAATAAAATGCTGCATATTTTTAGTATGAATAACAGATTGAATATGTTGAGCCAGATTTGCCAAAAGTAACATTCTGTCTGTGCTCTCCTCTCCCTGACTCTGTAGACAACACAGCTGGCATCAGGACGCAGCGGTCTGGATTCAACCGTCAGGAGCAGAACGTGTACCTGTTGCCCATTCTGGTGGTGGACAGCGGCCCTCCGGCCCTCAGCAGCACGGGAACGCTCACCATCCACGTGTGCGGCTGTGACACGGACGGAGCCATTCAGTCCTGCAACGCCACGGCCTTTGTCATGTCCGCTGCGCTCAGCCCCGGCGCTCTCATCGCACTGCTGGTGTGCATCCTCATCCTCATAGGTAAAACCTTTTACTTCAGCAACTTTTTGCATTGATGTCAATGTCTGTGGGAATGCAATTCAATGCATTCCTCAGTTTCTTAAAGAGGACCTGTTGTGCTTTTTTTAATCAGTCTTTAGTGTGTAATGTTGCTGTTTGACTCCAGCGGGAGTTCTTCTCTATATCAGTGTCAGTGTTTCTGAACTCTCTGAAACGCCTCCATTGTAGTCTTGAGTCTTCTTCCGGGAATGAACATGTCACAATATTCCTCATTTAAATAATTAATACGCAGAATAAAGGGGCGGGGCTCAGTTAGTAACCCTCAGTTAGTAGTGTGTTGAAACTGGCGGTTATGGTAAGGGGGCGGGACATTTCCCAAACATGCTCGAAACACTTGACCAATCACAACACTGCCTCAGCCAACCAATCAGAGCACACTGTGCTTTTCAGAAGGAGGGGCTTCATAGAGACAGGAACTAAACAGAGCGTTACTGACAGACAGGGAAAAGAGGAGCTGCAACAATGGAGAATATGGGGAAATAGTCAACATTCAAGCATAAAACCTGTTCTACTAGAGCCCAATACAACATCAAGACTTTGTAAAAGAGCATAATCTGGCCTCTTTAACTACAAATGTGAAATGCATGCTTCGGGAATCCAAACAGGCAATAAACTTATGTATAGAATGTGTTTTAGTGTTGTGCAAATTGTCATTTTGAGCTTGGACTACTCTTTTAGGTGGATGAACGTGTTACGCATTACTGATGTAATTCCTGTGGGTGGAGTTTGTTGAATGTAAAATGCGTTACAGATAGTTGCATCACATGCTCACATGAAAAATAACTACGTTTTGTTTGTTTTTTGTTGCGCTATGAATTTTACAGACCAAGTTGATATGTGATTCTTTCACACCGGTCTCATGCATATTATATTATGGTTATAGCTTGAAACAGTGTGACAGATTTGACAGCATGTTAAGTACCAGCATCATGAACATTGCAGAGGTTATCATGGGTTTGAATCCTAGTAGACAAATGAGCTGATGAAATTTATAGCTTGAATTCACTGATCGTTTGGATAAAATCATCTGCCAAATGAATAAATGAAAAAGTCTAAATATTTACACACTTTAATGAATTTGATTCTCATAATCTTAGAAACCTTTTTTTAAGTTGAAGTTTGAATGTATTGCAAATATTATTTGATTATAGAATTATGGAAAAAATTGCAGATTTCAAACATTTGCTCACAGTTCTTGTCTGATAGCTTTCCATTGATTTCCATTGGGTTTCCCACTCATTCATACTGTACTACATTTATTATTTGTGGTACAGGCTTTCCTGTAGCTCAAACAATAAGAGCGTGGCGCTAGCAACGCCAAGGTCATGGGTTCGATTCTCAGGGAAAGCAAGAACTGACAAAATTAATGCAATGTAAGTCTCTTTGGATAAAAGCGTCTGCTAAATGCATAAATGTAAATGTATGCTGTCCATAGATATTAAGTGGTAATTGAGAAGATTTCTTCAGCATTTATATACAGTATGTATGCCATATATATGTGGGTCAGTGATGTGAATGAATAGAAGGTTTACTCATCAATATGATTTCATCTTTAACAAAACACAGATCACCAGGTGACTGGATCTCGAAGATGCAAGTACATCCACTTGAGAATGCGTGTTTGAGCATTAATATCTGTATTCATGGAGCAATTAATAAAACCTTTCATCAGTAGTGTGCATTGAGACCAGCAGACTAGAGCATCAAGCAAGCACTGAACACACACACACATACACACACACACATCATATTTACCTCCACGACCACTGGAACTCTTTTAATGGTCCATCATCATTCTTTAAAACCTTGTTCGTGGGTTCAAATGCGGCAGGAGGCAAAAAACAAAACTAGAATGACATGAAAGCTGATCAATATTTCATTCAGCATCCTCTGCCCACAGACTGTAGATGCTCATCCTCTATCAGGCGGAGTATGAAAGCTTTTGTTCACGCAGAGCGAACACACACACACGCACACATGCACAATATAGGCCTCAGTGAATGACATCCAGCCTCTCTAGCGGAGAACGGGTGAGTTAAGGGAAGCTCGGGACGGATGCAGCCCTCACTGGCAAAAAGAGCAGCATCAGCACCGCTGTCCCCGCGGATCACTGAGCGCTTTAAATAGAGCAGCCTTTCCAGACATTCACGGCACTCCGGTTCCCGTGTAGAAGAGCCGTTGGACTGCGGTTCTGTTGTCATCTCTGAAAGTTTTATGACTTTCTTTTGGCCTCAGTATATCTTTCTTTATTTCTCTCCTCTCCTCTCCACTTAGAGCTTTTCCCATTCCCCTCTCTCTCTCTCTCTGTCTCTCTCCTCTGCAGTCGCTCATCATGTGAAAGTATGCGACATGAATTGTTCTCAGTCAACTGAGCAGTTTTTTTTTCTCCCTGTTGCTCATCTTCCATGCGGTAAATCATTTATAAGTCATGTGCAGGTCATCAGACGCACATCCTTTCTGTTTAATTAGCCGTGTTTGCTCAGTCACGCATCACTATCATTATTGCTCATACTTTTAGTAAGGGAAGTCTCTGCCTTCCCTATCCACTTTATTCCCAAATAAATACATTTTTAGTTTTGTGAATAAAATAATATTTGTAAACATTTAAGCATCAAGTTTAGATATTATTATAACTGAAACTAAAACTAAAACCATAAAAATTACTTGATATAACATAAACATTAACTGAAATAAAATTAAATAAACCATAAAAAACATTAAAGTATTGTTTTTCAGCTAGTTGCCAAGTCAACAAAAAAGCTAAAATTGAAATAAACATTTATAAAAACTATGTATATATAACTGTAATTAAATAAATAATTTTTTTATTAGCCTCCACTATATCTTTTGCAATAGTTTTGACTGTAGTTGTTGTTTCTGCCAAGTGTGGGTATGGGTGCGACGAAAGATTGGGTCGTGCCAAAAAGTAGGGGGCATGTTGAACGGTTAGGGGCATGCTGAAAGGTGGTGCGTGTTGAACAGTTGGGGGCGTGCTGAAAGATAGGGGTGTGACAAAAAGTATGGGGTGTGACGAATGGTAGGGGGTGTGCTAAAACATAGGGGTGTGACGAACAGTTGGGGGCATGCTGAAAGATAGGGAGCATGTCGAATAATTGGGGGCATGATGAAAGATCGGGATGTGGCAAAAAGTATGGGGGGGGTGTTGAATGGTTGAGGGCATTCTGGCAAAACGTAGGGGCGTGTCGACTGGTTGGGGCATGCTGAAAGGTAGGGATGTGCCAAAAGTAGGGGGCATGCCGAAAGGTAGCGATATCACAGACTTGAGGGTGCATTACAGTACCACCTAGCAATCAGCTAGAACATCTAAGCAGCTGCATAGCAACATGGTAAAACACCTTAGCGACAGCATAGCAATGCCCAAGCAGCTACTCACAACACTCTAGCATTATGGTGGTGAGTTTTTGCATGGACAAATACCACTCATTTTCATCATCATCTCATCATCTCGTCATTAGTATTAATGTGTGAGCGAAGCACCTCAAAATTGATCTCTAATTAATAATTCAATTTAATTGTCATCCCAAAGGACATGATCCTCTTCTGAAATGAACATCAATTACAACTGAAGCAGCACAGTGAAGCTGAAAGGCGAAAACGGATGAAAGTTTAATGCTAGTTGTTTAAAATCTTAGATGTTTGAAAGCAGTTTCTGGCTTTTGATTGATCAATATTCAATTTGCACAGCCTCTCTTACCTTAAATGTTTTTAGAACTTTTCTCTTTTGTGGCTTTCTCTTGTGGTTCAAGAGACTATTCTATTGTAGTCTAGACCTGTCTTTTCTAGTCTTGACTAAATGTAATCAGAAGTTTCACCAGAATCTCTCCTCTTCTTCTCCCAGGCGTTGAGTGCACAGATCGGATAGATCTCATGACGTCGTCCCTCCTGATCACAGGCTTCCTTGAATGCCCCACCCTTCCTATTAGATCAATTTGTGGCATGATAAGGAGGGAATGAAAACAAATTTCTGCCTAATTACCTTCAAACAAACAACCCCTCCATCAGTTCATTCTGAGGGAGACGTGATAAATCCATTTGGGCGCAGCAAGGCATCTGCACACATCCGTCCCAATTACGGCCCATCTGGCATGATGGGAGTCCTGGCCACCCGCCGCCCAAGGGTAAATTAGCCGTCTTGTCAGGTCCGCTTAACTGAACATCTGCACGGCAAGGAGTCGCAACATGTTTCACAAGGGCAGGTACATAATGCGGTTCTTCACCCCACACCTTCAGTATGATTGTGAAAGCGTAGGACGCGATGGGGGTCTGGATTCGTAGCTCATTCCAGATGGAGAAAGTGTGGTGGGTTGTTGGGGAGTGCTGCGACCTTTTAGTGATTCAGTTCTTGCTAATTCTAAACCAGCCTATGTAATCGATGCATGTAATCCCCTAATGTGTCTAAAGACTAGTCTGCAGGCATGCATCTCGTGTCGTCTTCGCAGGAATTACCACTTCAATGCTGAGCATCATTTAGTATGCATCATGCACTGCAAATGCAGTCCGTGAAACTCAATTCACTTTACCTGGCTCGCGGCCACTTAGAGTCCTTGATCATACCAGAATCGTAGAATAACATGAAGGGAGAGCTTGGTCAAAGACTTATCTGTCTATGGCTTATGAAAAAATACTGAATCAAAGAGCCAGGACGCTTCTGTGAGGAGTCACACCGTCTGCGACATTATTCGCTCGGGTGTTTTTAGCAATTTTTTGGTCAGTAAACAACTGCCTATTGTGAGTCAGTTACGCAGATTAATAAACCTGCCATCTTTTCTCCTCTGAACATGTTTAGGCTAGATAAACACTGACAGAAAGTGTTGGCTGAAAGAAATAAACAGCAGTAAGTAATAATAATACTTCTCACCGGTTTGTCCTGTGAAATGTGAAAGGGAAGTTATGAAACACCAGGTGTGGGCTACGACGCATGAATTGGAAATTGCCGTATCAGATGTATTTGTCATTTCCGGAAAAGGGGCCGAGTGTGTTGTTCATTTTCTGCCTTGTTTGTATGCCGCTTTGTCAGTTTTCATATGATTGGAGCTGCTTGCAAAGCTCAGCATTAGACGGATGGTTCATGGTGAGCAAAATTAGCTTCAACTTCACAGCTAGAGCCTTCATAATGTGCTCATACTTTAATACACGTGTGTGCTCCGTTCTACCAGAAAAGCCATCCATAAAACAAGCTTCTGCACTATAAATATATATTTTGTCCTCAAATGCATTTGTTTGCTAATGTAAATCATCTATCTGTCTGTCTGTTTGTCCGTCCGTCCATCTGTCTGTTTAAATGCCTTGGTTTAAAATGCTTACTTTCTTTTCCCTTAAAATAAGGGCGTAAGAGCGTTTTACTTTTCTATGTGATCTGACTCATGATTTTCATTCACAGAGACTTGAGAATGGGCTCTTTTGACTTGGACTAGTAAACAACGTCCTAGAACACCCTAGCAACCACATAGCAACACCAAGGCATCATGGCAGGGAGTTTTTCAGCTTTATAAAGAAAAAAATATGTTTAAGGAAAGTGTGGATAGTTCTAAAATGTACATTATTTTTAAGGTAACACTTTAGATTAGTGAACACATATTCACTATGAACTAGGAGTTTTCCTCAATAAACTCCTAATAACGGGATTGTATTAAGGGATGTAGATTGTGCTCATGCAGAATAAGGCATTAATATGTGCTTTATATGCACTAATCAACAGCCAATATGCTAATAATATGCATGTTAATAAGCAACTAGTCAATAGTGAATAGTGTTCCCTAATCTAAAGTATTGCCTTTTTGGAATATATTTAGAAAAAAATAAGTATTGGGTTAATTAGAGCAAGAGCTCTTTAAAAGGGACATTAAAGCCTGCAACAAAATAAATGTAAATCTGAGGATTGTTACTTAAAATGCATAATTTTTTTAGCACTTTTTAGAGTTTTCTACTCTCTCATAAATGGTTGTCTGAGAGCTTTCATCCTTGTCATTTGTCCTCAAAGGAAAGATGAAAGAAATCCTTTCCGAACCCCAGACGTTTCCCTCTCAAGATTAGAACACCAGCCAAGACAATGGCTCTCTTATAACATTAATAATTATGTAAAATGGATAGCCTTTGATCAGGCATGTGCCTCCAGAGAAAACATGCTTAATAAAATATTCAGATAATCACTTACCGAATGTGAACTTTACGCCACATACATTATATTGAGCTTATGCATCATGATAGTTTGTATCGTCACGGATAAATTCCCTTTGAAATCAAAATTTCTGCTTTTAGTATCGAATGGGACTGTGATATAAACTAAAATCTGTACGAGTTGCAGTTTCCACATGTGTTATTAGTACAGTATTTAATCATTAAACAATGAAAATGCATGTTTACTTGTTACATTATGTGAGCTGTGTGATAGAGAGCCAAACGATGACAGCAGATTTAATTAAATGTCGATGTATTGTCCAGCAGAAAGCAGACAACAAAATTGAACACAGTGCGCACTTCATTCCACATCATCATAAAACAAAATGATGTTGTGAACATGACACTGCATTAAAACTACAGCGTAACACAGTGCACACAAACTAGCTGACTTAGTAATAAATATAAATTGATAAATATAAATGATTACAGCTTGTTTGCAAACTTAAAAAAATAAAAATTGAGTGTTGCTGCAGTGTTGTAGCTGATTGCTTGGATGTTGCTATGTTGTTTCTAGGGCATTCTGGGTGGTTGCTAGGGTGTTGCTAGGTGATCTCTGTGATATTCTGATCTCTGTTGAAAATCATAAATCTGATTGCTTAGAAAAGTAGCAGCATGATTTGAGGTATAAATCATTTCCATTGCGGTGTGGGTGCATAAACTTTAATACCTTGGGTTTTGGGTTTGTGCATGCAAGCTACTTTTGAACAGTCAAACTCAAAACCTCCACAAGCATAGTAACCTACATTGCAAAATCACTGCTTTTGTCTCCACTTTTAGGAAGCTTAAAACAGATGCATGGATGGAATTAGGTCAGACAATTTTTTTTTTTTTTTTTTTTTTTTTTTTTTTTTTTTCAAACTAGATATCCACGTTAAATACATCAGTGTTCCCCAAATTGTAATTGGTTGGACTTTTCTATGACCTCAAAGAGCCAGTCATATCTGTGCATGCTGCAGTGAGTTTTGCCGCCGGTTCTGTGTTTATTTAAACAACACTGACAGATGAAATGTTGGAAAGATGGTATGCAATCACAAATGAATATGCTAATTAACATAATTCAACTCAGATTAAGGATTCATTGGTTTATTGAGACGGATGCCGCTTTTGTTTTCCGACTCATTAATTTATTAAATGATCCATCTCAATTGTTTGCCTTTTCAGTTCATGTTTAATTCCTCATTCATATCTGCACTCCACCTCACGGCGAAGCTTTGTGAAAGTCTCATTTATTTGTAATCCTTTCTACACTTCTTCTCTCAATCATGTATTGTTAGTGAATGAAGACATTGGGATGGCAGATATATCACTTAATAACCAGTCTCAAATCCTCATGAATATCGATTGACCGCTTTAGAATGTTATTGACCAATCCTGCATTAGCAGCTGTTGCTGACAAGCTTTTGCTCCCTTCTAAATAAAAAATACTAGGACACATTTTTCAATACTTAGGTCACTTTTTCAAAACTCGTCACACAGTTATCCTATATAACCAACTTTCATCCCAATTAATTAACTTTGCATTAAAAATGCACTAAAACTAAAAACAAAATATGTCATGCATGTCTCAAATCAACAATTTCTTCCAGAACACTAGCAAAGGTTGTCATCCAACAAACACAATTTGTCACTCATAAACCTGAAAAAAACACTAAAAACAGGCAGCATTACACAGTGTTTTCTTTTGTAAAATTCTCCAGAATTCACTGCAGTATTTGTTACACAGTCCATGTTTTATTAGAAGAAACTGAAAGACTAACACCTGTGTATATTCAGCTAATCTAATTGTTTTGATAGTATTTCTTTTTTTTAGATTCAGAATATAGTTCATTATGGTATTACTGTAGAAATGTAGCAAATTGTTGTCATTTTTGTTTTGAGTTAGGTTTTAAACTTAAAGGGGACATACAGTATTATGCAAAATTCACTTTTACATGGTGTGAACATAAATGTGAGACAGCAGTGTGTGCACACTACCACCATATAATGGTAAAAATCCACCCACTCCTATTTTTATAAGCAGTATCTCAGAATAAGCCATTTGCAGTTTCTATGTAATGTGACATCACACATGCTTAGGCCCCGCCCATGACTGCTGACAGACTCCACCCTATTAGCATAGACCCCGCCCTCAGTGAGCTGTATACAGTCCACCATGTTTATCTCCTCGCCAGAGCATTCAAGTGAGAAATTTGTTCTTATTAAAGCTACTAAAGTTATTCAGTCGAGAGCAGTGAGTGATTTTCTGTTTTTCTTTTGTTTGATTCATATTAACAGCAGATATAGCAGTAGGTACTGTATATTACACTGCTGTCACTTTAATACACAGATCTAATATACACATGCCATTTCTTTACTGCTGTGTACATTCACAGACATAACAGACTGTGTTTAAGTGAACTGTGTGTGTTTTTGACATAACCTTGTGTGTATTTGACAGTTTAAGCGCAATAAGACGTGAAAGAGAACTTAGTTTAATACTCACGGGACGCTCCGTCTGACACACAGCTTTCTGTGCGCGCGCTTCAGGTGTGTGTGCTGAGAAAACCATATATCAGAAGTTTAGATTGATATGGCTTTAAAACATATGCAGATCATAAACTTTCATGATGATGAAGAACTGCAGTGTCACATAAACGCGATAGAGATGATCATCAAAACCAGACAGATATTTTAGTTTTTGGCAGAGTATTGGAGGCACGAGTTGTAAGGCCCCGCCCTCTTAGGGGACGGAGCAGCAGCTCATTTGCATTTAAAGATACATGCTCGAAAACAGCGTGTTTTTCCGTCCACTCAAAAATGGCCATTTACAACATGATGTAATAAATGGATCTGTAGGGGGATTTTGAGCTGAAACTTCAGACACAGCCATAATAGGTCCCCTTTAACTTTAACCATTTGAAAAGTGTATGTAAATGTGCAAATTGGCCTGTAGGTTCACAGAGTTATGGTAGTGTTTATGTCTGAGTGAGAAAAGAATTCATGTCATTTGAAAGATGCAGTCATTGTTTTGGCACAAAATACATTCAATGATAAATGATCCACAGTTTAACCCACATACACCAATGCTGTGTGCTCACTGTGTGAACTTTTGAAAAAGAGACCTTAGTATTGAGAATTGGGTCCTAGCAATTGTTAACAAAAAAAAAAAAAAAAAGACTGTACTATCGAGTCAATTTATTTTACCACCTTATCTGCACACCTTATGGAAAATCACATTGTTCACAGTTTATTCAGTAATAAAAAGAGGCGGAGTTTAGCAAAGGGTCAGTTCAAATCGAAATTGCTGTGAGATTATTTTGTCAAGTGTTGTTCTCGTGATGCAGTAGTTGAAATGCTACAGAAAGGACAAGTCTCTCATTAAAATGAAGATGTGGTTGTTCCCTAGCTGCGATGCGATGCCAGGTTCGGTTTGTTAATATCCTCCTCGTGTTGTGCTGTGATCCACTGAGAGAAGTCGACTTCTGCTGTACAAGCGGCTCAGTTGTTTACTGAAGAGTCAATTTGAGGTTAATGGATTTTCCTTTTCCTGTTTGAGACAATTTGGTTTTCTAATAAGTAATTTTCTCAGAAACTGTGATGCTTGACACATGTGTAGGCTTTGCATATTTTAAATAAACTGTATTAATATGTTATAATTTCTCATGAAAAGTGATGTTGAGGCATATGCTAACAAAGCTTACCTTTAATGTTATATTTTTTTTAATGAGATTCAAAGGTTAATTTAGTTAACTTTCCTCTCTGCTGTGGTCATGAAGTGGCTTTTGCAAACCATTTTATTTCCACAGTGTATTTCATGTTTCTGAATAAAGTCTCTTCTGCTCAAAAATACAGTAAAAAACTGTAATATTGTGAAATATAATTACATTTTAAGATAGCTGTTTTCTATGTGAATATATATATATATATATATATATATATATATATATATATATATATATATATATATATATATATATATATATATATTAAAGTGTCATTTATTTCTCTGATGAAAAGCTGAATTTTCATCATCATTAGCAAAGGGTCAGTTCAAATCGAAATTGCTGTGAGATTATTTTGTCAAGTGTTGTTCTCGTGATGCAGTAGTTGAAATGCTACAGAAAGGACAAGTCTCTCATTAAAATGAAGATGTGGTTGTTCCCTAGCTGCGATGCGATGCCAGGTTCGGTTTGTTAATATCCAGTCCATTCTCCAGTCTTCAGTGTCACATGATCCTTCAGAAATCATTCTGATATGATGATTTGCTGCTCAATAAGCATTTATGATTATTATCAATGTTGAAAACAGTTGTGCTGCTTCATATTTTTAGTGAAACGGTGGTACATTTTCCAGGATTCTTTGATGAATAGAAAGTTAATTTATTTCATGTTCAGTTGAATTATATAAAAACATACATCTAATTACTGTCATTTAATTTTCCTAAACCTTTGAACAGTAGTGGTTTTAATTTACTCCTCTAGTTCTTCCTCATTACATCTGAAAGTTCACAATGTTTTCAAAGGTCAATTACAACAAATTCTCTTTTTCGACTTTCATAGTACAAGGAACTTTTATATTTCAAAAGATCAAGTACAGTGTTATTCTTCATAACGTGAGGTCAATGCTAATCTCATGCTAACATCTGTTGAGTAAAGTGTCTCTTGTTTGTCTCTCATTGTTCCTTTAGTCCTGGTGCTGCTGATCTTGACCCTCAAACGCCACAGGAAGGGCCAGCGCATGTCCGAAGAAGAGGAGGACATGCGTGACAACGTCATCAAATACAACGACGAAGGCGGCGGAGAGCAAGACACCCAGGCGTACGACATGAGCGCCCTGCGGAGCCTCTACGACTTTCCCGAGGTCAAAAGCTCAGATTCTGGCCCTGACCTGCGCTCCGTCCCTCAGTGGATCCAAAACAGAGTGGTAGGAGACGGCGGGCCGGCCGACTTCTCAGTTTTCAAAGGCTACATACGCAAGAAGGTCGAGCAAGCGGACGCAGACTTATCGGTGCCTCCTTACGACTCGTTCCAGACTTACGCTTTCGAGGGCAGCAGCTCGCCGGCTCTCTCGCTAAGCTCCATCCGTACGCTGTCCACCACCTCAGAGCAGGACTTTTCATACCTCAGCGATTGGGGACCGCGCTTCAGGCAGCTGGCTGGCTACTATGCCCCGACCCAAGCTGAAGAAGAGGGGTCCTAGCACCATCCCCTTCCCCGATCTGCTCTCGGAGGCCCTTCTGTCCCGGTCCTGGAGTCGTTTTCCTCCCTGCCGCTTTAGCCCACAGTTCCGCAGTGACGTTTTTTGGATCCCAGTCAGTCCGGAGAGTTTTAATGTCACACGTTACACTTTGCAAAGTGACTTCTCGTCTTGTAGAAAAGTTCAGGACTAATATTGAAGGAGAAGAGCACTAGGCCGGGTGCTGGGCAAACCTCCAACATCTTCTCACCTGTCAGCGAGAGCAAGACGAAGCGGGGCCGTGCCATATGCACTACACAAAACACTCTGTTTCAGGTTTTTTTTCTTGTGATTTCTTTGCCCATCTGTGGAAATAAGGACTTTAACTCACTGGGATCTGGAAGAAGACAATGGAAATCTCTTTTTAAATACCAACATTTAAAAAAACCTTAAATAAATATGTATTTATTTAAAGAAAAACGAACATACAAAAAAAAAAAAAAAAAAAAAAAAAACCTTAAACAATATTTATGTATTTATTGCTTTCTATTTATTTATTTATTCATCCTGGCAATGGACTGAAATACAAAAAATGGACATCATTTTTGAAGAATATTGAAGTTGTCAGGGTGACAGACAAAGACTGAACATCCTGAGGGTAAAAAAAACCACGGTTGACTGGAAATTAAACACGAGTTGGGGTGGGATTGTTGAAGTTGATCAGTGACAGTAAATCAGTCTTAAAAATATTTGTATTTATTTTTTAGAGAATCTTTTTTGTAAAATACGAACCGATTCTGGTGGAGAAAAGTAACGGATATTGGGGCAAATCTCACGAAAACATGTCCAGGACACACTTCACCCACCAAATCATGAGAATAAAATAAGAAAATACATTTTGCATAAAGATAATGAAGACTGATTTAAGGATGCAAGGTTTATGGCACTGTGTTTATGGAAATTAAGCACATTTTAAATCCAAAATTACTGTATTTACAGAATGTTTGTATTTCTCATGATTCCCAATAAGATCCTTTGGACTGTAATATAGTCAAACTAAAGGATAATTTGATAAATGTGCTTAATTGTCATAAAAATAAATACTAGGCTTCCTTTACTTTTTGCAAAATATAATTGAATATTTCTTTCTTTGATTCTGAAGTGAAATAATTCCTTGACAGCTTTCGTGAGCATTGGTTTTGTCTTGTCATACATTTTGTGTGTTGTGTTGCTTTTCAGCTAATTATCCAGATCCCTTGTTGTGGAAGTTGCGTTCGGCATTGAATCTTTCCTGTGGAGGCAGAGTTTTCAAGGGGAGTTATGAAAGACAACATGGCACAATACACGACAAGAGACAAAAGAGGCCACCTGACAGGTTCTTTATCAATTATTTTTTAGATATCCCAAGATATACATGTTCATTGATGATTTGTGCGTGTGCCAACGTTTCCAGATTGCTTTCCTTGGGTGATTTGATTGGTTTTTGATCATTCTGTGTTGGGTTGAGGCTGATGGCATCGAGACGGGGTGGTTTTCCCCGAACCAGCACCCTTGAGTGTCCACCCAAAAATGCAGATGTATGGATAAAAATACAATTGAAATCATCAATAAATATTTACGGTTTTTCAAGATTTTTCAAATGGTGAGTTTTTGAGCCACAAATGAGTGCATACTGTAAATCAAGGGTTCTCAACCCTGGTCCTAGAGGGCCACTGGAGTTTACCTCCAACCCTGATCAAACTCACCTGGCTGTAGCTTTCTAGTAATCCTGAAGAGCTTGATTAGCTGGTTCAGGTGTGCTTGATTAGGGTTGGAGCTAAACTCTGCAGGGCAGTGGGCCTCGAGGACCAGGGTTGAGAATGCCTGCTGTAAATGATCAAAATAATGAATTGGTTTGAGTTGGGCAAACTTAAATTAATCAAAATAGTTCAATCAAATGAACTTTTTTGAGTATTTGGCATTTCTATTTCTTTTGAGTTCACAGAACTGACACATTTTAAGTAATCAGAATTGTTTCGACAAACTTAAAGGATTAGTTCACTTCAAAATGTAAATTTCCTGATATTTTACTTACTTACTATATTTGACTTGTCTGTCTTTCTTCAGTCAAAAAGAAATTATGCTTTTTGAGGAAAACATTCCAGGATTTTTCTCCACATAATGGACTTCAATGGCAACCAGTGTTTGATGGTCCAAATCAATGCAGTTTCAAAGGAAGGGCTTCAAAGGTGAAACGATGTTCAATAAAAATAAAAATGTATATACTTTTTAACCTAAATTGCTCATCTCGCGCTGCTCTGCGACACACCACAGATTGCGTAATCATGTCTGAAAGGTCACGCTAGACTAGGGAAAGAAGTACCGCCCCATGTTTACAAAGCGCTAATAAAACATCCTTTAGCAAAAAAAGTTAAACAACGATGTCAGACGATTTTAAAGTTGGAGATGGAGGTTTTTTTTTTTTTTTTTTTTTTTGTAAAGGGCATTTGTATTAGTCCTCGCACATTCGCTTGGGGCGGTACTTCCGCCTTCGTCTAGCAAGACCTTTCCGACGGGATTACGCAATCCGTGGCTGACACAGAGCAGTGCAAGATGAGCAATTTAGGTTAAAAAGTATATAAATGTTTATTTTTTATTGAAAATAACTGATGGTTTGTCTAGATATATTCCTCGTCTGGGATCGTGCAGAGCCTCTGAAGCCCTTCCTTTGAAACTGCATTGATTTGGACTTTCAACCGTTGGTTGCCATTGAAGTCCAATGTGTGGAGAAAAATCCTGGAATGTTTTCCTCAAAAAACTTCTTTTTTGGACTGAAGAAAGAAAGACACCAACACCTTGGATGAGATGGGGTGAGTAAAATATCAGGACTTTTTTTATTTTGAAGTGAACTAATCCTTTCGATTTAACTGGGATGGGATGAAAATGGGCTAGGATTTCTATTTCCCAACATGCTTTGCCATGACACTTGAAAGGGAGAGTAAATGTTAAAACTAAGTCAAGTCACCTTTATTTATATAGCGCTTTTTACAATGCAGATTGTTTCAAAGCAGCTTCACAGTGTTAATAGGAAAATAATGCAACTAAGTGTTATATAATTTTTATTTTTTTTGCAAGACTAACGTTCTCTGTAGTCCGCATAAGCTCCGCTTAAACTGGTGCAGTCTGGACCACGAAACATAATAAACAGTGCTCCAGCCAATAGCCGACAAGAATGATTTGGGGGTCCAGACTGCACCAGTTCGTTTCTGTTGGTGTTTTTGGAGCTTATGCGGACTGCAGAGACCGTGTTTTTTTTACAGTGTGTTCAGGGGACAGGCAGCTAGCGGATAGTGAGGAGGGGTTTGCTGTATGTGACAAAAAATGTTTTGGCCTAAAAAATGCGTGACATCGCTTAGAGCATCTTTAAGTGGGGTTTTTTGGGGGGTTTCCATCATGGTGACGAGTGAGAATGAGCTTAATTCGAGAACAGATATATGTTAAATGTTTTATATTGCCGTACTCTTTCAGCAATTGCTATGCTAATGCTATCAAAGCATTGTGTAACCAATGAACAAGTTAGCATTTACTGAATGAGCTAGTTAAACCTAGCTAAATTTCTACTACTAAAAATATTTAAACTGAGATTACGTGATAATTTTAGTGATGTATGAATTATAGCTTACTCAAATATTTTAAAATAAGAGCAATTCAAATAAAAAAATCTGGCAGTTCTACTTAGTTTAACTTTGAATTTCTTAACTTTTATTAACATTTTTAATGTAACTGATTACCTCAGATTTTGGAGTTTTGCCAATTTAGGGTTTACAGGCGTAAATCTCACAAAAACATGGTCATTATTATAATTTTTTTTTTTTTACAGTTTTAGTTCCAAATTCTCATTTCTGTAATGCATCCAGATTTTGTTGTTGTTGTTGTTGTTTTGGGGCTTTTGTAATTCTCATTGTTCTCATCGATGGTTCTCATTATTGTAATACAGTAACCTTTAAAAAAAACATATATAATAAAATCACTTTTTTAATTTGCATAAAAGAAGGGCAACATAAGAAACACTGCTGTGATATATAAATAATTTCAATAATGTATCTGTTTTTGCTTATTCAATGAGAATATTGGGAGAAAATGTTAATTTTCATAAAGTTGTGGTCATAATTATTGGCACCCCTGGTAAATATGATCAAAGATGGCTGTAAAAATAAATCTGCATTGTTTATCCTTTTGATCTATCATTAAAAAAAAATCACAAAAATCTAACCTTTCACTGAAGTAAAAGAATTGAAAGTCGATGGAAAATCACATTATGAAATAAATTGGCCACAATTATTGGCACCCCTAGAATTTTTAAGTAAAATATCTCTGAAGTATATTATATATTATATATATATATATATATATATATATATATATATATATATATATATATATATATATATATATATATATATATATAATTTTTTTTTTTTTTTTTAGCACACCAGGGTGAATAGGAACATGAAATTGTCTAGCCATGACGTCTTGTTTCACAGGAGTATAAATTTGAGGAAAGGCCAAATTCCCTTAATCATTCATCACAATGAGTAAAACCACAGAATATAGTTCTGATGTGCAGCAAAAGATTGTTGAGCTTCACAAAATTGAAAGTGGCTGTAGGAAAATAGCCAAAGCACTAAAAATCCCCATTTCCGCATCAGGGCAATAATTAAGCAATTCCAATCAACTAAAGATGTTAGGAATCTGCCTGGAAGATTGTGCCTACGTGTGCCTATGTTGTCTTAATGCACGACGTGGATAAAAGACTCTCCAAGGGTCACAGATGGAGAATTGCAGAGATTTGTTGTGTCTTGGGGTTAGAAAGCCAAAAAATTAAAAAATAAAAATCAAGCAACCCCTACATCACCACTTGTTGCTTGGGAGGGTTTCAAGAAAAATCCTCCTCGCTCATCCAGAAACAAACTCCAGCATATTCAGTTGTCAGACACGAATGGAAATTCAAACAGGACCGGTTTGGTCAGCAAACCCACCAGATGTGTTTGGTGCAAACAGGGATAAAAAGTACCCCATGCCCACAGTTAAAAATACCACTGGATCTTTAATGTTGTGGGCCTATTTTTTTTTTTTTTTTTTTTTTTGCTGGAGGTCCTGGACATCTATTTCAGATACATGGCATCATGGATTCTAGCAAATACCAACAGATAACAAATTAAAACCTGACATCCTCTGATAGAAATCTTATAATGGGCCAAGGTTGGATCTTCCAACAGGACCGTGATCCAAAAAAACATCAAAATCAACACAAACATGTGTCACTGAGTACAAAACCAAGCTTCTGCCATGGCCATCCCAGTCCCTGACCTGAACACTATAGAAGATGAGTGGGGTGAACTGAAGAGAAGAAGCACCAACATGGATCTGGGAATCTGAAGGATCTGGAGAGATTCTGTATGGAGGAATGGGCTCTGATCTCCTGTCAGGTGTTCTCCAAACTCATCAGGCATTACAGAAGAAGACTCAGAGCTGTTATCTTGGCAAAAAGAGGTTGCAAAAAGTATTGAATAAAAGGGTGCCAATAATTATGGCCAATGTGTTTTGAAAACATTTATTTCATAATGTGATTTACCTCCCACTTTTAATTATTTGACTTCAATGAAAGGTTGGAGGGAAATATGACCCGGATGAGGTTTTGTTAGGAAAAGGAAGTGAAACCGATGATGGGATGTCGCTTTAACACAGTGTAGCAGCAGATGTTCTCATTTTACTTCAGCTTGTTTTTGCTCTCCGCTGCAGCTGCGTTTGATGGATGAGCTCTTATGGCAGTGTATAAACCTACACATGTCTGCGGCCACCCAGAGCAAGTCTAGACAGACGTTTCAAAACACAGAGTCTGCACAGAATCAGGATTGTTCAAACACAGAGAGTGATGACATCAAAACAGCCCACAATTACAGAAAGGGCACAAGGCTAATGCGGGCCGAAGATGGAACCGCACCGTAGATGATTCATCCAATCTTCTCATGTTTTATTAAAAGGTAACAGGGAAATGACAGAATGGAATTACGTGTTCTTTGACCCTGATCTTCATTGACAGTCGTCCATGCGGGATCATTACGCTGTTAAAGGAATGCCGAAGCCCCAGAGCCATAATGAAATCCTCATCAAGCAAATGTCATGGAGAGGGAGCCGCTGACTAATGCAATGACAGATGCGCAAAAGAACAAGAGTGTGTATCGCTCCGAGGCAATGTGTGTGTGTGTGTGTGTGTGTGTGTGTGTGTGTGTGTGTGTGTGTGTGTGTGTGTGTTTGTCCCCGTTTTGTCCTCGTTTTTAATTTAAAAGCACACAGACTCATTCCTCTGTCAACATTCCCTGGAGAATATTCCAAGTATAATAGCATCATATTTTCAATGAATGAACTAATCATGTTAATTTGATGCAGTCAATTTAGTGATATCAATTTAATTTATATTAGTGTTATTATTTACTGTGTATACTAATATAATTTTGTAGCTTTTATTTTTATATTTTCAGCATTCATTTAAATTTTTGTTTAGTAATTTAATATTTTACCAACCCGATTCCAAAAAAGTTGGGACACTGTACAAACTCTGAATAAAAAAGGAATGCAATAATTTACAGATCTCATAAACTAATATTCTATTCACAATATAATATAGATAAAATATCAAATGTTGAAAGTGAGACATTTTGAAATGTCATGCCAAATATTGGCTCATTTTGGATTTCATGAGAGCTACACATTCCAAAAAGTTGGGACAGGTAGCAATAAGAGGCCGGAAGAGTTAAATGTACATATAAGGAACAGCTGGAGGACCAATCTGCAACTTATTAGGTCAATTGGCAACATGATTGGGTATAAAAAGAGCCTCTCAGAGTGGCAGTGTCTCTCAGAAGTCAAGATGGGCAGAGGATCACCAATTCCCCCAATGCTGCGGCCAAAAATACTGGAGCAATATCAGAAAGGAGTTTCTCAGAGAAAAACTGCAAAGAGTTTGAAGTTCTCATCATCTACAGTGCATAATATCATCCAAAGATTCAGAGAATCTGGAACAATCTCTGTGCGTAAGGGTCAAGGCCGGAAAACCATACTGGATGCCCGTGATCTTGGGCCCTTAGACGGCACTGCATCACATACAGGAATGCTACTGTAATGGAAATCACAACATGGGCTCAGGAATACTTCCAGAAAACATTGTCGGTGAACACAATCCACTGTGCCATTCGCCGTTGCCGGCTAAAACTCTATAGGTCAAAAAAGAAGCCATATCTAAACATGATCCAGAAGCGCAGGCGTTTTCTCTGGGCCAAGGCTCATTTAAAATGGACTGTGGCAAAGTGGAAAACTGTTCTGTGGTCAGACCAATCAAAATTTGAAGTTCTTTTTGGAAAACTGGGACGCCATGTCATCTGGACTAAAGAGGACAAGGACAACCCAAGTTGTTGTCAGCACTCAGTTCAGAAGCCTGCATCTCTGATGGGATGGGGTTCATGAGTGCGTGTGGCATGGGCAGCTTACACATCTGGAAAGGCACCATCAATGCTGAAAGGTATATCCAAGTTCTAGAACAACATATGCTCCCATCCAGACGTCGTCTCTTTCAGGGAAGACCTTGCATTTTCCAACATGACAATGCCAGACCACATACTGCATCAATTACAACATCATGGCTGCGTAGAAGAAGGATCCGGGTACTGAAATGGCCAGCCTGCAGTCCAGATCTTTCACCCATAGAAAACATTTGGCGCATCATAAAGAGGAAGATGCCACAAAGAAGACCTAAGACTCTGTTGAGCAACTAGAAGCCTGTATTAGACAAGAATGGGACAACATTCCTATTCCTAAACTTGAGCAACTTGTCTCCTCAGTCCCCAGACGTTTGCAGACTGTTAGAAAAAGAAGAGGGGATGCCACACAGTGGGAAACATGGCCTTGTCCCAACTTTTCTGAGATGTATTGATGCCATAAAATTTAAAATCAACTTATTTTTCCCTTAAAATTATACATTTTCTCAGTTTAAACATTTGATATGTCATCTATGTTGTATTCTAAATAAAATATTGATTTTATTGGAATCGGGTTTGTATATTAGCTTTATTTTTAGTTCAGTAATTTTAGTACTTAAAATTAAACTTATTGGTTTTATTTGTTACAGCGTTTTTTTTTTTTTATTATTAATAATTTGAATTTGCTTTTATTTAATATTTTTAGTTTTCTTGTCCTAAATTGTTTGTCATTTAATTCTGTACTTTTGTATTATTATTATTATTATTATTATTATTATTATTATTATTATTATTATTATTATTGCTATTTAGGTTTAATTTATTTTTAATTAAACATAATTATTAATATTAAAATTCATTATTTAGTGTCAATTTTGATTTAGTTTATTTATTTCCAGTTAATAATTTTAGTGCTTCAAATTAAACATTTAATTGTATTGCCAAGGCAACGTTTCTAATTTTAATTTTGTTTAAAGGTGCAGTGTGTGAATTTTAGCGGCATCTAGTGATGGGGTTGTGAATTGCAATCACACACCGCTCACCCCGCCCTTTGGAAGCACATTGAGGAGCTACGGTGGCCGACACAAGACAAAGATGTCGTCGTCTGAGACAGCAGAGAGTAGCTAGCGCTCTGTAGATAGTTTGTCCATTTAGGACAGAGGTCTTCAACCCTGCTCCTGGGGACCCACTGTCCTGCAGAGTTTAGCTCCAACCCTAATCAAAGACGGGTGATCTTGTATCACTTGTTGGAAATACACAGGCAGGTATGCTGAAGCAGGTTGGAAATAAACTTTGCAGGACAGTGGGTCCTCAGGAGCAGGGGTGAAGACCTCTGATTTAGGGCTACAGTAGAAACATGGGGGTGCAAAATGGCGATTTCAGGGGACCCGTGGTGTGTGGAGATAGAAATGACTCATTCTACGGTAATAAAATCATAACAGTTCATTATGTAAGGTCTTTATTCTCCACTGAAAACATTATGTATATTCTATCAATAGATCCTCATAAATACACTCACCTAAAGGATTATTAGGAACACCTGTTCAATTTCTCATTAATGGGTCGACTGATTCAAGCTGATAGAAGAGCAACTTTGACTGAAATAACCACTCGTTACAACCGAGGTATGCAGCAAAGCATTTGTGAAGCCACAACACGCACAACCTTGAGGCGGCTGGGCTGCAACAGCAGAAGACCCCACCGGGTACCACTCATCTCCACTACAAATAGGAAAAAGATGCTACAATTTGCACAAGCTCACCGAAATTGGACAGTTGAAGACTGGAAAAATGTTGAGTCTCGATTTCTGAGACATTCAGATGGTAGAGTCAGAATTTGGCATAAACAGAATGAGAACATGGATCCATCATGCCTTGTTACCACTGTGCAGGCTGGTGGTGGTGGTGTAATGGTGTGGGGGATGTTTTCTTGGCACACTTTAGGCCCCTTAGTGCCAATTGGGCATCGTTTAAATGCCACGGCCTACCTGAGCATTGTTTCTGACCATGTCCATCCCTTTATGACCACCATGTACCCATTCTCTGATGGCTACTTCCAGCAGGATAATGCACCATGTCACAAAGCTCCAATCATTTCAAATTGGTTTCTTGAACATGACAATGAGTTCACTGTACTAAAATGGCCCCCACAGTCACCAGATCTCAACTCAATAGAGCATCTTTGGGATGTGGTGGAACGGGAGCTCCGTGCCCCGGATGTGCATCCCACAAATCTCCATCAACTGCAAGATGCTATCCTATCAATATGGGCCAACATTTCTAAAGAATGCTTTCAGCACCTTGTTGAATCAATGCCACGTAGTATTAAGGCAGTTCTGAAGGCGAAAGGGGGTCAAACACAGTATTAGTATGGTGTTCCTAATAATCCTTTAGGTGAGTGTACTACACACTGCACCTTTAATACATTTACTAATGTTATTGGACCTTATTTTAAAGTGTTACCAACTTATTTTATTTCTAATTAAATGATTTTTAATAGTTTTAATTTTTGTTTAGTTAACAATAGTAACACTGTTCTATACTATTTGATGCATACAGTGTCAGACTTTTAGTGTCACTGAACTCCCTGATAAAATCAACCACACCGATTGCTATAATTGATTGTGCATTGAGACAAATCGAATCTATCTACGTGGCAACAGAACATCAACAAACCAGAATGATTGTCTCTGAAACAAACACAGCTATCTGTGCTTCAGATCGAGAATACCAATATGATCTGGAGTAGAAACCAGCGTTCTTTGTTTCCATCCATCATGAGGAAAAACTCAGCGTTTGTTTACTCGATCAGGATTTGTTTGCAAACGATTATCAGCTTACATATCCATTGTATCTCTCTGATAGAAGGGATTCTGTCTACATGGATACTGAACATACTGAATAAGAAAGAGATATCAATCATCACGGGTGACCTGTAATTTAATAGGACTTATGATTCAATCAGATTGGATGAGCCGTGTTTGAAGGTGTTCTAAAATAGATGATATGCACAGAGTTTATATTAAAGTTGCATATAAATTATTAACCATGAACTACATCATTTTTTACTCGCCCTCATGTCCTTCCGACTTACATTTCTAGTGTTAAACACAAAAGGAAATTTGAAGTATGTGTACAGTGTTGCTTTTGCAATGGAAAATACAGTGATTTTACAGTAAACAGTAAATAAAAAATTAAAAAAACATCACTATTTATTGTCACAACCATCACAATTGGTTCCCCTGTGTCACATGACCAACAATGGCGTGGCAAGTTTAGATAAATATCCTTAAAAATTTTGAGATCAGTTAGATATTTTTAATGTTTTTGAAAGAAGTTTCATCTGCTCACCAAGGCTGTATTTATTTGATCAGAAATACAGTAATATTGTCAAATATTATTTAAATTCAAAATACCTGTTTTCTATGTGAATATATAGTAAAGTGTGATTTATTCCTGTGATCAAAGCTGAATTTATCATCATTACTCCAGTCTTCAGTGTCACATGATCCTTCACTAATCATTCTCATATGAGGATTCACTGCTCAGTAAACATTTATGATTATTACCAATGTTGAAAACAGTTGTGCTGCTTCATATTTGTGTGGAAACCAAGAAATGTATCTTTTTTCCGGATACTTTGATGAATAGACAGTTTAAAAGAACAGTATTTATTTGAAATAGAAATCTGTGTGAATTAAATTTCAAGCATTGTATGTACTGCACAAGGGATTATTTTGATTGAATAATCATTACATTTGGGTCAAAGCATCGTATGACTTCAAAAGACTCTATGGTGCAATTGTGTGAACTACTTTTGGTGCTTTTTATTTCATTACAAATCATCATTAACGTTCAGAAAACAGTCAATTGGACATTCTGCTAAACATCTCTTTTTGTGTCCCACTGTAGAAAGTCATACAGGTTTTGAATGTCATGAGGGTGAGTATCCCCCCATTTATTTATCTTTATTGACTGTTCTCATAATGCTGTTGTCGCTGTCTAATTAAAGCAGCAAACCCTTCATCTGTGCTGGAGAATGAGTTTTGAGCAGTTGTCACGGTTAGGTGGCTTTAGAAAGTGCACAACAAAGAAGATGGGTTGACATACACAGTATTTTAATTTAAGAGCAAACACTGGAAGAGTATCCGTGTACAACACAAACAACCGACTGAACAGAACAGGGAGTATAAATACACATAGTAAATGAGGGGATTAAACAGGAACAGCTGAAAGATGAATTAATCAGAAACCATAGTAACTAACAAGAACTCATACAGATATGACAGAAATTATTAAACAGAACATAGACAGTGTTGCATGTAATGCATTACAAGTATCATGATTTATGTAATCAGATTACTTTTTCTAACTAATTTACTTTTAAGTAACTAGCAAAGTAACTTTAATTAGTAGTAATTTTACATTTACAACAAAGTTACCTTTTAAATAGTTAATGCAGGTGACTTTGCTGTCCCATGTAGTGTCTGACAGCTCTCCTGTCCCCATGTTGAGAGGAATCACGAGTAAGTGCAGAGATGTGTGCGCTGTGTGAAAATGATGGGTATTGCCAGATTTACTAAACAGAGCAAATTAGCGTGAGAGCGCAATTCCATAAAAGCGCCATTGGGAGTGGAAATTCCAGCGTGTGATATACTGACAATACACACATTAAAAAAACAAGAGCAAGTGCAAGCAGCACAAGTGTCAAGTTATTGTTTCTGTTTTCTCACTTTGGATTATTGGCAATAAAACTGCACTTGGGTTCATCTACACTCACCTCCAGTGGATAAAAAATATCCCAGTCCATGCCTTTTCAGCACTAATTTTTCACGGCTTGTCTTTAGTAAATTCTTGACAGTAGTTTTTTTAATGCCAAAAAAGGGTTTGCGATGGAGCAAGCCGTTAGTAAATCTGGTCCTTAATATGAACATGCATACAGTATTTACTCATCTCACTTGCACAAAAAGAGATTCAGTATTCCTCAGAATATTATGCAAACCTGTAATAATTAAATATGTTAAATAACACAAATATACTTTATGTATTTAATGTCACTTCATTAACCAGTGTCTTTGCTGCTGACCTTTGGGGATCATATTAAACTATACTAATAAGCAAAACCTCTACTGTCCTCTACTGTACAGGCATGAATTTGCATTTCCTTCAGCCTGAGGATTATTCATTTCACTTTTGGTGGGAAAGGGACTTTACGTTTGCCAAAAATACCAGCCAAGGTGAGAAAAAGCTATGCAAAAGTAATGTGACTTTTGAACATAAGGTTATGTTTGAACATAAATGTGTCAGCAGTGTGTGTACACAACCACCATATAATGGTAACTCCTCTTTTTTAACCTCCATAAATCATAAGCAGTGTCTCAGAATAAGCCATTTGCAATTCAAGCTTTTGTGATGTCACAAGTGTTAAGAGCCCCACCCACGACTGCTGACAGACTCCGCCCTATTAGCATAGACCCTGCCCTCAGTGAGCTGTACACAGTCCACCATGTTTATCTCCTCGCCAGAGCATTTAATAACAGCATTCAAGTAAGACATTGATTCTTATTAAAGCTACTAAAGTTATTCAGTCGAGAGCAGTGAGTGATTTTCTGTTTTTCTTTTGTTTGATTCATATTAACAGCAGATATAGCAGTAGGTACTGTATATTACACTGCTGTCACTTTAATACACAGATCTAATATACACATGCCATTTCTTTACTTGCTGTGTACATTCACAGACATAACAGGCTGTGTTTAAGTGAACTGTGTGTGTTTTTGACATAACCTTGTGTGTATTTGACAGTTTAAGCGCAATAAGACGTGAAAGAGAACTTAGTTTAATACTCACGGGACGCTCCGTCTGACACACAGCTTTCTGTGCGCGCGCTTCAGGTGTGTGTGCTGAGAAAACCATATATCAGAAGTTTAGACTGATATGGCTTTAAAACACATGCAGATCATAAACTTTCATGATGATGAAGAACTGCAATGTCACATGAACGTGAGCGCGATAGAGATGATCATCAAAACCAGACAGATGGGCAGCTAATTTGCATTTGAAGATACATGCATGATTTTCCTTCCACTCAAAAATGGGCATTTACATGATGTAATAAATGATCTGTGGGGTATTTTGAGCTGAAACTTCAGACACATTCTGGGGACACTGAGACTTACATCTTGTAAAAAGGGGCATAATAAGTCCCCTTTAAAAGTAACGTTCCCCAATACTGGTCTTCAGTGACTTATTGCTTTAATATCATGCTCCAATCAACTTTAGAGACGTCGATAAGCTGTTATTTGGTTGAAAAGGTGAAGTAGTTCACTGACCCTCAAGCACTGAAGCTTCGTCAGCATTCGATGAACGGCCTCTGTGCTGATGGTCCACGCTGTCGTGACAATACTGGATATTTCCAGCTCTAATTAACTGTGGCGACATCCACTTTGCAGTTCAATGAAACAACACAGCAGCCAATTTACACCCTTTACACCCACAGCCAGACGCCCGCAGGAATCACATCACAGCACAGGCACCGTGCACACTAATAAGGGCACAGAAGTCTGTGGCACTTCAATTAATTCTCTACATTTCAGTGTCAATAACGGTGTAGCATTTTCACTTCAGTCATATGGTTGGGTTTAATTTAGGCAAATGTTAAAGGAATGTTCCGGGTTCAATACAAGTTCAATGCTTACAGCCAAATGAAAGTCGGCCTGATAGTCAGCACTTGTCTGATATTGCTTAAATATTTCATTATATTACAGTAAATGTTTTACCAGTGCCAGATTCTTTTTTGGGGCACTTGAAGTGTGAAATGAACATATTTTTCCTGTCTGCTGCCATTGACATCACAGTTCAGGGCATGTGAAGGGCTTGAGACACTGGCTGAATTTGAAATAGCATATTAATCTTACTATTTACTTGCAAATCTAGATAGGTATGGTATAGATATAATTCAGTAAGCATGGTATGCCAATATGCTATTTCAAAATGTGCATGTGTGTGTTATTGTCATTAGCCAATCAGTGCTGATGCCATTTTCCTGCAGATTAGTCACATGACATTTATGGTGCAGGTGATTGGCTCAAAAAATCAGTGGTTCAATGCAAGATTACTATCATTAACTAAACCTAAAACATTTTTTTAAATCATTACTTGAAATTAAATAAAATGTTAAAATAAAATAAATGTATTAAGATTAAAATAATCTAAAACTAAAAATTTAAATGTAATAAAAAAAAAAAAAAACAATACAGACCTGTTTTTAAAGTTAAAATGACAAACCACAGCAAAATGACTAAACAAAAACAGAAAATATACAAAAACTATTATACAAATCTTAATTATTCACAGTCATCTGCTAATTTTACATATGCTGAATAGTAAAAACAATATTTTATTATAGTTAAAACAAACACAAACAATAAAATTAAATACAATAACGCAGCGTTAAAAGAAAATAAATGTGTTAAGCTTTTTTTAAAGTAATACAAATTTCAAAATCACACATCAAAAAGACTAAAAAGTAACTAAAATAAAAACAGAAACAGAAACTGAACATTTTTAATTATTCTTTTTTTTTAAACCTTAATTATTCACAGTCATATGCTAATTTTACACAAGATGAATAGTAAAAACAATTATATTATATTATAGTTATTAAAAAAATAGAAAAAAATAGTAAAAATAGTTAAAGAAATAAAATAAAATAAATAATAAAAAACTAATAAAATAATAAATAAATAAAATAATAAAGTAAAATAATAGCATAAATAGTAAAAACAATGGTATTATATTATAGTTAACTAAAATGAAAACCAATAAAATAAAATAAATAATACAAAATAAATAAATAAATAAAATAATAATAAAAATAATAGTAAAAACAATGCTATTATATTATAGTTAGCTAAAATGAAAACAAATAAAATAAAATAAAATAAAATAAAAATGCAGTTACTTTACAATAAGGTCTCATTTCTTAACCTTAGTAAATGTATTAACTAACATAATACTGAGCAATATTTTTTTCTTTTTCTTTATACATTGTTGTTATTTTTATATTTTGATAACATTAGCTAATAAAAATAAAACGGTTCATTGTTTGTTCGCCTAATGTTAACTAATGTTAACAAATATGATTTTAATAATGTATTAGTAAATGTTGAGAGATTAATAAATGTGATTAAAAGATAAATGTGATTAAAAGTGTACAAGCAAGATTAATAAATGATATAGACATATTGTTTACTCTTACTCCAAAAAATAGACATAATAAAAAAGTTAATTAAATTAAAAATATAAAAAAGAAGTTTAATTAAATTCAAATGAAAAATAAAATAAAACGAATATATTAACAAAAACTATAGTGAAATAAGAGTGGCTCCGTGATTTCAGGGGTGTTCATGTGCCAGTCATTGAAATGAATGGAAATGCTAATGGATCTCATTCTCCAGGTTTACAAACCTCCTTCAGTTAAAGTGACAGTCTGTCAGATTGTGCGATAACGACTCCAAACGGAACGGAGGAGGAAGTACAACAGTATCTGCTGTAAGTAGTAATCTGCGATGGAAATGCATTTGGTGCATATTTGCATCCCTGCTGCGTGTGTGTAAAGTGTGTTATTTACATCATGCTGGGCTTATTTCATAGTTCATCATGTTTGCCAATGTGAGAGTTTCCAGGGAAAGCGCAAGACATAAAAATCCAACTGTCAGTCGCTTCATTCCAGGAATTCAGCAAGAGATGGCTTCACCAAAGACTCTGGGTCTAAACGTGTCTGTTTGCCGCAGCATCAGAAGCGAGGAGCCGGCTTTTATGAAGACAGAACAAAAAGAGCCGGCACATACGCTTCCCTATTCCTGTAGACTAGAGGAACTGAATAAAGCAGGACTGTCTGTGAAAGAGCCATTACAAAAACACATCAGTTATGTATCAGTGGATTAAAGTCATCATGAAATGCCGTTCCCAACCCATTTAACTTCAGCAATATGACATATTTCTGGGTGAAAGAGGATATTCAATCATATACAGGTGCTGGTCATATAATTAGAATATCATCATAAAGTTGATTTATTTCACTAATTCCATTCAAAAAGTGAAACTTGTATATTATATTCATTCATTACACACAGACTGATATATTTCAAATGTTTATTTCTTTTAATTTTGATGATTATAACTGACAACTAAGGAAAATCCCAAATTCAGTATCTCAGAAAATTAGAATATTGTGAAAGGTTGAATATTGAAGACACCTGGTGCCACACTCTCATCAGCTGATGAACTCAAAACACCTGCAAAGGCCTTTAAACGGTCTCTCAGTCTAGTTCTGTAGGCTACACAATCATGGGGAAGACCGCTGACCTGACAGCTGTCCAAAAGACGACCATTGACACCTTGCACAAGGAGGGCAAGACACAAAAGGTCATTGCAAAAGAGGCTGGCTGTTCACAGAGCTCTGTGTCCATGCACATTAATAGAGAGGCCAAGGGAAGGAAAAGATGTGGTAGAAAAAAGTGTACAAGCAATAGGGATAACCGCACCCTGGAGAGGATTGTGAAACAAAACCCATTCAAAAATGTAGGGGAGGTTCACAAAGAGTGGACTGCAGCTGGAGTCAGTGCTTCAAGAACCACTACACACAGACGTATGCAAGACATGGGTTTCAGCTGTCGCAGTCCTTGAGTCAAGCCACTCTTGAACAACGTCAGAAGCGTCTCGCCTGGGCTAAAGACAGAAAGGACTGGACCGCTGCTGAGTGCTCCAAAGTTATGTTCTACGATGAAAGGAAATCAGGGTCCCAGAGTCTGGAGGAAGAGAGGAGAGGCACACAATCCACGTTGCTTGAGGTCCAGTGTAAAGTTTCCACAGTCAGTGATGGTTTGGGGTGCCATGTCATCTGCTGGTGTTGGTCCACTGTGTTTTCTGAGGTCTAAGGTCAACGCAGCCGTATACCAGGAAGTTTTAGAGCACTTCATGCTTCCTGCTGCTGACCAACTTTATGGAGATGCAGATGTCATTTTCCAACAGGACTTGGCACCTGCAAACAGTGCCAAAGCAACCAGTGCCTGGTTTAAGGACCATGGTATCCCTGTTCTTAATTGGCCAGCAAACTCGCCTGACCTTAACCCCATAGAAAATCTATGGACTATTGTGAAGAGGAAGATGCGATATGCCAGACCCAACAATGCAGAAGAGCTGAAGGCCACTATCAGAGCGACCTGGGCTCTCATAACACCTGAGCAGTGCCACAGACTGATGGACTCCATGCCACGCCGCATTGCTGCAGTAATTCAGGCTAAAGGAGCCCCAGCTACGTATTGAGTGCTGTACATGTTCATACTTTTCATGTTCATACTTTTCAGTTGGCCAAGATTTCTAAAAATCCTTTCTTTGTATTGGTCTTAAGTAATATTCTAATTTTCTGAGATACTGAATTTGGGATTTTATCCATTAGGAATTGATTGGATGGGAAAAGAGTCTCTGTCTGACAGGTGTGATAAGAGGCATTTTGACATCAAGACTGCATTTATTTTATCAAAAACAGTAAAAACTGTAATATTGTGAACAATCAGCTGTTCTCTGTGTGAATATATAGTAAAGTGTAATTTATTCCTGTGATCAAAGCTGAATTTATCATCATTACTCCAGTCTTCAGTGTCACATGATCCTTCAGAAATCATTCTCATATGAGGATCTGAGTTCAAGAAATATTTATGATTATTATGAGTGTTGTGCTGCTTCAGATTTTGTGGAAACTTTGGGGAATCTTTTGTGACATAAATGATAACTTTTGATCAGTTTAATGCATTCTTGCTGAGTAAAAGTAATTTCCTTCAGAGCAAAATCGTACTGACAAACCTTTAACATTTAAAACACCCAAAGGTCTCAAAAGAAGAACAGCAATGCATTTATATGTACATTACTTCAGATCCTAATTATGTATTTATGCATTTTGTTGTGCGCAGGTGTGAATCTCAGTGTTAATTGTGAGCTTAATATCCCATACACACACCAGCTGTTATGATCCACTGTGTACACACACACACATGTTGTTCTACCAGTTTACCCACAGTGACCCACTCAATGTAATCTGCTCTCTAAATGTTTACTGACAGATTGGAGACTTAGAGATTTGTTTTGCATCAAGGCCTTCGCTGTGATATCCTCACTGCTGCAGGGAATACATGCAAAGCCTGCTGGGAGCGTCATGCATTGTCTGCCCATTCGCCAAAAACCCAGTGGTGCGTTACTGAGGGTAAGTGAGGGGTGATTTTACACCAGACACAGGTCAGCAACCTTTTAGATACTTTTTGGGGTGAGCAAAAATGCACCGTGTTTGTGTATGTCCCTTTAAATGCATATGGGCTGGTGCTCCTGGCCCCCAATAATTATTTCCAGAATAAAACTAAGAATTCATGTATTGTTTACATATGGTCCACAAGAAAAAAGAAAAAAAGAAAAAAAAAAAGCTGCATTTATTAAAATGCGTGTGTGTGTGCGTGTCATTCCCTGATGATCCACGGCTGTGTGTGAGTGTGTGTGTGTGTGTGTGTGTCATTCCCTGATGTTCCACAGCTGTGAGTGTGTGTGTGTGTGTGTGTGTGTGTGTGTGTGTGTGTGTGTGTGTGTGTGTGTGTGTGTGTGTGTGTGTGTGTGTGTGTGTGTGTGTGTTTGAGTGTGTGTGTGTCATTTCCTGATGTTCCACGGCTGTGTGTGTCGTTCCCTGATGATCCACGGCTGTGTGTGTGTGTGTATGTGTGTGTGTGTGTGTGTGTGTGTGTGTGTGTGTGTGTGTGTGTGTGTGTGTGTTTTGTGATGGTTGTTCTTGAGTCTCTTGTTTGTCCTGAGCAGTTAAACTGACCAACGTTCTTCAGAAAAATCCTCCAGCTCCTGCAAATTCTTCTCAATAGCCACTGGGGCGGTACCCTAAGGTACAAAACCTAAAAGGTACTAATATGTACTTTTAAGGTACTAATCCGCACTCTTAAAGTACTGATATGTACATTTTAAGGTACTAATATGTACCATTTAGGGGTGAGTAAGGTACAAAGATGTACCTTTTCACTTTTGTACCTTAGGGTACCGCCCCAGTGACAGCAATGTACCTTTTTTTCTGAGAGTGTGTATGAGTCTTTATTTTATTTTATTTTTTCATTTAGTACTGCCCTTTGGAAGCAACAGTCTTCTGTTAAAGTGTTTCCCTGGAGATTTAGTTCCATTTCTCTTTCCATGTTTCTTTATCCAAGCATCCCATCACTCTACCTCTGCAGGTCTCTTTTCAAACTGTATCCATGTTTTGAACTGCGGTTCATTCCAGTGTTCAGAATGTTCCTATCTGCATGCACCATTCCTTAAAATTGATTTCAGCAGTTTACATGTCAATACTGCCTCAGTGGCCACTCCATCCCTGCCAGACCTGTATTTTTATGCAGACTGTGCCGTCAGACTTGGGTCAGCAGCAATAGTTTAATTGTGAGAACGTAATAAGTCAGTTTGCGATGGACATAGTTTGATGATGGCAGAAGCAGAAAGTGTCCAGCCAGCACTCTGAAATTCAGGTTCCCATCCACAATGAACGCCCTCAAGATTTATTGTCAAATTAATGGAATTCCCTACACACCAAACCTCGGTGGGTGGAGGGATGTAAGCACATCTGTGGCTGAAAGTGCAGACGCTGCAAAATCATAAAACTAAATGTTTCATCGGCAACAGAGACACGTGTACATTTGTTCACAGTCGTGCATCAGTGAAAAATCAGAGCGAGTAACCCAGATCGATACAGCCTAGAGGCCTGTGCTTGTAGCATTACACTTGATGTATTAGCTTAGTGTTTTTAGTATTCAGTATGTGTAAAATTAGCAAATGACTGTGATTAATTGAGGTTTATATAATAGATTGAGGTGTTGGTTACAGTGTTATTTTAGCAACATTGATCCACTATTATATCTTAACTAAATTACAAAATGAAACAAAATTATTAACCATGTATTTTTTGTTGTGCAGTTTTTTCTTAATATATGTCTATATTACTACAAATCCGATTCCATAAAAGTTGGGACACTGTACAAATTGTGAATAAAAACAGAATGCAATGATGTGGAAGTTTCAAATTTCAATATTTTATTCAGAATACAACATAGATGACATATCAAATGTTTAAACTGAGAAAATGTATAATTTTAAGGGAAAAATAAGTTGATTTTAAATTTCATGGCATCAATACATCTCAGAAAAGTTGGGACAAGGCCATGTTTCCCACTGTGTGGCATCCCCTCTTCTTTTTCTAACAGTCTGCAAACGTCTGGGGACTGAGGAGACAAGCTGCTCAAGTTTAGGAATAGGAATGTTGTCCCATTCTTGTCTAATACAGGCTTCTAGTTGCTCAACTGTCTTAGGTCTTCTTTGTGGCATCTTCCTCTTTATGATGCTCCAAATGTTTTCTATGGGTGAAAGATCTGGACTGCAGGCTGGCCATTTCAGTACCCGGATCCTTCTTCTACGCAGCCATGATGTTGTAATTGATGCAGTGTGTGGTCTGGCATTGTCATGTTGGAAAATGCAAGGTCTTCCCTGAAAGAGACGACGTCTGGATGGGAGCATATGTTGTTCTAGAACTTGGATATCTCTTTCAGCATTGATGGTGCCTTTCCAGATGTGTAAGCTGCCCATGCCACACGCACTCATGAACCCCATCCCATCAGAGATGCAGGCTTCTGAACTGAGCGCTGACAACAACTTGGGTTGTCCTTGTTCTCTTTAGTCCGGATGACATGGCGTCCCAGTTTTCCAAAAAGAACTTCAAATTTTGATTGGTCTGACCACAGAACAGTTTTCCACTTTGCCACAGTCCATTTTAAATGAGCCTTGGCCCAGAGAAAACGCCTGCGCTTCTGGATCATGTTTAGATATGGCTTCTTTTTTGACCTATAGAGTTTTAGCTTTAGCTCTGTAGCTCTCATGAAATCCAAAATGAGCCAATATTTACTCACTTTCAACATTTGATATGTTATCTATATTCTATTGTGAATAAAATATAAGTTTATGAGATTTGTAAATTATTGCATTCCTTTTTATTCATAATTTGTACAGAGTCCCAACTTTTTTTGGAATCGATTTGTAGTTTTTAGTTAAGTTCTCAGCTGTAGATTATTTATTTAGTTTTATTTAGTTATTTTTGTACTGCAACTTTAAAGGGGACCTACTATGCCCCTTTTTACAAAATGTAAAATGAGTCTCTGATGTCCCCAGAGAGAGAGAGAGAGAGAGAGAGAGAGAGAGAGAGAGAGTGTGTGTGTGTGTGTGTGTGTGTGTGTGTGTGTGTGTGTGTGTGTGTGTGTGTGTGTGTGTGTGTGTGTGTCTGTGTGTGTGAGTTTTAGCTCAAAATACCCCACAGATAATTTTTATAGCATGTTAAAATTGCCACTTATTGGGGGTGAACAAAAACGTGCCATTTTTGTGTCCCTTTAAATGCAAATTAACTGCTGCTCCCACCCCCTTTCAAGAAGAGGGCGGAGCTTCAAGATCTCATGCAACAACAAAACAGGACAATCTCACGCAGTGAAAATGTCAGAAACTTCCAGTAGCGATGTTCAGTTAGAACCGGATTCAGACAATGATGCATACAGAGCCAGAGAATATCTGCTGCAAGGAGATAGAACAGCTATAGTTTAGTTTAATTACAGTTATAACTTATGTTGTCATCTTGCTTTTATCCACTATTAGTACAAGCCTGTTGTAGCAGACCTTGTCTGAATGATACCCAGAGCATGAGTTTTATTAAGTTTATTGTACATCACACAAAAGATGAAGCATCCATTTTCACTCCAGAAAATCACAGTAAGAGCGGAAAAAAACACAGTACAAGAAGTGCACTATACCCGTAAAACTTGAGGACTAGAAACTGGATCACGAACAATTAATACTGATCCATCCTTCAGGAACAACTTTTTAGTCTGGTGTAAAATGATTTGCGCAGACATAAACAAATTTAGGTATATTGGGGGGTGCATTCCCTTCAAAAATAAAACTGATCCACTGCATATTCAGCGGCTCAGATGCCAGGAGTAAATGAAGACTGCTATGTTCATTCTTCCAACAACAAAACTCCTCAATCGCTTACGAGACATTCTTGTCGCTACAGTTGCTTCAGCATCGAGACAATGGTGGACAGTGTATGACTCGCTCAGGACAGGGTCAATGATAATACGGCAGAGTCCGTCAACAGTCGTAATATTGCCCACAACACATTGCGCTTTGGGGGAGGATTCAGTTCAGAACTACAAACACGAGTAAAAAGTGTTAAAAACTACAAAACATGGTGGATATGTGCGGCCAATGGTGAGAGGTTGAAATAAAGGTTTAGGACTAATAATTAATTTAACCTGATTAAAAAAAAAAAAAAAAAAATGTGTAGGATTTTAACTGTGAGAAGATGACTGACGGGCCAGTTTAAGGTGACAGGATGCATGTCAGCATGCGACAGAGAGCAAAGACGCAATTGTATGACGTGATAGTATGTTGCAAAGCTTATACTCTTTAGCTACACACGCAAACGCATGTGCTTTTTCTTCACAAAAAGAGTACGTACTTTTAGGGCATAGTATAAGTAGGTGAATTGGGATGCAGCGTATGATTGCTTACTGCTTATGATTTATAGGAACTTAAAAAAAGGATTGGGTGGATTTTTACCATTATAGGGTGGTTGTGTACATGCACTACTCACACATTTATGTTCAAACACCATGTAAGAGTGAATTTTCATCTTTCATCTCTCTCATTTAAACAAAATGAGAAATGTTGCAAATTGCTGAAATTAAAAAAATAAAATAAAAGATTTCATTTTAAGTGTTGATTTTAACAATAATGTTATAGTCGTCATAGTCTGTTGTGTTTTATATTTCTTTTCGAGGACTGTTTATCGTCATTTCCTGTGTTTCATACGCTTGTTGTCATGCTTATTAATTGTTCATTGATTCTCACACCTGTTCCTCCTCATTAGTTCTCTCAGGATATGTTTAGTTGGTTCATTGTCTGGTGTTGTTTGTGTTTCATGCACACTGTTACATTGCCTTCGCTTGTTTGGGTTATCTTCGTGTTGGATTATATTTAATATTAAGTTCACGTGGCATTTTAGATCCACTTCGACCTCACCTCATCTTTATCCTCAGCCCATCCAGGATAATATATCTTGCTGATAAGTTTATTACCCTCGCCTGTGAAGGGATACCGTGTTGGAATATACCACTCGTTTCTGTCAGCTAGCCCTCGTTTTACTGGGTTGGGGCAAATTATTATAGCCTGCTGGAATTACCTGATATTAGTGAAGGAACATGGATAGAAGCCTTTCTCTGGTGTCTGAAGTGTTCATACCCCTTGATGATTGTGTCACTCATGACCACCGCGGAAACTGAGCATGAGTGACAAATTACGGCAACTCGATGAAAACCCAACTACTTACCCTGGCCATTTATACCTAAAGGTGCCATTTACCCCTGATATCAGGCAGATGCACGCATCAGTGTGGTTGGAAAGAACAGATAGTAATGTTTGCTGTAAATGCATAGCATATTTAGATGAGCATATTTTGCTTCACAGAAGGAAGTAGACAGACTCTAACTTCAGCTCTCTAAACGCAGAGGTTTGAGGTTTTTCAGCAGAACTTCTTTTGGTATAAATATGTAAAGCAGAGTGGTGCAGGTCTCGCTGACAAGTGCTTATCTTAATCAGGAATTCCAGTCACTCAAGATGGACACCTCTTGAACAATAGCCTTATGTGAGTGAGTGGAGTGGGATAATGCTGCTTCCTCGCTGGAAAATTCACATGTGCTTAAATTAAAGTGAATTCCCCCTAATCCAGCTCATCTGCACTCAACTGCAGAGACCGTATCCAAGTCCAGTACCCGGAAACACGGTCTACACTTGTCTTTTTTAATTAAAATAAACAGTATATAATAGCTTTTTCTGCTTTAGTGGATGCAATTGAGATAGGGCTAAGTGTGGCATTGTGATGGGCACACAAATGGAAGAGTGGAGACGCAGACGGAATCGGAGAGAAAAGTCCAGGTCTCAATAGACTTTAGTCTAAGTAGATTTCATTTCATTTTTAATTAAGTATATACTATTATAGTGTTTATTCATATTTTGAATTAGCTTTTATTTTATACACTGTAAAAAATGATGTTGAATTAGGTATAAAAAATGAACAGTGTATTTCCAGATTTCATTTTAATTGTAATTTAACCCTTTTACGCATAGTCACAGTGGACAGCTATCAAAAAGCCACTTTCTTGCTTATGCTTGGGTTTTGATGATCATTCTACACATTCACAGCCACCAAGTGGCAAGCCGTTGTATGTGGAATTATTCTTTCTCCAAACCAAGATGGCCAACGGCCAGTCATTGTTAAAATGTCCTTTCTCTCTAAAGAATCATCTGTCCACTAAATTGGACAGCATGCTTCACTAGTTATGTCTCAGCTATAATTCATACTATTACTGTGACTATTGTTCTTGAAAAAATACTTCAGCTGCAGTAACTTTTTTTGGCTGTACATAAATGCGTTTGTAATTTGTGGTTACGATTAAAAAAATAGAATGTAATTTGCAGTTACAAAAAGTAATCTGATTGCATAATGTATGTTACTTGCAATGTGTCACTTTAATTGTTACATCAAAAAGTAATCTGATTACATAATGCAAGAAAAAAAATCCTGACTGAGGCTGTCATAATTCATGCATGAAAGGGTTGTTTAATACATTTTTATTACTTTTTATAATTCTATTTAGCTTTAATTTGTTTTGATTTTGATTTTAGCGTTAGTAATTCTTCTACTTCTTTTTTTACTTGAAGTTTTCCATCAATATATATGGCCATATTGAGATAAATATTTGAATAATTGGTAAATGTTTTTAGAAAATCATTTAACATTTTTATGCATCTGCTAACGTATGTACTATGTACTACGTATGTACTGCCACTGCTAATGTATGTACTATATCAT
>CM031948.1:2942500-2982500 GCA_018749465.1 Paracanthobrama guichenoti | reverse complement strand
CATCAAAATGCAACCCGGAAGTATATAAGGGTGCCTCGCAACATGACATTCACCTTTTTTCGTCTTCAGGGACTGCTCTGTTTGAAGCGCTACCGCACGTCATTTAAGGGAAGTACTATTCTTTCTTTATTAAGCAAAATAATGAAACGCACAGAGAAGGCCAAATGCTTTCAGAAGTGTGCTCATCCGTGTCCCAGGTATCTGACGCCTGGGGACACACACACTCTGTGCGTTTTCTGCCTGGGTGAAGAGCACGCACGGGAAGTTCTCGAGGGAGCTTCCTGTGCAAACTGTGAGCGTTTTCCCATCAGAACGCTCCGCTCTCGTCTGGCCCTCTTCTCGAGGGAAGAGGGCTCGGCATCTGGGACCAGTGGCGCGGGTCCGGCTCTCGCGTCATGGGGTTCCCAGATGGACCTCGCCGATCGTCTCGAGAGAAGTGTTGTTCTCTCGGAGGATCCGGCGGGTGACGAGGGTGAGCTGCGGGAGGAGGAGACGGGTAGTTCCTCCTCCTCCGCAGCGAGTGCTTGTGGTCAGGTGGTAGGCCTCTCCAGGCCTCCCTGAGGGCTTGCTGTCAGGTAGCAGGCCTCACCAGGCCTCCCTGAGGGCAGGCTTCCGAGCCTGGGCAGCTAGCACAACTTGCAGTCAGGTAGTAGGCCTCGCTGGGGCTCTCTGGAGGCTGGCTCCTGAGTCGGGATGCTCAGGACAACTAGCATGACTTGCAGTCAGGTTAGGCCTCTCTAGGCCTCCCAGAGGGTTTGCCACCAGGTAGCAGGCCCCACCAGGTCTCCCTGGGGGCAAGTGCCCGAGACTGCAACTAGCTTATGCTGACAGCTAGTGTATGCTTGTTATCAGGGGGGCTGGCCTTAGCAGGCAGCACCTAAAGGCAAGCTCACTCCCTAGCATGACAGTGGTGTCACTTTCTGCTACTGGTTCTCTACAGAACGGGGACCCATTCTGCCTACAGCTTGGTCTACCTACCAGGCAGGCTCGGTGCTCCCTTCATCGAAGGTCGCTTCTGAGTACGCAGCCGCCTGAGCCTGGTCATCGGTCGTAGGCCCCCAGTGTGGCCTCCCAGTCAGATCAGTCCGTAGGCCTGTCCGGCCTCCGTAACGCCTTGAAACATAGGGGCTTTGTAGATCCTCGGAATGAGCAGATAGACTCCCCTTGCTAGCAAGGGTCATAAAGCACTATGCTGAGGTCTGCTTTCCGGGATATCCCGTCTCTGAGATCCGGTCTGAGTTGGTCACTGCCAGCTTCGCAGTCCCTCCGACTGGATGCCTCACGGAGGCAAGTATCCAGAGGCTCTGTTTTCAAACAGACAGGGTTGGCCAAACTGGAGTGTCCATTATAGGCAGCACCAGGTCAGGCCTCCCTGGTGGCTTTCGGGTGAATATGTTCTCAGAGTAGTGACTTGGCTGGGGCTCCCTCGGGATCCCTAGCCACATTCCCTTTAAGGGACCCCTTCTGTTGAAGTAGTTGGTCCCAGGCCTTTGAGCAGCCTGGGTTGTGAGACTTCATGTTATCATTAAGGTCCTTTCTTAGGCGGATAGCTTGGGCTATGACCGTAGGGAATGCTGTGACCAACAGCCGATGTGACCAGAGGGAGAGTGGCTCGGGCATTTTGGGCATTTGAATTTGCTCATTCTGACAGTTGTCACTGCCAGTGGGCACGCACTCCCCTCAGCATGGCATAGTGGGTATATCATTCCCCATGTGCTTTCGAAAGGGAACGTCTCAAGTTATATATGTAACCTATGTTCCCTGAGAACAGGGAACGAGACACTGCATCCCATTGCCATGCTGAGGGGCCTGCCTGCCAGACAGTCCCTTCAGACGAAAAGGTGAATGTCATGTTGCGAGGCTCCCTTATATACTTCCGGGTTGCACTTTGATGACATCATGAGCTGTCGCCGGTCAATAGGATTGACGTGATTTGATAGTAGCTTCAAACATCCGTTACACTGAGACGTTCCCCATATGCGTTCTGGACGCAGTGTCTCGCTCCCTGGAATATGAATTAAGTTTTTTTTAAAGAATAATTCACTTAATTTTGATCTTTTTTTTTTTTTTTTCAGAAAACAGGACGTATCATTTTAATTATCAAGTAAATGTACTTGGATTTAAGAAATTGTATATATTTATCATAGAAAACCAGACAAAAAGCTGCATAAGAATTATTATTATTATTTATTTTTTTTCTGTGGAACTGACTTGTTAGAGTATTTTTGAGGAAATCATCCTGCATAGCTACTTATAATTGAATGTATTATTTAAGATTGAAGTGGTCCACCTTTAACACCAAGACCAGGTTTAGATCTTGTGCTTTTATCTGCCATTGATTTTTCTGCCCTAAAATTCCTCACCCTTTGCTGTAAAGAACTAACCATCGACGTCCGCCGGGACAAACCGTACAAGATAATATTCAGCCTTTGAAAAGCTTCAACCAATGCAGACTGGTTAAAGAGCTTTTTTCAGTACAGTGTCTGAAAGTCATTTCCATCTCAATGACACACATCTCAGCCCTGCTTTAACATTCTTCTAACAGAGATGTAACAAATAACAGAATAATTAGACGTGATTCCGTGTTGAGGACCCCATATTAGCATGATAATGAGAAAGTAATTAGTTGTACCTCCACGAGAGGGAGAGATCGGCGGGCTTAGCAAAGTCAGCTGTATTGTTATATAACTTTTTCCAACAATTGAAAGAATTGTCATGTCGTAAAACTCATCGGTGCCTCGGAGGAGCCTTTGTGGCCTTCCTGAAATGAAATAGCGTGCGCCCGCAAGCTGGGTATTTGGACAAGTAGGAATTACAGGGCGAGGGGAGTAATTATATTTTATTGTTTCCCGCATTCACCTCTGTTCTCCAGCCATAGCTCGTCACACTCCTCGCCATCAGCCTCCCTCTGAGAACATCTTTTATTATGACACTTTCCTCCCCCCATACAGTAAATCTGATCCCCTTTCATTATGCAAATCAATTTCTTTTTGGGCAAAATAGCAGGGAGTTGGTGAGCAAAGACAGATGAAAAGGACACAGAGGGATAAAAAAAAAAAAAATTGGTCCTCAATGATTTTTTTTCTGCTGTAAATCAAATCCATGTCTTTTCAGTGCTATGTCAGTTTTATATTCCACATGCATTTTTCAAGAGAAGTTTTCCTTGGAAATCTAGTGAGGTTGTTCAAATCTGTCATTAAAGTGAAACTCCTGATTCAGAATATGAGTCTTCAGAATTAAAATTACAACACGGAAAATAATATGTTTAGTCGGAAAAGTAACTGAACCACAAGCAAAATGGTTTTGGGTTGATTTACAACGCCCATGAAAAGAAAAATCTCAATTGTTTCTTCCAGATGGCTGTAGAGATGAAATACAACGTGTTTCCTGCTTCTCATATGTTTCTCCTGAGAAAAAGACTCTCTGTGTAATCTCACATCTGCAGTTTCAGAAGAGATGTCAATAATGGCTCAAACTAGGCTCAGGATCCTCGTAAAGGTCTGTCTTCATTTATGATTGTTCATGCACTGTGATTGACACTTATTTAGCAACATGTACTTTTGTAGGTAATGTTAAATAATAATAATAATAGTAATAATAATAATAATTTTAAAAAAAATGTTCCAAACCTGTATGAGTAACCAAACAGTTAATTGACTTCCATATATGGAAAGAAAATATATACTGTGAAAGCCAATGGGTGCTGTCAACTGTCTGGTTACCAAAATTCTTCAAAATATCTTATTTTGTGTTCAACAGAAGATAGAAACTCTTTGGTTTTGAACAACTTGATGGGTGAACTATCCCTTTAAGCAGATAACGTGTTTATCGCAGATGTTTAACACCTCGTGACTAAACAAAGGGCGCCAATGTGAGTGTGCACACTGATGCACAAAATGTCAGGCGTAAAAGCGTAAAAAAAATAAATAATTTTTTTTGGTTTGACATGGCGTGTTAAAAACTGGCCGACCAATGAGATTGGCACCCTTGTTCATGTGCCTGGAGCTGCTGAAGTTACAGTAAAACACGACTTGGTGGTCCTCAAGCACAACATGGTCTTGCCGAGCACACATTGATACCTAAGAAGAAGACGACAAAGAGAAAGTAAGTAGACAAAGAAGAAGACGCAACGAGGCAAGATGAATATAGAGCTGGTCTCTTTGGTGTCTGAACACAAAGAGTTTTATGACAAAAGCCACAGCGACTACAAAAATCTCCAAAGAGGGAGTTGTTATGGAGAGGAACTGCAGATCAAATAGTGAGTTTCCATTAAATCATATTTGATCTGCAATCAAATCAAAAGCGCCATCTACTGTCAGGGAGTGAATTTGCACGTTCACATGGCGCATTGCACAAAGACGCGGGCGAAAAACGTCTCGAAAAACGCTGGTGATAAGCACGCGTGATAATCGTCCAGGTGTGCACGAGGCTATAGGTTAATCTGTCATATTAAAGGTCAAGTTCAGTTAATAAAGTTCGATTACAGTTTTTCTCAGTCACTTTGGTGCATTTCTCAAATCACAAATTAAATTCTCAAAACTACTTGTTCAACCTCCACATCATCAAGTCACATCATATGCAATATAAATTTTCATATGCAAAGCAATTTCTCATTGTTTTGAACAAATTGCAAATGCTTTGGTACAGTCATGCAACTGATTATGTGCAATTGTCTGCTGTTTCACATTATCAATTGGTTATGTCATGTTTATCAAAATGTATTATATTGATTCTCATTGAATAGTCTTACCCCTCAAAACATATAGGCATTAGTTCCTTGCTTTAGTCATTAATTGCTAAATGGTTAAACTAGTTCTCATAATGCATTGTATATTTTCTGTACATTTCTATTAGATTTACCAGGTCTCATCTTTCTCAGCAATGCTACACTGTCAAAAAAAAAAAAAAAAAAAAAAAGGTACAGTGCTGTCACTGGGGCGGTACCCTAAGGTACAGAAGTGAAAAGGAACTAATATGTACCTTTAAGGTGCTAATCCGCACTCTTAAAGTACTGATATGTACATTTTAAGGTACTAATATGTACCATTTAGGGGTGAGTAAGGTACAAAGATGTACCTTTTCACTTCTGTACCTTAGGGTACCGCCCCAGTGACAGCACTGTACCTTTTTTTTCTGAGAGTGTAGCGAGGCAGCGGGAAACACAAACACCAGGCTTGTTCGAGATGCATCGGTGCTGCGCAGACCGATCAGCGTATGACATCAAAATACCGCAAGAGTGATTCAAAAGCACAAGGAGTCGCATGCTCTCCTTGTACTTTGATGTCATATGGTGATCGGTCTGCGCAGCACCGATGCATCTCGAACAAGCCTTCCATCAACAATGGCAAACATTGCGCTACTATTGATGCTCATGGCTTTGCAAACCTACATCGGCATCAAAACACAGCGAATCCAACACATTCGTGCAGCTCGCCGTAATTTGTATAGATGGAGATTACAACCGAGCAGTAATTAGCTTGATTAGCTGTTATTTCAAAAATGGCGGTTCTTACTTCTAGACAATGTTTTCATGCTACTTTTCAACCACTTTTCCTTGTACAGAGCTGGTGCTTTGGTGTCGAAAGGCAAAGAACCAATTTGAAACTAGGCTCTGGCTCCAAACCAGCACTCAAACTGCTTTGGTGGAAAAGGGGTCTTGAGATGCATCTCACGAACCTTCATTTGGCAAGCATATATAGATAGATGACAACACAGTGTTATAATTGCTTATAATAGAAGAACAACAAGAAAAACAGGGTCAACAGCTGGGAAGAAGAAGAAGAAGAAGAAGAAGAAGAAGAGTAAGAATGTGCAGTGGAAGGGTACAGAGGCAAAACAGTGAAGAGGTAGAAGAGGTTGAGACATGTTTCTGATGAAATAAGGGCCACTATTGTGGACAATGCTTTCAACCATGACCTTATGGCTGAGGCGGGTCAAAAGGTACAGCCGAATGTTGGGAGAACAACCATGTCCTCAATTATTCAAACGTTTCAGAAGAGGCATGTAATCAGACAATGTTCACTATGCTGTAATACTGTACACTTCCTGTAATGCTATATTACAGTAGTACACTTACATTTCACATTATACAGTAAATATACTTTATAGAGACATAATGTAACACACTCACTCATGTACATATATACAGTAGGCCTATGTGTGTATATATATATACACAGAGAGAGAGAGAGAGAGAGAGAGAGAGTCTTGTCTTTTTCTTTATATTGCAATGATATTGTACTGTAATTTGTTGACAGACCAACAGTAAAAGTGTAACTGTGAATCCTGTCCAGTCTCTTGCAATCAATATCCCACATAGTAGCCTAATGTGTAAATCCATAATGTTGAAATTTAAAATGTATATATGCCATACAGATAAAGTGCAGTCTTGTGAATTTTCGTAAAATCAGAGCCATAGTTTACATTTGAAAATGCTGACCAAGTACGCTCTTATATTGACAACATGACTAAGCATTCTGACTATCTTGTTTGTGAACAATGACACCAGGACTTGTCATTCTGATGGCACTGACATGTTCATTGACATAAATACTTACTTTTGAGAGATGAAGTAATGATTTTGAGCAAGTTACATGCTTTTGCAGGTAATACATTGCGTGCTGCTATTTCTACAAATTGGTTTGCAAATCTTAAAGATGTTTCAAAAAAATGTACAAAAGCAACTGAGAAACTGTAATTAAAATGCAACCAATTATGTTGCATATATTGGCTTACAATTGCAATATAAGCTAATAACAAATAGTGTAACTATTGGATGGATGGATGGATGGATGGATGGATGCACTTTGCCCTTGACCGGGTCACATGATACTGGAGTTGCTCCTTAGGGATCGCACATGCAATCAGTCTTGTGTAAGACTCTCTGTATAAAAGTGTCCACTAAATACTATTATCATTGTGTCACGTGGAATTCGGTCATGCAACGCGGTTATAAAGAATATAGAAATCTGCATGACGTTCCCTTTAATTTCTTTCTCTGACAGAAGAATTTATTTCCTCAGCATCTGATGTCGAGCTCGCTGCGTTTCTCAATCAAGTTAATTGAATTGTTGGTGGGCAGAGGAAGCCAAAATTATCGTGCGTCTTATGGATTGATCAAAGCGAGGCTTCCTCCGAGCAGGGTCGCGACCTCTCTCCACATGCACTGCTGACTGACGCCGAGCTGTCTCAGCATGCCTGCTGATGCCAACGGCAGACACACACACACACACTCACACACACACACACACACGCCAGAGTCGCCATTGGCAAGGTTAGCATCCTCCCCTCCCTCTTGTCTTTGATTGAAAATAATGAGGATGTCACTTTGCACTGCAGCATCCTAGACAAGCAAGAGTTTTATCATGCAAACAAATAAAAAATACATAAATTAGATTTGCTAAGAGTTACGAACTGTTGCATTTTGACAGAGAGATCTTGTGTATAAAATCTTTTTGAGTTTCAAAAGCTTCACATTTCCAGTTGCACTTTATTAAAATGCATGCATGAGTACAAGCTGCATTCACATTCAAGGCCTCAGTCAGTGTTATTTTTTATATTGTCAGCGCAGCCATAACCTGTCTTTTTCTTAAGCCTATTGTATTTTTCTAAACAACCGAGTAGTGCGAAGAGGGCAGAGAGGAGACTCGGTCATATACGTCAGGCCAGAAACTGCACAGCATCATCTATCTTTCTGTTGGTACCTCAGAAGGCTTGCGACGTTTCACCAGGGACATCTGATACTGTACAGTTTTCCTCTTCACAAACCTAAAATAATCACACATGACCTTGTTTCAGTCCCTCAGAAATTGGCAGTGATTTAAGATCCCAGAGGTCGAACAGGAACGTATTCCAATGAGACCCAAACCGCAATATGTAGAACTATTTAGAGAGCTGAAAAGTTGCTGAAAGTAGCTATGCTACAAATCCAAAAAATTATTTACAATATCTGATGTAATTGACATCCAGCTTAACTTTGAGGAGATTTTCAATGACTAAAGACTTTTTGTCAGAGTTATCGAAGACTTGTGTTTTTTCTCTCATGTGCATCTTGACAGGTGTGGTCACTATGAGTTGTTGCTGGACGTACAAGAGTTGCATCTCCTTTTGTGGCCCACTAAAGCAATTGAGTCTGACAGGTGCAGTGACATGAGAGTGAGTAAATAACAATAGAATTTTCATTTTTACGTTTGCTTTAAAACAATGTTTTTCAGTAGTGTGGCAGTAGCTCGGCGATATATTGTAGAGAGGCCGAGTGCTGCATCCCTGTGTTCAGTCACACTGTACTGGAGCTGAGCTCATGAGCATCTGTGGAACGCTGGGATTCAGATCGTTTAGTGATTCAACTCAGATACTGATATGAGGACCTGTTCAGCTTTCATTCATTCGTTCGTTCATTCATGCGTTCTTTCATGCGTTTGTTTGTTAATTCATTCAGTCATTCATTCATTCATGCTTCTGTTCGTTCATTCATTCATTCATGCTTCCGTTCATTCATGCTTTCATTCATTCATTCATGCGATCGTTTGTTAATTGATTCATGCTTCTGTTCGTTCATTCATTCATTCATGCGATCATTTGTTAATTGATTCATGCTTTTGTTCAGTCATGCTTTCATTCATTCATTCATGCTTCCGTTTGTTCATTCATTCATTCATGCTTCCGTTCGTTCATTCATTCATTCATGCTTCCGTTCGTTCATTCATTCATTCATGCTTCCGTTCGTTCATTCATTCATTTCATGTTCGTTCATTCCATTCATGCTTCCGTTCGTTCATTCATTCATTCCTGCTTCCGTTCATTCATGCTTTCATTCATTCATTCATGCTTCCGTTTGTTCATTCATTCATTCATGCTTCCGTTCATTCATGCTTTCATTCATTCATTCATGCTTCCGTTCGTTCGTTCATTCATTCATGCTTCCGTTCGTTCGTTCATTCATTCATGCTTCCGTTCATTCATGCTTTCATTCATTCATTCATGCTTCCGTTCATTCATTCATTCATTCATGCTTCCATTCGTTCATTCATTCATTCATGCTTCCGTTCATTCATGCTTTCATTCATTCATTCATGCGATCGTTTGTTAATTGATTCATGCTTCTGTTCGTTCATTCATTCATTCATGCTTCCGTTCATTCATGCTTTCATTCATTCATTCATGCTTCCGTTTGTTCATTCATTCATTCATGCTTCCATTCGTTCATTAATTCATTCATGCTTCCGTTCATTCATGCTTTCATTCATTCATTCATGCTTCCGTTCGTTCATTCATTCATTCATTCATGCTTTCGTTCATTCATGCTTCCATTCGTTCCGTCGTTTTTTTTATTCGCTTTGGTACTATTTTCACAAGTAAGGTGTATATTTTCAAAACTCATAGTACAAAACTGATCACACTTGTATCACAGCTAGTCATTCTTTCAAAACCCTATCTCATTCAGTTGCACATACACTCACCTAAAGGATAATTAGGAACACCTGTTCAATTTCTCATTAATGCAATTATCTAATCAACCAATCACATGGCAGTTGCTTCCATGCATTTAGGGGTGTGGTCCTGGTCAAGACAATCTCCTGAACTCTAAACTGAATGTCAGAATGGGAAAGAAAGGTGATTTAAGCAATGAAAGCGAAATGAGCGTGGCATGGTTGTTGGTGTCAGACGGGCCGGTCTGAGTATTTCACAATCTGCTCAGTTACTGGGATTTTCACGCACAACCATTTCTAGGGTTTACAAAGAATGGTGTGAAAAGGGAAAAACATCCAGTATGCGGCAGTCCTGTGGGCGAAAATGCCTTGTTGATGCTAGAGGTCAGAGGAGAATGGGCCGACTGATTCAAGCTGATAGAAGAGGAACTTTGACTGAAATAACCACTCGTTACAACCGAGGTATGCAGCAAAGCATTTGTGAAGCCACAACACACACAACCTTGAGGCGGATGGGCTACAACAGCAGAAGACCCCACCGGGTACCACTCATCTCCACTACAAATAGGAAAAAGAGGTTACAATTTGCACAAGCTCACCAAAATTGGACAGTTGAAGACTGGAAAAATGTTGCCTGGTCTGATGAGTCTCGATTTCTGTTGAGACATTCAGATGGTAGAGTCAGAATTTGGTGTAAACAGAATGAGAACATGGATCCATCATGCCTTGTTACCACTGTGCAGGCTGGTGGTGGTGGTGTAATGGTGTGGGGGATGTTTTCTTGGCACACTTTAGGCCCCTTAGTGCCAATTGGGCATCGTTTAAATGCCACGGCCTACCTGAGCATTGTTTCTGACCATGTCCATCCCTTCATGACCACCATGTACCCATTCTCTGATGGCTACTTCCAGCAGGATAATGCACCATGTCACAAAGCTTGAATCATTTCAAATTGGTTTCTTGAACATGACAATGAGTTCACTGTACTAAAATGGCCCCCACAGTCACCAGATCTCAACCCAATAGAGAATCTTTGGGATGTGGTGGAACGGGAGCTTCGTGCCCTGGATGTGCATCCCACAAATCTCCATCAACTGCAAGATGCTATCCTATCAATATGGGCCAACATTTCTAAAGAATGCTTTCAGCACCTTGTTGAATCAATGCCACGTAGAATTAAGGCAGTTCTGAAGGCGAAAGGGGGTCAAACACAGTATTAGTATGGTGTTCCTAATAATCCTTTAGGTGAGTGTATACTGTATATTCATCTGATTTGAGGACTCTGTGGTATATTTTCAGCTCATGCACATGGCCTCACATGAGACCGGTGAATCAGAGGTTAGCCAGTTAAATATTTCACTGTACTCAAATCAATATCCACAAACACAACATTGCACGGAAGAAACATCATTCATTCATCAACTTAAATGTGGCAGGTTTGTCCTCTGGTGCTTGACTCTTGTGAGAAGCACATCAGGCTAATAGATCAGCTCCATTTTCAGCTAATGCCTGCGAGTCAATACTCTCCTCGGAAGACGCCAAGCGCTGAAAAGTGATGGTTATTACACGGGTGCCCATTTAAAGTGCTATTGCTGTTTTACAGCAGGTGTTCTGCAGTTTTTTCTCTCCTGTCAAGCAGTTTAGCATACTCATGAAAATGATCACAATAACATTCTTTGCTTGGAGTTATGGGATAAATCTCGACAGCTGCACCGGCCAGATTTCAGTCCATAAACACATCAGCCTTTCCCTGACATCATTTATTTGGACTGAACACTGCTTATTATAAGATCTATGCATTCACTGTACATCTACAGTTTCTATGCTTCTATTTTGCATTATTTAACATTTTTTCAGATTATATTATCAGCATTAAAATTCAGTGAATGTCTTCTTGATTGGCGACCTATAAATAGTGCAGAATCTGAATGATTTCTTTTTCATTTTATGCCATAATGTTTTCTTTGTTATTTTATTTTATTTTTTATTTTTTTACGTCCACAAAATTATTTCCAGGTTTTAAAGTATTCAAATTAAACCTATTTTTAGTGTGTTCTCGGACATCCTGATCTTGCATAAATATGCATTTTGCTGCATACAGAAATGGAAAGATACGTGACAATTAATTATGAGTGTTTTTACATCATTAGTTTTATTAATGTCATATGCAAATGAGAAGTGCAGTGATTTGCTTGCGGTCGTCTAGATGTGGGTAAACAGATCATTGCACTTATGCTTTTGAGAGAAAGTTTAAAAGGATTCACACTGTAACTCGGGATCACTAACAAATAGTAAGTAAACCCATGCATGAACAGAGACAAACAGATTCATTTTGATAACCGCTAGTTGAATGGTCAACATTGACATTTGACCACAGCAGAGTGGATTCACTATGTGAAATCGATAACCTACCATATGACGGTAATTATGAGTGTGGGTGATTATGACAATTCGGTCCATATCTCATTAGCCTTTGCTGCCACTCATATTAGGAAAATCTTTTCATGTGCATTTCTTGTCATTTTTATTGCAGATATGTCCTTGTGGTTTCAAGTACCATTCTGTATGTATAAAACTGCATTTAATCTATGATTTACAAATTTTACGCTACTCCTACATTTACCTATTTCCTTGCACAATGGAGATATTCATTTAACATATCACATCTGTGTTGAGCAAAACATTTGATTGCAGTCTTTAAGCTGATAAAAGAGGGTAATTAAAAAGAACCTGCACAATTACACAGCTTTGTGTCAACCATCCCTTTTAAATAAAGCTGCTTTTGTCCCTACTTGTATCCAGGCACATTATTAATTGCCGTTATATTCACAATTAACAAGACATAGTAATTACCCCCTCTCTCTTTCCTAATGGCATCCCCATGTCGAATGGATGAGAATAAGATTAGTATCTCGGAAGGGGAAGACAGCTGAAATAAATAATGGTCATTAGAGGGTGTTCACCAATGTGTCTCGAAGGCAACTTTCTCGTATCCTGCCTATTAGTCCCGCTCGGATGCGCTAGAGCTTTTTTAGAAAAAAACATTTACACATTTACATTAGAGTTAAAAATAGGTGTGATGATAATTTGATTAATAGAACCCAAAGCTTGTTGTCAAGGTCTCGCAACACACACTAAGGACATCTATGTAAGCATGTCAATGACCTCTTTATTTTGTCACATTGCTTTGCAATTCTACACACACACACACACACACACACACACACACACACAAAAAGGTTCTTCAGCAGTTCTTTGGGGTGGTTGAGGTGCTATATAGCACTGCTACCGTATAAAGAACCTGTTAAGCCCAGTGTGTTGCCCCTTTTCCACCAGTATGAACCAGTTCTTCATCGGTTCTTTGGGGTGGTTAAGGTGCCATATAGCACCACTGCCATACAAATAACCCGTTAAGCCCGTGTGTAGTTCTTTAAAGGTTCTCTAACTCTCTTAGTCTCTTAGTTTAGTTGGAAAGGATTAAAACAACATTTTCCTAAAGATAACATGGTTCTCAACCTTTCTGCCCCCAAGGCCACCCTATACAGAAATATTCCAGAACCCCCACACAAGACTTTTTGACCTCAGAAAAGCATAACAGTGATTCAAAACAGCTTTTTCCATTGTTGTAAATTCTCATTCATATCAAACATGAGAGTGGAGTAACAGATCTAAAATCTAAGAAGGACAATGGGGTGGTGGTGGGATGCAACAAGACAACAAGAGTTTGCATGCTGAGAGCTGTCAGTTGCAGTTTAAATTAGGTGGAAAGAGGAATACAATTACAAAGAGGAATACAAGAGAAAGATGGCTGATTGGCTATAGTCTTTGAATGATGTACCTCTGGTTCTACATAGCACCATTTGACAAAGGTTCTGTATAGCCCCTCTATATAGCACTTGAAGTGGTTCCCCTATGATTACAAGCCAATGAACCACTTTTAGTTCTATTTAACACCATTTTTATTTAGAGTATATTGTACGTACTCCTAAAACCAGGAAGTATGATCATATTAGCCCGGTTCTGTCAACACTGCACTGGCTCCCTATTAAACATTGTATACATTTTAAAATCTTGCTTATTACTTACAAAGCACTAAATGGTTTAGCTCCCCAGTACTTGAGCGAGCTCTTAACGCATTATACTCCATCACAAAACTCTGGCCAGTTGATAATCCCTAGAATATCAAAATCAACTGCAGGCGGTCGATCCTTTTCCTATTTAGCACCTAAACTCTGGAACAGTCTTCCTAGCATTGTTCGGGAACCAGACACACTCTGTCAGTTTAAATCTAGACTAAAAATGCATGTCTTTACTATGGCTTACACATAGAACATTATCAATTTCTATTATTCAAATCAGTTAAAAACCGGGAACACTTCCCATAACACCTGATGTACTCGTTACATCATAAGAAGAATGGCATCTATGCTAATGTTAGTCTCTCTGTTTATCCCGAGGTTTACTGCAGTCAGCCGGATTCTGGCAGTGTCCAGATCAGATGATGGATCTGCGCCCAGACATGACCAACGCATCCCTGAAGTGTCTGCAGAGAGCGTGTAATGCCGCATCGACACAACACCCTCATTAAACCCGTCTCCGGTATGACGACTCCAATCTTTCGAACAATCTTACGAATATCTATTTACCTAATATGTTAATATGTGTGTGCGTGTGTGTGTGTGTGTGTGTGTGTCTGTGTATGTGCGTGTGTGCGTGCGTGCATGCGGTTTCACAACAAACAGACTTGCTATAGAAGCATTCATTAAAAAATGCATTGCATTTGGCAACATATTGCTTGCAAATCGTCCCTGCACTTTTTGGACTATAAATCTCCACAATTGTACCAGTGATCATACCATGCAATATTACAGTCAAATTTGCAACTACAGCCGATTATGCCACCCCTCTTGAAACTTCTGTTCACACTGTTTTGGAGTCCTAGACAGTAATTAGATCACTCTGATTTAACCCCTGCCACAAAGCATGCTGGGTAACCAGCAGGGACACTATTACACATCACTTTCTTGCATTTCAGTATTGAAAATGTAAAATATCTCCCAAAACTATTAGGCGTATCAAGATAACCATTAACAAAATCATATAGACCCACGTGTAAAGCAAGAATTTATCTTAGTTTTCTTATACTAATAGTAATACACAATGCTTTTAGCGACACACCAGCACTGCAGTGTGATTCTGAGTCTGCACTATCCATAAGTCTTTCGTTTAGGATGCATGCCCACTTTATAAATACCATATTGATCGATGTTCATGGCAGAGGGCAGTTAGTTTATCGAGACCGAGGACATACTGCTGAGATAATTGCTGCTTCAGTTTTGATGGATTTTTCAAGTTCATAAACTGTGCAAATAGTATGATCACGTTGACACACAGAATATTAATCTTGTGCAATGGACTCACCCTGCTTGCATTATATATAGGCAAGGTAAAAGATGCATGCATTAAATGTGCTGTCCATCCATCCATCCATTCTCCAAACTGCTAGTCCTACAGGTCATGGTCAAGCTTTATTATTTTATTCAAAGCTGCAGTCCGTAATTTTTTTGGGTTAAAAATTATCCAAAATACATTTTTGAGCAAGTACATAACCAGCCAGTGTTCAACACTATCTGCTTACCTTAGCTTGATTTACAACAGTGGTACTGCTGGATTTCCGTGGGAAATTCAAGCATATCTTTGCATCATTGCGTCACATCTGCACACATAAAGAAGGAGTCCCGGCTAGTAGGCTATATCGCGTGTGAGGATGTTGGAGGTGAAGATTTATAGCCTTTTATCACAGCACTTCATATAATTGAACTTATCAATTTGATGGCGGTTTCAGAAAGGTTCAAACTACAATCACTAGTGACAACTGGAGATTCACCCGCTGTAAAATGCAAAAGACTTCGGACTTTGGAGTGGCTACAGAAAAAAAAGATACTTCAACCGGGACTATGCAAAAACAAGGATAAAAAGGGCTTTTGAAAGGTGGCGTGAACTCCATGTTTTGAAGGGGTTCAAAACGGATGCAGAGATAGCTTTTTTTTTTTTCTGCTGGAAAGGTAGGCCTAAGACATTTCAATGGTTCAATTGTAACAATAGCACACTTGTTCGCTTAATTCATACAGTCACAGAGTTTTCTTTGTTGTGCCTTTCTCGTTTTGCTATGTGCATTATGGTAAATATCAATTATTTTGTGCTAGCTATGAGAGGGAGCAATTCACCTCTACTCCACATTAATTTGTTGGTATATGACGATTAGAAATGAGACTGCATATTTATATTTACATTTATGCATTTGGCAGACGCTTTTATCCAAAGTGACTTACATTGCATTCAAGGTACACATTTTTACATTTTGTCAGTTCTTGCTTTCCCTGGGAACTGAACCCATGACCTTGGCGTTGCTAGCGCCACGCTCTTATTGTTTGAGCTGTACTGCACAGAAATGAAACTGAACTACAGGTAGCCCTAATACACATTAAATGTAGTCACGCAGTGCTGATGTTGTTAACATTAACAATTTGAAAACAAAGAATATTTTTCACAGTTTGACGTAATATGATAAGCGATCATTAGATTTAATCATCACGATTTATTACAATGCTTTTTTTCCCTTTAGTTGGTCAGAACAAAAGTGGATGTCAGCTACTTACATTCTTATGTTGGTCAGTCTTTCAAACAGTAGAATCTGTGATTCCCAATGACAGTATCCACACTGGCGCGGTGACTGACAGCTGCACATTCTCCTCAAAACATTGGATTAATTTGCGCTGTGCTGTGCCGAGGCACAACTCTCGTAAAGTTGATAATTCCGTGAATAACTGCAATTGCAGATTTCGACCAGAGATGGCAACAAAGAGGAAAAACTACAGACTGCAGCTTTAACGTATATTTTTTGATCCAACCTGTCTGTAAACTTCTGTAAACACATCCAAGAGCTGGTGATAGCATGATAATGTTATAAGGCTTACAATGTTTTTGTTGAGATCCTTAGTATTCACGCTACATTCACTGACAGCGTTGGTATTGTTTAGTCTTGGATTATTGCTGATTGTATTACGGAGACGTGAAGGACAAACTGCAACTAAAAAAAAACTCGAAACCTCAGTTGGTCTGATAGTGAGTTCGACACAGTAGAGAGACCTTGGAATAAATCACTTCTACAAACATCACACAAAAGTCACTGCACACAGGAGACGTTTTTTGGGGGGGACTATATAAGACCCTGAGATGAAAATAAATGCAGTAAATTAATTGAAAATGAAAACAAGGGAAGAAAGATATATGTGGTTCCCGTGAGATAGTGCTGAATGAAGAAAAGAGGAGCAAAACTAATTTTCTCACAATAATAATGGTCTCTTTGTTATTTTGAGATTAAACTTTTTACTATGGGCCGAACTATGCACTACACGAGAACAGAGATTGTGATGCTGATGAAAAACGTTTATTTCAGTGATTTACAAAACTTCAATATTGTGCTGCTACTAAACAAAATAATATATTTTATTAGAGGTTCTGACATTGTATTAAAAAACACAACGTTTTTAGCGACACACCAGCACTGCAGTGATTCTGAGTCTATACTATCCATAAGTCTTTCGTTTAGGATGCTTGCCCAAAAATGGATCAGTAAAAAAGTAAAAAAACGGCAGATGTGGTTGCCAATACTTTACCGTAAAAAAAATGGTAGCAACATTTTTTGGTTTTACAGATTTAAGTTAAATTTACAGTAAATAACCATATTTCATGAACTGAAATAATGTTAAATTACCAACCTATTGAAATACTAATATCTGTTATGTACCTTTGATATAAACTGACAACCAACAATCACAGTGGAGATGAGAGTCACATGATGAATCAAAACTTTTAGGAGGACAATACTAATATATAGAAGGTGCACTGTGTCATTCACACAAACACTAAACACCATCATGGTAACACACATTCAAGATTCAAGATTCAAGAGTTTTATTTGTCACAGTTATATACAGAATATACAACCGGCAGTGAAATGTAAACAGGTCCGCTCCATGGACAGTGCAAATTCACAGTTAAAAACACAAGGAGGAAATTATAATAGAAATAGGATAAAAAAGTACTATCTATATATATATATATATATATATATATATATATATATATATATATATATATATATATATATATATATATATATATATATATATATATATATATCTGTAGAATTATAAATAATCAAGTCAAGTAGAAGAAAAAAAGTAAAAAATAAGAATAAAGTGGAATAAAATAGAAGTGACATTTTAAAAACGCAATAAACATTAATGTATCAACATTAAATGTAACATAAAACCCTAATGTACATAACTGATTAGAAGAAGAAAAAACTAAGAAGAAAAATAGTTATTTCAACGAAACTACATCAAAAGTGTCATGCATGGAATTCTGGGAATGTCAATTTACGTTTTTTCACTGTAAATTGCACAATGACTTTCACTTTCAAAAATAAATTTAATGGTATTTTACTGTAAAATGTAAGGTTAGATCTATTTCAGTTATTCACCGTATATAGTACAGAATCTTTCTGTTAACTGTTTTTAACCGTAGCATTTTTACAGTCTTTTACCATTAAAATCAGGATAATATTTTAATTGAATCTTCTTGTTCCTTGAAGCAACTGTTCTTGAATGAATCGTTTCACTGTATGATTCGATGACTCACTCATAAAGAGAGTCACTTGTCGCCACCTACTGGTGTAATGATCTGGGGCAGTGGCAGCTCTCAACAGTGGCAGCTCTCAACACGGGCTGTGTCCAAAACCTCTCTTGAGTAGGTACTTATTTTGAGTACTTATCTTGACCGCTAAAAAAAGTGTTCTTTATATAATATGAATGTAATCCATACATACTACATTCATCATGCTGTCATTATCATGTGAGTCCTCTCTCATGGGATAGTAAAGTGTCCATTGTATGCACTGCATCTGGGTACTTTTTGCCTACTCTTTTTTTTTTTGATTACTGTGAATTACATGTCAAAATTGTTAAGTTTGCTCACTGGGAGAAAAAACGTGCCATTTTTGTGTGTGTCCCTTTAAATGCAAATTAGCTGCTACTCCTTGCCCCCTTTCTAGAAGAGGGAGGAGCTTCAAGAGCTCATGCAACAATAAAACAGGACAATCTCACGCACTGAAAATGTCAGAAACTGTATCTTCAGTCGTCTATCATCTGACTGTACTGCATAATTGTACTGTACTATAATTCATAATGCACATTTATAAATTTTGCAGACAGTGAGCATAGTGGGATAAAAATAACAACATAGCTCTGGTCTCCAGGTGCCTTCACATTAGAAATTGTATAATTCCCTCTTCTGAAGTCGTGATTACCAGCTTGTCGCATTCAAGTGGACGACTTTTCAAGATTCAAGATTCAAGATTCAAGAGTTTTATTTGTCACATACACAGTTATATACAGAATATACAACCGGCAGTGAAATGTAAACAGGTCCGCTCCATGGACAGTGCAAATTCACAGTTAAAAACACAAGGAGGAAATTATATAGAAATAGGGTAAAAAAAAAGTACTATCTATATCTGTAGAATTATAAATAATCAAGTCAAGAGAAAAAAAAAAAGTAAAAAAATAAGGATAAAGTGGAATAAAATAATTGAAGTAGATTGTGCAGTGAGTAAACTGTAGACTTATAAATATGTGGTTAACAAATGTATAAAGAGTATAATGTGCAAACAGGTTTATAACAGGTTGTTACACAGTAACAACGAGAACAGAAAGTGCAGTGCAATGACAGTGTATCGATGTTTATCCTGAAGTGAAGTCACGTGACGTTAAGTTCAGGAGTCTGATGGCCTGGGGAAGAAGCTCCTCCTGAGTCTCTCAGTTTTGGCCATCAGGCTTCGGAAGCGCTACCAGATGGCAGCAGCGTGAAATGAGGGTTTGCAGGGTGATTAGAGTCCTTGATGATCTTGGTAGCTCTACCTTTGCAGCGTTTGGTGTAGACGTCCTGCAGAGACGGAGAGCTGACCCTGAGATACGCTTGGATAAGCGCACGACTCTTTGCAGGGGCTTTGCGGTCATGAATGGTGCTGTTCCCATACCACGCTGTGATGCACTGAGTTAAAACACTTTCTATCGCCCCTAAATAGAAAGTTTTCAGGATAGCTGGTGAAACCCTGAATTTCCTCAGCTGGCGCAGGTGGTACAGTCTTTGCCTGGCTTTTTTCACCTGTGTCTGAATGTGAGCAGTCCAGGTCAGGTCCTCGGAGATGTTTACTCCCAGGTACTTGAAGCTGCTCACTCTCTCTACTGGTGACCCGCTGATCATGAGGGGGGAGTATGTCCGTTGCTGTCTCTTCCTGAAGTCCACAATCATTTCTTTGGTCTTGCCAACATTCAGAGAGAGACAGTTGTCCTGGCACCATGATGTTAGATGCTCCACCTCGTCCAAGTATGCCGTCTCATTGTTGTTGGAAATGAGGCCCAGGACAACAGTATCATCAGCAAATTTGATGATAGAGGTGGAGCTGTGTGTGGACAAACAGTCATGCGTGTAGAGCAGGGGACTCAGGACACAGCCCTGTGGAGCTCCCACACTCAGGGTGATGGAGGAGGAGGTGGACTGGCCTATTCTCACCACCTGAGGCCTGCCAGTGAGGAAGTCCTCAATCCAGTGGCAGAGAGAAGGATTCAGGCCGAGATCCAGGAGTTTGGAGGTTAGCTTGGTGGGAACTATGGTGTTAAAGGCTGAGCTATAGTCAATAAATAGCAGCCTTACGTAGTTCCCACTTTTGCTGTCGATGTGAGTGAGGGAGGAGTGGAGGACATGAGAGATGGCATCTTCAGTCGATCTATTGGAACGATAGGCAAACTGAAGAGGGTCCAAAGTGCCAGGAATGAAGGCGCAAATGGTGTTTTTAATGAGTCTCTCAAAGACCTTCATGACTATAGACGTGAGAGCCACTGGACGATAGTCATTTAGGCAAGAGGGTTTACTGTTCTCGGGGACAGGGATGATGGTGGATTTTTTGAAGGAGGTGGGGACCACAGATGTAGCGAGGGACTCATTAAAGATAGATGTAAACAACCCGGCGAGCTGATCAGCACAGGACCGCAGAACACGACCTGAAATACCATCTGGCCCGGCAGCTTTCCTGACGTCCACACGCTTGAGTGCTCTCCGAACTTCATCCTCTGAGACAGAGATCACGTGGTTGTTGCTGCTCTGAGTAATTTCCTCTAACGCGCCACTTGGCGGAGTCGCGTTGCCGCGGTTACAGTCAAAGCAAGCGTAGAAAGAGTTTAACTCGTTCACGAGCAACGGGTCAGCGTTCACCTCTGCAGAGGATTTAGATCCAAGGGAGCAGATGGACCTCAGACCTTGCCACATGCGCCGCGAGTCGGAAATGAGACTCCACTCGGTCTTTATATCGGAGCTTTGCGGCTTTAACTGCACGCCGCAGAGCATAACAGGACGTTCTGTATTCAGTCATATTCTGAATGGAGACCGGCGTTGTAAGCAGCAGTGCGTCGCGTTCACTGCCGCTGGATTGAATTGTCCACCCACGGTTTCTGATTTGAGAAGGACGTTATTGTTATTGTTTGCGTGGCTTGCTCTGTAAGCGTGTTGATGAAGCAAAGCGCCACATCTGTGAACTCACTGACGTCGGCTGAACTCGCTCGGAACATGTCCCAGTCAACGTCATCAAGAGCTGCCTGAAGCACGGTCTCTGAGTGGGGCGACCAACGCTTAACTTCCCGCCTCACCGGGGGTTCCTGGAGGAGCTTTTGTTTGTATTTGGGAGTGAGGAAAATGGCGGCATGATCCGATTTGCCAAACGCTGGAAGTGACCGCGCTTTATAGGCGTTCTTAAACGGGGTGTAGCAATGATCCAGTGTGTTTGCTCCTCGTGTAGGACAGGAGACGTGCTGATGAAAGTTTGGCAGGACTTTCTTTAGGTTTGCTTTGTTAAAATCGCCCGCGACAATGAATGCCGCGTCGGGATGTTTGTTTATGATGCCGCTGGCAACATCATGAAGGCCAGATAAAGCCAGTGCTGTGTCTGCCTGCGGTGGGATGTAAGCGGCGGTCGCGACAACCACAGAAAACTCTGCGGGACCGCGAGAGAATGGTGATGTTCCTGGGATCGCACCATTTCTTGTTGATCATGAAGCATACTCCACCGCCTTTGGATTTACCGGCCTCGGCTGTTCTGTCCATCCGAAAAACAGAGAAGTTCTCCGACGGCGTCACAGCTGTGTCCGGGACCGCGGGCGTGAGCCATGTTTCGGACAAACAATAGATATTACAGTCTCTCATGTCCCGTTGAAAACTTATCCTGGCTCTAAGATCATCCATCTTATTATCCAAGGATTGAACATTTGCTAGAAGAATGCTCGGGAGAGGAGGTCTGAATGCCCTTTTCCTCAGTCTGTTACGGATACCAGCGCGTTTCCCACGGTGTTTCTTGATTCTTCGCCGTTGACTCGTCTGTCCATTGTTCAACTCGGCGTTGCGAAGAATCTCAGATGGCCACAGGGGATCGGTGAAAGTGTCCTGAAGCAGTCCAGTGTAGAGGTAACCAATGTCCAAAAGAGTTTTGCTGTCATAGTAGATCAATGCAGATGATAAGTTTGTAAAAACTGAGAGTAAAAGAAAGTAAAATAGTAAATAAAAGCACAGTCTTCGCGGAGCGACCTGAACGGCGACCAAACTCAGCGGCGCCATTTTTGACTTCAAAGAAAGTTCATGTGCAATTTTTAACTAGGAAAATTGTATTTACGATAATTCTGATAGCACGTGAGGTCAGCATCTGTGAAAACAGGCAGATACAATTGTAGCTAACAACATTACCCGTACAGATTGCCAACAAGCTCTTTCAGAAAGACAATTTGGAAGGACTTTTTCTGGATCTGAAGTTTGCACACAAAGTGCTGGTATTGGCTTATCTTTCAGAATAGCGATTTTCTTCGCAAATGAAACCAGGATGTCCTCAGTGACACAGATGGCGGGAGTCCATGGAGACTCTTATACACATTGGTACATCACAAAACAACACTTTTTTGCCTCTTTGGCGCAGACATTGTACAACTCCAGCTGCTACAGCGAGGATACACAAATGGCAGACTCTGTGCTTCTCACGGGGGTGTGTCTACACTGTCAGAAAAAAGGTACATTGCTGTCACTGGGGCGGTACCCTAAGGTACAAAACCGAAAAGGTACTAATATGCACTCTTAAAGTACTGATATGTACCTTTTAAGGTACTAATAGGTACCATTTAGGGGTAAGTAAGGTACAAAGATGTACCTTTTCACTTTTGTACCCCAGTGACCAAATCGTTACTGGCAGTGGGTGGGGCTTCTTCCTACAATGACATCATTGTGAATCTGAATCCGTGTGTTTGAAGAGACTGCTTGGGAATTATAAAAAATACAAGTGAATGGATTTTTACCATTATAGGCTAGTTGTTCTTGTTGACACACCAGTGTTCAAACACCTTATGAAAGTGAATTTTGCATAATAGGTCAATGTTTTCAATACTTCAAGTCAAAATGGAAAAACAGGACTTTAAAACCTGCATTTTTTACATGCATTTTATTGGTAAGCCTATCTATAACAATGTGCAATGTACTACTATTGCATTGTCCGTTGCCAGTTTTATTCAAACATATTTTCAAAAACCATCCAAATAGTAACATGCACTCAATATATTAAACTGAATTAAAATATTCCCCCTCCTCACCCTCTATAACCTGCATGCAGTGCTAATTTAGGTTGGGCTGATGATGGGATGGAGAGCAAGAGTGTACTTGGATAGTCATTTTCTTTCTTGTTTACGAACTGCCATCACTTATGCATCCCTCTCTCTCTCCCCCCTTATCTTTCATTTTACACTTGACCAAGCATCTGAAATGAACCTTGAGGAAGCAAACACCAGGCACTGGCGATTATAATTTTTCAATCATTTGGAGAGGTGGTGTATTAGGGGAAATGGGTATCTCAGTGACTTGTTGTCGCCATGATAAGAGGCCAGCATGGCCCTCATTAGCTACACGCAGGATTAAGGGGCTAGAAGAGGTTATTTTGACCAGTGAGTGAATGCATTGTAATGAGACTCCAATGTAGGAACATAAACACACTTCGGCATGCACTTTAATCAGAGAGGAGGAGTCCTTTCTGCCACTCTTTCGCTCTAGATAGAAGGAGGGATTTGCAAGTTTTGAATGTTCTGATGACATTTAATCTGTGTGGAGGATGAACGCTCATATTTCAAGTTGTGACTGACATAGCTCGTTGCATGCGAGGAATATGGATAAAGAGGCAAAACAAAGGACTGAATGCAAATTTCACCCTCTCAAAAACATTTGACGCCCCAAAATGCAAACTAAAATTGAAAGTAAGTAATATATTTTACATATGTCTATAAATGTTACAGGGGCACACACTTTAGACATTCTACTAATTATAAGTAACTCTGCAACTACATTTGAACTTATTCTACTAACCCTAAATCTAACCCAGTCTAATGCTCTAATGAAAGTTAGTTGACTTGTAGTTGCAAATGAATGAGTTGACACGTAGTTACTAAGTTACTTATAGTCAACTATCAAAATAAAGTGTAACCTAAATGTATATTAACACTTTTAATTTAAAAATTAAATTTGCTAAAAACTAAGGGTCTCTAAGGATCTCCTCAACCACCACCAATGTGCAGCACCACCTGTATGATGTGATGGCAGCCATATTGTGCCAGAACGCCCACCACACACCAGCTGATTGGTGGAGAGGAGACTGAGTGATGAAGCCAATCACGCCACCTTGCTCTCAAGAATGATTTGGGGCTGTGCTTTAGTCTCGTTTTTGATTTTGGCTTCCAACAATTATGAAAACATGAACATTAAACATGAAAACACTTTCCGTACCTTTCCTTTAAAACAATGCGCTGTCAGCCATTCGTAACATCCAAATCAGTTGAATCATGTAACGTCACATGTATGACAGTGCATTGAGCTGCAAAAGAGCTGCTGTTCAACAGGCTTTCTGTCTGCGTGATCGAGATGCACAATCTACTTTGGGCTTTGGGCATGCACTTAAACGGACAAAAACACAAAAATATGTCAAAATGTCCATCTTAGGGATCCATTTATTCACTCGGTGCATTCAGTTATGTCTTCAGTCAACATAAACAGCTGGGAAAGCAATTGAATGCTTGTCAGTGTATTAGATCTGTGCATTTGGTCTTAAAGTGACAGCAGTCTAATAAAGCCGCTGCTCTCTCTGTCATTTACTGTTAATCAAACGACAAAATGAGAGAATCACTCACTGCTCTTCAATGATTAACATTAGTAATAAGAATCAATGTATAGGCCTATTTACAGTGAAGACTATGCAATGTGTTTTTTTTTTTTTTTTTTTTTTTTTAGTTAGTTTTTTTACATTTGATTATTCAATTTCTGTATAGTAGCCTATTATTTGTAGTAGGCTTCATTTCATTCACATCTTTTTTCTGTTGTATTTGTCCTTGGTTATATTTGTATTGTTTTACTGAACATTTCATCTCACTGTTGTTGGTTGACTGTGAAACTGCTCTGAAAGAACAGATTAAGGCCATTTTGGGATTATATGAACATGGGCCCCCAGACAAAGTTTTGCTTAGGGCCCCCATAAGTCTAGGACCGACACTGGCCAATAGAGTAGTATGTCTGAATACACAGTATACAGAAAAGTAGGTGAAAATTCCCTGGATGACCTGCTACTTCCGGCAAGATTCTGAAGTGTGCATTCGATGCATTCACTTTACTATCCCATGAGGCCACTAGAGAGGATTTGTGAATGGAAGTGATGCTGGTAGGTCACATGACAGTAACAACATGGCGGATGTAATGCGTCTGAATTTCATTCATACTACCCATATTCATACTATATAGAACATACTTTTTTAACGTACACAAAGTAAGTTCAAATTCAAATGTAGTACCTACTCAGACAGAACATGTTTCAATGTGGTTGCTATAGAGGTCTGGGAGATTTCTTACTGTCTCAAGATCTAGTCAGTGATTTAAGGAATCATTTAAAACTGTAGCACAAAGACCAATACCATTTTTCTGATTTTTTTAAAATAATACTTAGGCCTTATTGTGACGCATATCAAATTTCTCTCTAGTGCCATGAATGACAGTGACAGGATTAACATAAGCTTTTTCACAAATATGAATTGTTGACACAACCTGCATAGATAGCCATCATAACAAATGTGCTGCTGTATGTGGGTGTAAAATAGAATAACATCCACAGATGTTGAGATCATATTACTGTTGATACATATGTCCAATATAGCATCTCAAATGGATGACATTTTACCATGTACTGTATATATGCATTATAAGTGATATCACATTTGGATGATCAGTGCTGTGATGCATAATGATGCAATAAGAAGATCCATTCCTTATTTTTGAAAAGCATGGAGTACTGGCTTCAGAAACATACAATATGCATGGCACGTGAAATTTGCAAGAAAAAAAACATTGTTTTCCATAATAATTATTATAATAACATATCATATTGCTTTTTGAAAAACAGGGATTGTTCTTTCTTTATTTCTTTTGTGGTCATATTTCATATTTAGCTGTAAACCCAAATTTTCCTGACCTGAATTTGAATCTGGAAAGGATTTTCTCTTCTGCTGGGTTTGAGGCAAAGGTTCAGACTATCAGACGTTGTGTTTGACACCGAGGTGAATGTTTTTGAAGACCTGCAACGAGCTTTTATTTTGATTGAAGATTTGTTGCAGGCCAGAAATACCCGCTGACTGATGGAGGAATATGAAATGTTTCTCTCTCGCATCTCTTCGACTCTGCCTCTCAACTCTCGATCTTCTTTTCCCTTGCGCCGACAGATAGTTAATCCACATTGTGTGGCCACATCCGGACGGGCCCTCGGGCCATATTTCAGAGGACAGATCCATCATGTGTGATGTGGGTGATGTTCCCATAACTCCAGTCTCACTGCGGTAATGTTTGCTGGCATAATTCAGCACTCTATAAATACAAGAGCTTGAAAGAAATACGGTGCTTTTATTAAAACTGTAAATCGACAGTCTCTCCTACAAAAAAAAAAAACAAAAAAAAACAGAAAGACACGCCAGCTTTCCGTGACCTGGAGGTATGCGTTGTTATATTGCCATGTGATGATGACAGAGGAAATGCCATACAGAAACAACAGCGGGAAGCAAATTTATTGAAAATATGTCAATGTGTCATCAGAGAATTTGATTTATTCGCATGATTCCAAGCTTCCATATTTAAATTACAATTATTTACACAACACTGATGTAAAAAGTAATATTTGCATCAAAGTTGTGTTGAGAATTCTGTGTTTTAATCAACAGAAAACATTTTGAATGATGAAACATGGGAGAAATAAAGGAGAAAAACATGCAAAGGTGCAAACAAACTAACCATGATCTTTAGGTAAGTATTATTGTAGTAGTAATAATGATAAAAATAGTTGTATTTTTGCTGTGTGTGTGTGTGTGTGTGTGAAGAGCATGGTTAGTCCGCCAGCTTAAACACAAGAAAGCAAAGCCTCAAAAGAAAAGCAATATAAAAGGATTGACCGCTGCATCACACTTCAGACTCCAGTTCTGATTAATTAGCGGATAATACTGAGAGATTTTCATAATCAGTCACACGTGCTTGCTGACACATCCTCTCTATGCTTAATTAATGTCTATGCTAATGTTCTGCACAGTTTACCCAGTTTATTTATCCAGATATTGTTAATTAAAAGAAACACCTGATATGTTTAAACATGACCTTTTTTAAATTCCTGAACTCTCTTCAGTTTGGTCAGATTGATGTGTTCAAATGTCTTTTGTCATTTGCCATTATCTGAGACCGTCGTCATCTGAACAACATTTGTCGAGATAGCATTGAACAACACTGGCTATTTAATTACTGCATATTCATATTGCAATTATAAATGTGGGTGGCAGCAGCCTACATTGTTTACTGAGTGACTTTTCTGAGATAAATACTGTCTGCATCTTTTAATGAGTGATTGTTCCCTGACTGACATGCAGGGAAAATCACTGTAATTGAGACAGCCATTTTTATGGCTTTTTACGTCAAAAATGGGATGGGACAGATAGCCTTTCAAACGAAGATATTTCAGGATCACACTTCGAATGAAGGGGTATGAGGAACTTCCCTGCATACACCGATTACTGTGCTGCTAGAATGCGTGTAGTGATGTTGCCACTCGGGTTCGATCACTTGTGTGCCGCCTGGCCGCCCATTTCTTGGTAGCTTGCTAAACCAACACATTCTCACACCCAACTCGTCACATATTGATGCTTGGTCAGGACCCTTAAGCATCACTTTTTAACGCACAGGGTACCCCTTTAGCATATTTTTTTCAATTGCAGGGTACTCCATTGATTTCAATGAGAAACCGTTAGCATCATACACCGACAAGTTGGGCATGGGAATGTTATCGTCATGATGAAATTATATATTGGGTTATGGCATGTTGGAGTGTGATTCTCAATTTAATAAGCCAGCATATTTTTGGATTTATTTACGCTATTTAGACACGTTTGAACACATAACCCAACCCCATCTAGCCCCTAAACCTACACATTTGTGTATTATATGGTATAAAAACAGGATATAACAGGCAGATACGACTGCAGGCACAATTTATAAAAAAAAATAATATTCCAAGTGTTCTGAGGCCAAACAATTGATTTGTGTGTAGAAAATCCCCAAATGCGATCAGCCTCTCCATCCGTCAAAGATCATAAACACATTCAAAAATTGCCACCGGAAGAAACATTACGTCAGCTTTGATAGTGAAATTGCATTGGCTATCGTGTGTCTTGTAACCAATTGCGTCATTACATCAGCTTTGATCGTAAAATGTCATTGGCTCTCATGTGTCTTGTAACCAATTGTATCATGCTGAAAAGAGTCTTTTGAATGAGAAAATGCGTACATGCATTCACGGAGTGGTGGGATCATCTCGCCATACTTCATAACGCAGTCGATATTTACATCATGTAACGTCTGTAAACCTTTGCATTACCAAGGCGACAACTGACTAGTTTGTAATACATTTCAAAGAGGTCTGTTATCACAGCACCACAGTGGAAAACAAAACCATATCTGTACCGGCAGGCTAGGATCAGATCGGCACGGAATGGAACGGTTAATAAAGAGAACAGCTTGGCTCGATGGAAAAGTGCCTTCACCAGTCTTGTATGTTCAGTATTATTCTGTATCGTCTTAGGAAACTCGAAGGCTCATACGTTGTTGCAAAAAGTACTTGTATGAGATATGGATTTTTATAATATAACATATGATATAATTAAGCAATATCACAAGAGCAAGAGAGCTGTTTTCACAAATTTGAGCATGACTGCAAACATGATATTGCTTTTATACAAACATTCAATAATTTTTTTAAACATTATTCTCAAAATTATTTATGCAGTTGTCATTTACCAATTCAGATGCCTCTACTGTACCACGCCGGCAGTGCACAGATAAATTGTGTTGTTAATTTGATTTGATTGGTAGCAGCTCTATCCTCCTGGGACCCAGAAAAAAAAAAAATGTGTCTTTTTAATTGAGTATTTTTTTTTTCATGTTATTACATTGTTTAGAGCATAAGAAACAAATGGAGAAGAAAAAAAAAATCATTCGTATGTTATGATATGTCCTCTGTAGTTGACACCAGAAAAATAAAATGACATGAAATTACACGTATAGGCAAAAACAATGGGATTTATTTTTAATTCACCAGTCAATTTTTAGGTTTCAGGATGTTTTGTAAACAAACTTTGTTTAAAGATGATTCTGAACTATGTTGTGAAATATACACTCACCTAAAGGATTATTAGGAACACCATACTAATACTGTGTTTGACCCCCTTTCGCCTTCAGAATTCTACGTGGCATTGATTCAACAAGGTGCTGAAAGCATTCTTTAGAAATGTTGGCCCATATTGATAGGATAGAATCTTGCAGTTGATGGAGATTTGTGGGATGCACATCCAGGGCACGAAGCTCCCGTTCCACCACATCCCAAAGATGCTCTATTGGGTTGAGATCTGGTGACTGTGGGGGCCATTTTAGTACAGCGAACTCATTGTCATGTTCAAGAAACCAATTTGAAATGATTCGAGCTTTGTGACATGGTGCATTATCCTGCTGGAAGTAGCCATCAGAGAATGGGTACATGGTGGTCATAAAGGGATGGACATGGTCAGAAACAATGCTCAGGTAGGCCGTGGCATTTAAACGATGCCCAATTGGCACTAAGGGGCCTAAAATGTGCCAAGAAAACATCCCCCACACCATTACACCACCACCACCAGCCTGCACAGTGGTAACAAGGCATGATGGATCCATGTTCTCATTCTGTTTACACCAAATTCTTACTCTACCATCTGAATGTCTCAACAGAAATCGAGACTCATCAGACCAGGCAACATTTTTCCAGTCTTCAACTGTCCAATTTTGGTGAGCTTGTGCAAATTGTAGCCTCTTTTTCCTATTTGTAGTGGAGATGAGTGGTACCCGGTGGGGTCTTCTGCTGTTGTAGCCCATCCGCCTCAAGGTTGTGTGTGTTGTGGCTTCACAAATGCTTTGCTGCATACCTCGGTTGTAACGAGTGGTTATTTCAGTCAAAGTTGCTCTTCTATCAGCTTGAATCAGTTGGCCCATTCTCCTCTGACCTCTAGCATCAACATTAGGCATTTTCGCCCACAGGACTGCTGCATACTGGATGTTTTTCCCCTTTCACACCATTCTTTGTAAACCCTAGAAATGGTTGTGCGTGAAAATCCCAGTAACTGAGCAAATTGTGAAATACTCAGACCGGCCCGTCTGGCACCAACAACCATGCCACGCTCAAAATTGCTTAAATCACCTTTCTTTCCCATTCTGACATTCAGTTTGGAGTTCAGGAGATTGTCTTGACCAGGACCACACCCCTAAATGCATTGAAGCAACTGCCATGTGATTGGTTGATTAGATAATTGCATTAATGAGAAATTGAACAGGTGTTCCTAATAATCCTTTAGGTGAGTGTATAACGAAATGCATTGATATACCATTTTACTTTATGCAATATGTGGGTAAAATGGGCATACTTGGATTTTCCCATTCAATGCAATCTATCCATACACTGCATCTAATTTGCATATTAATGTGTTCTTGGTGCAACTGTAATACTCCTGTAATACTCCGCTAATCGCGGCACATTTGAGCTGACATCGTGACGCTGAACACGTTAACACTGAAAACACTTAGCTAGTAACAATGCTCATGTCACTCAAACTTGTCTTTTTAACTGTGCATACCTGTAAGGGAGTAATAGATGTTGATTATAAATCACACTCAGTCACCCGCGATATTCATTAATTTCACTTTATAACATGAATGAAGTCTCTCGCGAGAATTCCCTCTATCGCGTTACGCGGTGACGCGCACGTCACACGCACGACCAATCACAGGCATACTCACAAAATAATTAAGACGAAATTAATTACAACTTATTCTAGAACACAATATATTTATAACGAGTATTTATATTAAACAATGACAAATAAACAATAATAAAAAAATTACATAAAAATAAATTAACTTATTCACACATATCACACTCTCCCCCTCAAAATAAGATGTCGTCTCGACATCAAAGTAATTCACAATAATGCTCAATTTCCAGCATTTAAACTCTGAATTCTTGTACCCAACATCAGATTTTACAACACTGTTAACAACGTGTTAAAAAAAACCAAAAAAAAAACAATGTTTTTTCTTTTTCTTCTTTTTTTTTTTTTTTTTTTTTTTTATAAGCATAGTCCTGTAACGTTGTCCTCACTCCATGTACTATGCTATACAAGAGTCCTTAATAGTCAATTGACAAGAGGTGCTTCCTTGTAAACAGTCCAATGGTGGAGAAAAATAAAATAAATCAATAACGAGTCCTTTCTTTTCTTTTCTTTTTTTTTTTTAACCACAAAAAAAAAGTCTCTTCCAGATCAAGACAGTCTTTTCATTTACTCCCGCAAGAAAAAGAGAAGAGAATACAAGAGGCTCTCCGACAAGAAAAAGATTGAAGCAGTATCAACAAGGATATTCCCACGGAATTCAAAAAGTGTCCACTCTTTCAAGACCTCACAATAGTCTCATTATCTGGTCACAGTCCATTGTTTTTGTTGTCATTTATTTCAACAGTCTCTCATTCTAATCAATAAACAGTTTCTGAGTAGTGTGCTTTATAGTGGCATTTCATCCTCACAACACGGGGGGGGGTTGACAATGTCCATGTGGTAGTGCACTTCACAGTTAATAGCATGTATAGGAGGGCTGGTGGTAACAAAGTGGTGCTGACAGCCAGGGTGTCACAGCTGTCATCCCACTAGATGCAAAGTGGGGATAGGGGTTATTGTCCACCATCTGTGCATTGTAGCATGATGGGGTTCCAAGAGTGTTGTATGTAAACTTTCTTGGTGGCCGTCGCTTCCTCCTGGTAAATTGGTACTCATTTTCCTGACCTGAAGTCCTGTCCTGAAACTGAAGCACTTCAGTTGTTCTGTTAACAGGTAAGTCTTGCACCACCGGGTCAGCAGTTGGTTCGCTTTCACAATGTTCTTCTGTTATTGCAGGTGCAGGAGCAACCTCTATCGCTAACTCGGCTGAAGGTGATTGTGAGCTTGGTTCTGACCTTGTAGAACTAGGTCGAGGGTCACAAGGTACTGAGTGTCTTGATAAACCGTCCCTTTTCCCCAGGGGATCACTGCTCTCTTGTGATCTTATCTGATAAGGCTCTACTTGGTAGTAGTAGTCATCTTCACTTTCATCACTGCCCTCTGACTCACACTCTCTCCTCGTGGTGGGCTGAGTTCTGTTGTTTCTTGACTGATACCCTTGTTTTGGTTTGGTGTTTTGAGTTGGTGTGATGTTAAGAGGTAGATGGTCACATGGAAGAAGAAGGTTTCGATGTAGGACTCTTGATCTACCTTTACTCTGTTCAGGTTTTACTTCATAAATTGGTGCGTCATTTGCCACCTGCCGTGTCACAACGTGAACTTCATCCTCCCAGTAATTCCTCAGTTTCCCAGTCCCACCTCTAGGAGTCAGGTTTTTCACAAGTACCCTGCTTCCCAGGGACAGGTCTGTGCACCTCACTTTTTGGTCATAGTTTCTTTTGTTCCTGTCAGCATACTTGTTTGCCTGTTCTCTCGCTATCTCGCAAGCTTCTTGCATTCCTTTCGTCCATCGTTCCATATACTCACTGTAACTCTGAGAGTTATTATCGGAGTTGAGTCTGAAGAGAGCATCAATGGGCAGCCTTGGAGACCGACCAAACAGCAGATGGAAAGGTGAGAACCCAGTCACGTCACATCTCGTGCAGTTGTAAGCAAAGATTAATTTGTTAAGTGCATCCTTCCAATTTGATTTTTGTCTGTCAGTTAGGGTTTTCAGCATCTGGAGTAAGGTCCGTTGAATCTTTCCACCTGCCCATTCCTGGGGGGTGGTAGGGGTGGTCCTTGAGCCAGCCACACCACTGTACTTCTTGAGGTGGGTGAGCAGCTGATTTTCGAATTCCCCCCCTTGGTCATGGTGAATTCTGGATGGAAACCCAAACTTTAGGGCGAAATCATTGAATAATCGCTCAGCCACCGTTTTTGCTGATTTTGAAGTCGTGGCATAGGCCTGTGCAAATCGAGTGAAGTGGTCAACAATTACCAAGATGTACTCGTAGCCCCCTTTGCATTTGTCTAGATGGAGAAAGTCGATAGACACTAATTCAAATGGGTGGGTCGTTTTGATACTCTTAAGGGGTGCTCTTGTCTCACGGCATGGCTTTTTTTGTTTGATGCAGGAGCAAGTTCTCAGGACATAATTTTCTATGTCTTTCTGCATGTAGGGCCAGAAGAAACGATCCCTGATGAGGCTTGTGGTGCGGTCGAGTCCCTGATGATCCATCTCATCATGTAGTTCCCTTAGAACCGTTGGTTTTAACTGAGTTGGTAAGATCAGCTGTCTCCTCTGAGATGTCTGGCGGAACAGAATGCCATTTTCGTCCAACTTCAGCTTATCCCATTCTCTCAAAAGAACTTTGGATAGCGAATTCACAGAACGCCAATGCTGGGGAGGCCTAGATCCGGTTTGTAGGTGTTCAACGACTTCTCTAATGTCCTTGTCATCTTTTTGTGCTTGTCTAATTTCCTCCTTTGACAAAGGTTTAAAGAGTCCCTCACTTTCCTCCACACATGGTAGGACACTCTGACAAGCTCCAGCAAGGGCCAAACCTGAGTTATTTTGGATCTCCACTGCTTGTTTTACAGCTCCCACACAGTCAGATGAGAACTCCTCAGTACATTCTTTAATGTCCAGATCTGCCGGCATTCTGGAAAGTGAGTCTGCGTCAATGTTTTCTTTACCTGGACGGTAGCGGATAGTAAAGTGGAAGTCTGCGAGCTCTGAAACCCACCTACACCCAGTGGCGTTCAGCTTCGCAGAGACAAGAACATAGGTCAACGGGTTGTTATCACTGAATACTGTAAAGGTTGGTGCATAATACAGATAGTCTCTGAATTTCTCAGTTACAGCCCATTTTAAAGCTAAAAACTCCAACTTCCCACTGTGTAGGTGGTAGTTTTTCTCCACTGCAGTCAATGTTCGGGAACCGTAGGCAATAACTCTTAACTTGCCACCCTGCTCTTGATATAGAACGGCTCCCAGTCCTTGGTTGGATGCATCTGTATGCAGAATAAATGGTTGAGAGAAGTCGGGAAACCCTAAAACTGGAGGCTGAACCAGGCAGTCGATCAGCTTCTCAAGTATCTCCTGATGGTGTTCTGTCCACTCAATCGGTTTACTTGATGGCACTACATAATTCCGTTTGCTGTTCCTGACTGTGCGTTTTTCTTTTCTCTGTGGCTCATTCTTGTCACCCTTTAGCAGGTCGTAGAGAGGGCAGGCTATCTGAGAGAAGTCTTTGATGTATTGTCGATAATAACTGAGTAGGCCCAGAATCTTGCGCAGTTCTCCCACTGTGCTCTGTCTTTTCTCCTTAAGCGATGTTACAGCAGCTGTATCTGCAGGATCAATACGACTGCCTTCCGCGGAGACAATTCTGCCCAGATAGCGCACCTCTCTCCTGAACAGCTCGAACTTCCTCGGTTTCAACTTGACTCCATGGGATTGCAACCGTTGCAGCACACTCCTTACTGCTTCCACTTGTCCCTCAAAAGACTCAGTGAAGACCAGGATATCATCCAAATAAGGTATGCAGATTTTATCTCTCAACCCCTCCAAACATTCCTCCATAAACCGTTGGAACGCCACGGGTGCGTTCATAAGGCCGAAGGGGATACGAATCCATTCGTAGAGGCCCCACGGTGTTGTGAATGCCGTCAAGGACCTGCTCTCGGGGGACACGAAACCTTGGTGATACGCTTTCCCCTGGTCCAGTAGGGAGAACCATGTGTTACCTCCCAGGCCATCAAGAATATCCTGAACCCTTGGTATTGGCTGGCGATCAGGAATCGTTTTGCTGTTCAGGCCCCTATAGTCGATGCACAATCTGAGGCTGCCATCTTTTTTTCGGACACAGACAATTGGAGACGAGTAAGGTGAATGAGACTTGGCCACCCACCCTTGAGCAATCAGATCATGCAAGTAGTCCTTCATTTCCTGATATAATGGTTTAGGGACTGACGTGTATGTGCGGGCAACAGGTGTGTCATCGTTTAAGGAAATACCCAGTTGTAAATTTGGAACACAACCAATATCATCATCCGACCTTGAGAAAGCATGACATTCTTCACGCAACATCTGCTTCACCTGCTCTTGTTGGGGCGGAGTTAAATGGCTCACGTCAACTGGAGGGTCCCATAAATCCTTTTCGACCTCTTCACTAGTTGTCTCTGGCAGAACCTGGGTGACAGAAGCCTCTGTTGCACAATGTGGGTTTGTAGTTGGTAATACGGACTTAACTGGCTGCACTGTTCCTAGCTCTGATCTGCCGTGGAGGATGATGTCATGTTCCGTTCCATTCTGCACACTGATAGTGATTACTGGACGGGTCCCCTTTTTCAGCGTGAGGAGAGTATCAAACAGTTCAAGACCATCAGGGTATGTTGGGTTAATGGGTGGTTCAAACAGCAGCACACTATCTTGTCTCACTTGAGGCATTTTCACCTGACACTGAATCTGCATAACAGTGTGTTTCCGTATGTTCACAGGTTCCTTCATTGTTCTCACTGAATACTCACTGAGGCTCTCCGCCGTCACCAAATTTATGAATGTCTGTACTCTCTTTTTCTTTATGCTTGGGAAAGCGTTTCTGACAGTTCGGTACAGAGATGCATTTGTCACGCCATGAGGTCCATTTGTTTCACTCTTTTTCATTATTTGTTCTATCACGTTATAACCAATGATTGGCCTGGACAGTTCTTGGTCCTTCAAGACAAGCACAGGAATGATTAACTCTTTTTCACGGTTTACCGGGGGTGCCAGTTTAAAGATCATCTCAACCCATCCGCTATATGGCATGTTAGTTCCATTGGCTGCCACCAAACGCAGACTGTCTGGTGCTTCAGTTGCTTCTGAAATGTTTCTCAGTGTGGTCTCAGGTGCATGTTTGGCTTTCCACTGTTCATCTATAATGCACACTTGGGAGCCTGTGTCCCATAATGCTTCTGTCTTTTTCCCTTGTAAATAACAGGTCACGAGACATTGTTTACCCACTAAAGACATGACAGCAGAATGTTGGTTAACCTGGCAACCGGCAGCTAAAATGCTATCAAGTGACTGGAATTCATGCCGTTTCTGCTTCTCATCTTTTGGGACTCTCTACCGCTCGGGTCACACCCTGTCCCTTGGGGGCAACCCACTCCCGTTTAACGGAGCTCCTGGCTGAGCTCTGGCACCTTTGCTCCGACAGCCAGCTGAGAAGTGCTCACTGCTGCCACAATGATAACAATGGGTGCAAGGTTCCTCTGCCTTACGTTGGTGGCAATAGAAGCATTGTCTGGCTCGCGACGGACGCTGTTGACGGAACTGGTGAGGGTGCTGTTGTGTTGGTACCATATACTGCTGGGGATAATGTTGCGGGGCTGCAAAACTTGAAGGTTGAGTTGGATAACTGATAGGCATGGGATAATACTGAGGAGAAGGATACCCATATGGCTGGAGGATATGTTGTTGTGAACTAGAGGATAACTGAGCTTGGTTTGCAGGAGAAAGAGGTATGTTCTGCTCTCTCACCCGTTTCTGGCTTTCTGAGAACTGGTACGGAGACATGTGTGGACCTGCCTGTGGTTAATATGGAGCTGCCTCTGGTTTCCAAGTCTGATGTTCTTTGACTTGAGTCCATCCAGGTGGCATGTTCTGAGGTGGGACCTGCTGCTGAGAGGCCACTGCTGCCGCCGGTTCTTTGTTATAAACTGCAAAACACTGCTGAGGAACAGGTGAGGGTTGTTGGATAGTTGCTTTAATCTGCAGAATATCTTCACTCAGACTTTTCAGCTGCGACATTAAATCAAACTTAGGCGGTTTGGACTGGAACGTTTGCTCGGGGACAGTCTCGTTTAGTTGTACAGCGTGAACAGTTTTTTCACATTTTCGTTTATTTTGTCTTTCCATCTCATTGGAACAAGCGACATTGAGTTTTTCTAACAACACTTCATCTGGAACAGCCGAATCTGACAGGTATGGTTGAAGGTCACTCTGAATTCGATCGTTTTGCAATCCAGTCAAGACAGTGTGCAGAAACATATTCTGTACTAAGGCCGGATCATATTTTAACCCCGAGTCATCCTCCTGAGAAGCAAACAGAATTTTTTGTCTAAGATCAAGCACTCGTATTAGGAAGGTTTGTGGTGTTTCTCTAGCACGTTGAGCTTCTGTGGTAAGCTGCTTGTATAGTTCAGTAGCATTTTTCTCTTGATAATGTGAGCGAAGTATTCGTCTCAGCATTGCGAGTGTCAACCCTGCCTTTCCCTCAAGATAGCTCCGCAGCTGAAGTCCTGGTGTGACAGCTCTGATGACAGAATCTACTATTTCCGGTTCTGAATAGCCCTTCTTGAGTCCACTTTCTATCTGGCGGGCCAAACTGGAGAATGAAAGCGATCCTTTTGTCCTGGATCTCCTATCAGATCAGAAACTTTGAAGTCTTTCTGCCAAGCTGAGGTACCTTGTCTCTGTAATGTGTGTGTAGAGTAAACCGGGCCATAGTCTGCACAGGCCTGCTGATCTCCTGCATTCTGTGGTGTGGTGGGACTAATGTGCATAGTAGAAAACAACTCAGTGGTGCTCTTTCTACTTCCTTGCAATGCTCGCTGTTTACTTTCTTCTCTCTCTGGTTCAGAAGCATTAATTGTGATTCCCATGAGCTGACTCAGTTTATCATTAATCAGTAAAAGTTCAGACATGCCGCCATCTTCTAACTCATCTAGTTCAGTTCTCAGTAGATGGTTACTAAGACTATTCAACAGTGATAAACGAGTCACATTGGTCTCCTCCTCGCCGGTTAAGTGAAGAAATACACTGAGTTCTGCCAGTTTTTCTGATGATAGTGTGCATAATTTCTCACCAATGTCATTCTGAAGATGTTTAAGCTGATCCATTTTCAGTCGCCGTGTAGAAAGGCCGTTGAATGTGGTGTTTCCGACTTGTCCTTGCTGCAACTGGAGACAAACTGAACCCCACGTGCACGCTGCTCAACCGGTTTCTGTTTTTTCACCACTCGTTCTGAACGTCTCACACTGCTGCTGATATGGACCACAAAGATGGGGACGATGTTGCAAAGTGGGCTCTACCGTCAGGGAGTTACCCCACCGAACATCTATCCCAGCGGTGCCTCCAAAATTGTAATACTCCTGTAAGGGAGTAATAGATGTTGATTATAAATCACACTCAGTCACCCACGATATTCATTCATTTCACTTTATAACATGAATTAATACAACGGATCAGTGAATCAACACAACAGAAACAGACACAAATGATGTACAATACGTGCAGAGGTTTACATTCTAACAGAAACAACGAGTAACGAAAGCATTAAAACACATACAACACTTCCTGTGGGGTGCGGCCTCATCAGCGCGCGCTAATCGTGGCACATTTGAGCTGACATCGTGACGCTGAACACGTTAACACTGAAAACACTTAACCCGCATAACACTCGAATATGCTAGTAACAATGCTCATGTCACTCAAACTTGTCTTTTTAACCGTGCATACCTGTAAGGGAGTAAAAGATGTTGATTATAAATCACACTCAGTCACCCGCGATATTCATTCATTTCACTTTATAACATGAATGAAGTCTCTCGCGAGAATTCCCTCTATCGCGTTACGCGGTGACGCGCACGTCACACGCACGACCAATCACAGGCATACTCACAAAATAATTAAGACGAAATTAATTACAACTTATTCTAGAACACAATATATTTATAACGAGTATTTATATTAAACAATGACAAATAAACAATAATAAAAAAATTACATAAAAATAAATTAACTTATTCACACATATCACACAACATGTAATGAGAAAAGAAGTGTAATAATGGGAGTAATAATTGGCAACATTTTCATAATAATATCTAATATTTCATTTGAATATTGATATGTAATTTCTTTTCCTATTCACTTGTTATGTCTCCAAAAATGCCTGATGAACATGCTTTAAGTCCTGGTGTCTTCTACAGTGGACATGTATGAAATCACTGCCCTGTTCTGTAACAGAAAGTTATATTTTGATTATAAACCCCATGACATTTTCCTGAGAAGTTGATTTATAACAAACAATTTGAAAATTAATCAGATTTAAATTATAATAAAAAAAATTATTATCATATTTCCATAAGTGTGCTAAACATTAATGTCAGTCATTTTAAAGACCAAGAAGAAGTTGTTGTCCTGGTGAAATCTCCAAACATTTGGTATCTCTGAAAAGCCCTGAATGTGCTCTTTATAGCACACCCAGACAGAATGTCAGAGAAATTCACTAAAATATAATGTCCACTACAGTGGACAAAAGTCTATTCGTGGGTCTCAGGAGGCTATATAGTGTCTTACTGTAATTATATTTATTGATTAAAAATACGTCATTTTAGGTGGTCTTGACTACAACACTAGTGAGCACGGATTAGGAGAGAAAATAGATGTAAAGTATCAACAGTTGACACATTATGTCATCTAGTGACATTTAGCAACTTTTTAAGGTCAACTTTCCATTGAAAATAGTTGGCAATACTGGTGCAATTACAGGATCTACCAGCAGAGGCTGTCTGCCAAATCTTGATCTGCTGGTGTTGACATATTGTCTATTGAAACAGGAAGTTAGAATGGGACACATCAAAGTGTGTCACAGTTCAGCAAATCCACTTGATATTAATTGGTGACAAATGCATATGCATAAGGGTAATGTTTGTCCATTTTTAAAAGTATGCTACTAGATGATAGCATCAGTGCTAACAAACATGGACTACAAGCCACAAAACTCCAATTTGAAATCTACGGGATCTTAAAAT